>JARTUT010000014.1:600000-1179961 GCA_030674115.1 Micraspis discolor | reverse complement strand
TATTATTGATAGAAAATATCATTTTTAAAACAATTTTTTTAGTCTAGAATAATCAGTTGCATATTAGATTTTTTATTCAATTTTGTTCCACTCAATTTGGCTATATTTTATTCACCTATCTATAGTATAATAGTGAAATCAATTGAAAAAAAATTGTTTATTGAATTTTTATTAGTCTTCATTGAGAGAGCTAAAATAATACAAAAATATTGAACATTTTCTATCGCAACAGTTGAGGAAGTAGATGGAATACTTAAACTTGCTGTCTCTGGTTGCTCATCAATGTTTTCACTAGCAAGATTGGCTGATATGGAGGAAACACCTTGATGAAATAAAAAAAATATTTACATACTGTAAACCCATAAGAAACAAAATATTGTAACTAATAAAACAATAATGCACCTGCTTCATTATTACGCACTGCTAGAAAGTTTACATCATTTACTTTCACAGGAAGATTTTCTATCTCAACAGTTAAGGAGGTTGGTGTAATACTTTCTGTCTCTGGTTCTGGTTGCTCATCCATGTTTTATCTTGCATGATTTGCTGAGATGGAGGAAACACCTAGGTGAACTAAGGAAAATGTATAAATAGTCTAGACCCATAAGAAACGAAATATTGTAGTAAATAATATATTAAGGCATCTGCTTTATCACTACAAACTGGTAGACAGCTTTCATCAATCAGTTTCACAGGACGATGGCCCAAAAAACCTAGAATTGATGGAATAGCACCTTTCCTCAGAGTTTTTGTACCATGAACATTAACATAGCAATCATACTTTTGAAAATGTTGGCTACATATTTTAGATGAAGAAGAGGGCTCAAAGTCGATTCTCCCTACAGCTTTTATCCATCGTTTCTTCAATTTTTCATCCCTTGGAAAACTGTGAATAAAATATTTTCAATATTTATGTAAGTCTAGAAATATGAATACTTACGAATGGAATTTTATATTTCGGCCTTTTTTCAATCTGGCCGTACAATTGAACGCTGCACAACCGTGAGGCATCTTGAAGACTTTAGAAACTCCAATAAAGGCCCGCAAAAATTTGGGAAACGTAGACGATTATACTGTAAAATTCAATTAGACTATACTTTTTCGATAAATTTTCATATAAACTAAGACCCATTCCCATTGGCGTTATATATTTGATACTACGTCAATGAATCTTTATTTAAGGCTAAGAATATATGTGTATATCATTCCAAGAGAAATTTCATTAAATACTTACTGCTACTTTCTTTCGATAGTAAGATCAATACTTTTAGAAATCAAATCGATCAAAACAGCAAGAAGATCAATTCAGAATAAACTCAAAATAATATATAAATTGAGGATATCTCGCACGAGAAATAAATGTTTTGAACATATGATTTTGACGTTTACTCAACTAGCTCCATCTCTCTCGTTCATATCCGGCATGCGGGAATTTTGCTCAGAGGGCTAGTCCATTTAGATACTACGCCAATGGCGAAACATCATATTTTATAGAGAAATACTTCGGGGATCGGCTAGTGCGAGGGCGCTTCCGGCGACCTCGTCTTGCTGTATGTAATATATGTATATATATACGCATTAAGTTATCTTTACCAAGCCCGCTACGGGACGAAGGTGAAGGGCCGCCCGGGTATGTGGGGGTATGCGGGGAACGTATATAATTTATACATGCCTCCGTAACATATCACTGCCGATCGGAAACCCGGCATGTTCCTAGTGACAAACTAAGCCCATTTGTGTATAAATTGATGCCCTGAGGTCGATCTCCAGCCCAAGCGGTGTTGCCGAAATATTCTAGTAAGATATTGAGTTCAAGTGCATTTTTTTCCATTTCTTCCAGTTCAGCCTCATATACAGCACAAGTAATGCGGCCATTTGAAGCCACGGAATGACTCATCAGACAGATGTTTGTTTCTCATTTAATTTATGTTCTCAATATCATCGGCCGTACGAAACTGGATGAAAACAGATGTTACGGTTTCAAGTGTTTATTTTCATTCGAAGTTATAGGGATTAAGTGGTTACGGCAATAGTATTTCTGAAATTTCTTCTACTTCCTAGGTCAAATGAGCTTATCACAAGAAAAATGTAGAACAGGAAGAAGTTGAAATATATTTAATTCCCACTTAAAAATTACGTAGAAATATGAGTCATATAAGTATTGTAAAATATTCATAAGACCTTTTTACAGACAGTCAACTGAACATAATAAAACTGTTTCAATATCGAGATATATTTAAATTAACTCCATGTCTTTTATATAGCCTTTTTCAAAGCCGTCATCAACTGGCCACCTACAGACTCATTCTTGAAGGTTTCATTCATCTTCTGTCAGCTGAAAATTTACTAGCGCTACAATTTTCTCGAAACTCTTGATATTCCTCGATTCAACCTTTGTCCAAACCTTGTATGGATCAAGAAAGTGTTTCAGGGATTGAGGAAGAAATGTAGTTTATGGTCATAACAGAAGGACTATTTGGCGGATTTAGCCAAAAACGAACTCACCGAAATATTTGGACAACCAACCTATCTAAGAATTTGTGACTCTGGCGCACATGTAAACTACTGAGAGTAATTAACAATTTTTGAAAATCATATCTCCGTAAGTATTGATTTGTCAAAACTGTTCAATTTCACAAGCTCGACAAAAGAACGAGAATATGTTTTGTACGAATCATTATACCTATCTATTGAAGGTCACCCAAAAATGTCTTAATGAAAAAATTTTTATATTACTGTGACACTATTGGGCCAAGATATTCATTGCTCGAATCCACCCTCAAATTTTGAATCCGTAGCTCATTCCGTTTGGGAGTTATCGTGCTCACGTACGGACGGACAGAATGGATATTGTTTGATTTTCGATGAGTCCATTCGAAATGTTTCCTTTCATTTTTGGCCAAAAGTTGGAAAATTGGGCAAATTGATATGCACTCTGTACCGGTAAATTTGTAACGTTTAATAATTTTGAATCTACGCCTGAATTAATCGAAGGTGCGCAATTATTAAAATATCCTTAACCAGAAGAACAGAAAATGTTATCTCTGTAATTCCGTGTGTCACATGAGCCCGAGAATCATAATTTATAGTTGACCATGAGAAATTTTCGATGATGGATCTCGTATAGAATGATTGTTTAGATTATTTTCACCGCCTTTATGCGATCAGATATTATTGTCATAAATGCGGCTTTCTTCCTATATTCTAGGAACTAAAAGTCCTCTGCATGTACGAATAAAAGCACATCAGAAAGTCCTACGAGTGCTGGACAGCGATAAATCCAAGTTGCTCCAACATGCTGCGAATGATAATCATCGTATATAGTGAAATGAAGCATCGATAATATCTATAGAGGAAAAACTTACAAGACGAAATATCAGAGTAGCAGCATTCATGAAAATAATAAGATCTGATCCAATAAGTGCTCCGCCTATAGATTTGCCAGAGGTACGAACGCCAATAGTTCGATCTTACTCATTTTAATGAAAATGAAGTTGAAATGTTCAGGAACCACTCAAATAACATTCATTCATGAAATCCTCCTTTCGATCCTCATAAAATGCCCATCACAAAATACCGGAGTTGAAAATTCAAACCTGGGGCCTTCTGAATTCGAGGTGCCGATCAGATAGCAATTGTGCTAATGTTGTTAGCTAGCCATCTGGGGGTTCACAGAATTATCCATCAAACACTTTGAGCAATTAATTATTCAAATTTTGAAAAATCATATCTCCGAAAGTCAAAATTCGTATTGTAGAACTGCATCATAAAAGAAATTCAATTGCAAAGTGTCATTGGAAAAAAATATACTTCTAAACTATTCAGTCGAGTTGACTGAATGGCGAATTTATCAAAGAAATTTATAGGTTACTACCCTGAAAATTTCAACCCTCATGCTCTACCTCGAGACTTATATTGAATAATAGATCAATTCATAAAAATTATTATTGGAAAATCTTTTATTCTCAAAGATCCACCTTTTTCGATTTTCAAATTGGAAGATGAACTTTGTATGGGCATAGTCATGGAAAAATGGCAGAAATGTTTATCTTGATAGACTATCTAATGAACAAACTCAACATTCAACATTGAGACAGAAGTCAGGTGACATCAAAAAAGATTTTATATTTGCAAATTTTCAAAATAATATCGATATTTACTAATATTTTAACAATTTGACTACTCAACGATTATCTCTTGTACATCGACAATGCTAGAGGTTTCTGAGTTCAGGAAATGAATCAGTATTCTTAGTTTCAGTAATCAAATTTTTTTTTCATTGACAATTTTCAAATATAGGTTGTTCACTAGACTCTTCAGAAGCTATTCAACTTCTAGCCATACAGGGTGTGAAATAAATTTGCCAAAAATATTCAGTTCTCTCTTTTACCTATGAATTTGCCCAAATCTTAGCGATTTTTAAACATTTGGGCAAACAAGGAATCATCAGTTTCAGATGGACACCTTAAATAAATTGTGGTCGAAATACATTATGTCCGTCCGTACGTGAGCATGATAACTCATGAACGGAATGAGCTAAGGATCTGCAATTTGAGGGTGGATTCGAGAAATGAATATATTGGCTATGTTGATTATTGAGATGAAACAAATTTGAATAATTACACAGTGAAAGATTTCAATTGATAACTCTGTGAATCCTTGAAATTCCATCTAACCAACCAAGTGCTTGAAAGAATTCAAACTGAAACATTGTTTTTCTGTTTCTCCGAAACTACTTGATCTATTCTAGAAATACTCTGTTCAGGTGAACAAGAGCGCCAAAGTGTCCAGACGTTAAAATTTATTTGAATGAAAATGCAAAAGTTGAAATCTCTCGGATTGAGTTAAATAATGATAAATGTTGAAAAGTTCAAACTTCGTACGGATTTGAACCTAGAATCTTCCCGTAACCAGACTGAACTTACCAATGGGAGCTCGGTAATTAAATGATTGATGAGGGATAAACAGAGTTGTTTACTTCCACCCGTAATTACTCAAATTTTGCAGAATCATATCTCCGAAACTATTAGATTGTCGAAGTCAAGGATGGTACTGATATACCACCATGATGTAAAACTGCATCATAAAAAAATTTTTACCTGAATAGTATCATTTGAAGGAAAAAACTTTAGGTCACGTGTGTAATTTTTTTGTTACTCCGAAACTATTCGGTCGATTCATCTGAACTGCGAACTTAACCGAGATATTTATAATTCAATTCTACTTTAAAATTTCAACTCTCTAGCTTTATCCGTTCGAGAGTTATCATGTTCACGGAACAGACGGACAGAATCGATTTTGAGCACGGACAATTCATCAGTAAGTCCAAACAAAACGCTTGATACAATTTTTTGGCCAAAAATCGAAAGTAACAGACATTTGGAAAACTGATAAGCACCATTTTCAGGTGAACAAGATTGCCAAAAAGATCTCTGTAATGCTTACTGTATCTGTTGAAGTTGATCAGATATTTCGATTTTAAAAGCAAAACAAATTTCTCCTTGATTATAAAAATTTCGTATCGCATTAAAATTTGAACTGAAATAATTTTTTTGCAGATATCGAAGAGGGAGATGAATGATGATGAAAGAATAAAATGGTTCCTTAATTTTCATAACAAGTGGTGAAAAATTGTTAATAACAGTGTTTTTGAGCAAAAAAATTTTTTTGAAGAACGGTTTTTTGTTGAATCGTAATTTTCATCAAAAATTAAATTGCAAAAATAATCAATTAAAAATTGTTTATGACAATTTTTAAATAGGGATGAAAATAATTGAAAATCATTTTAAAGTGACTTATAACTATAAAAATGAATCAATAAAAATAGTGAAGAAACATTATTTTTTCTATGTGTGAACAGAGTTCATTCATTCTGACTGACGGGAACTGCTAATTACAAACAAAAATTTAACAATTTTTCAATTTTTCCTACGGGAATCTATTCTATACCCTTCGTAAAAAGCTGCAAAACAGTTAAATAATCCAGGTTTATAGTTTACAAATTATTGCAATTATGGCAATTATTGCAATTATGGCAATTATTGCAGATGATGCTCATGCTACAAAAATATGTTATTTAACTAATGGATATTTAATTGAAAAATCGCGATAAATATTTCTTGTCGACGGATTATTGTACATTGATCTATTCTGTAGTCTTCTGAATTTTGTTCAGCTTCTAACTTTTATATTTAATAAGTTTAGGAACTATTTGTTTATTAAAAGTCGAAAGTGAGCGGAGCTTACCCCAGCGAGATTTCCCATTATCAACCGTATATTCAACCCTATGCAAAAATTATAAATACTGATTCTGGAGTTCTGAAGGTAGGTTCTTGTTTAGGAAATTTCTTTCTTTTTTGAGTCTCTTTTCAAATTTCGAAATTTCTGAATACTTTTTGAGATATTCGCAATAAACCAAACACCCCTATTTTCTTTTACCCTATTGTTTATAATAAATTGTAATTGTGTAATTTTGCAAGCGCCACTTCAACTTTATCAAAATGTTTCTGGATGCCAAGATGAATGGAATGACACCCCGATCATAAATTTCGAGGCGAATAAAAATGTTGACCTTGAAGACACGTGTTGACTAGACTATACGGCGGTAAAACAAAATAGAATTCAATAAGCATAATATGGAATGCAACGTTGCCAAATATACTGGCTTCCTAAACAATGCAAACCATAGTGGGACTCCTATAGGCCCAGAGTATCTTCACATTGTATATTTATACTGATGCCACCGGCGCACCACCTACAGGCGGATGGCATGAACTAAACGCGTATATGTTGCGATAGAAAATGGTCGATATGACGCCAGGGCGAAAATTCGTCTACGGACTTACTGATGCCATAGGAAGCCACTGTAAAAAATATACACGTGAATTTTTTAGGAAGCCCGACCGGGCTTCGTAAAACGTTTTTGGCTTCGTAAGGGTCCGTTGTATGGCGTTTTGGGCTCCGTAAGGCCACGTAATACGTCTATATGTATATATATGTATGTAATATAAACGGTATACTCGATCAACGTCCCCAATCCCTAAATCTGGCAACGCTGCCTTGTGTATAAACCCGAAATTCTCACTTCTCTACAACTTATACAAACCCTATATAAGGGACCGTCCTCCAGAAGATAGTTCATTCATTTCTTCCAAGCGGACCGAAAATATGGTCTCATCTCAATCTTCAAACGAGTATAGTTGAGAGTCATAAAAATGGGATGCCTACAATAGCTCGTCGTTAAAGGAAAACTACCTGAATTTAGACGAAAAAGGTTTAGTTTTCGAACTAGAGTGAAGGATCACGTTGAATTTGGTTTTTCTTCATGTGATTTTGAGAGTGAATAAAGCTAAACTGTATTCAATTAATTTTTCCTTTAAGTTATGTGTTTACTGATTTTTCCCACTCTTTGTATCGTTTGTTTTTTAGTTCTATCGTTCCCGAGTCCATGAAAAGAGTACAGAACGAGCGCGCAAAAGCTCCTGAACAAGCATTTCTTTTATATTTTTTCTCATTATGGCCCCATTTTCAAGCTAAAGCGGCTATGACAAGCGCATAATTTAAAGGTTTATGAGGAACAGTTTTAGTTAGCTTGACCTTTTTGTTAGTTGGACTAATTTTGTATTTGGAATTCCACCCCTTTCACAGATGGCATATTCCATCTTCAGATCTGATGACAATACAATTTAATTTATTTTGTATTATTTTGAAGCCAAGACACAGTATTGCCGATTTCATTTATTTTCCTCGACAATCTCAACAAGGGTTACAAATCAAAAGGCTTGACTAATAGTATTCAGTGAACCATGAGAGGAAGACTATCTGTTTGACTCCCTGATAAAAAAATCGCTCTCAACCCCGAATGAAGTGACTTGAAATATTCCTATTATCAGAGGAGAAAGGAAATACATTGAAGTTTTCAAACCATTTTTTCATGACCATTAGGTATCATATCTTCCAAGAAAAAGGAAGAATATTGATTGACATTTATATCACGAATTTGAAAAATCATATTTTATTCGAATATGCTTCGAATCGACATGATCGATCAAAATGAACATATTTGATCACAAACTGAGGTATCCATTCATGCTATTTTTATGGAATTTCAGAGGAAGAAAGTTTTTGCATCAAACGGAACGTGCGAGCTAAGTTTTTGTTAATTAGAAATATGTTTTAATTGATCCATTTGCGTTTCTTGTGTCATATTTGTTGTTTTTATATCAAACTACCCAATACTTCCGATTAAAAATTGAGTACAAGCGCGCAAAAGCTTCTGACTTCACGCAAGTGCTTCTTAACATTTTTCTTTCGAATGAAGCTAGTTGTTTACTGAAGTTGTGTTTATGTAGATGACTACCGATTTCGAATTCAAAATCAGCGATAAAATTTCAAACTAATACTGACAGGATAATCTTGATGAGATAGATTACACATTTGAGGAATCTTGATGAAACCAGTCTTGATAAAATTTCATTTAGGGACATGAAAAGATTTATGAAATGCTTAAATCGCGAATTTGGAAATTTTAGGCAAATTGATAAGAGAAAGATGCCCAGATCAAAAATATCCTAGGATGGAATGAGAAACCATTCTATCCATTTTACAGCAGCAATTCAGTGACACTATTCAACAAGGAATATGTATCATTTAGTATCAACTTGTATAGAACTTGAATTCTACAGAATATGGCTATAACCACAAGAAAATTCCTCAACCAAAAAATAAAAAAGTAAAAGAATAAATAATTCATGTCCTAACCAAGGCACTGCAGTAAACATAAATAATAAAATGAAACGATTAAAAACAAAATTATTAAAAGAAAACTCTGAACATAGAAAATATCCAACCATTCTTTTCAAATAACTAGTTCGTATCATAAAATTGAGAAGTGATTCTGTCCATCTTAACAAAGAGGAGATATATTTATGGAGCCAATAGGAATGCTAGCCAAGATATAAATAAGGTCATTTGATTTTATCCCAATAAAACAATTTTTTTTGATACAGCTTAGGAAAAGGGCATTCCGAGTGCCTAAAAGCACTTCTGAAGAACTTGACTTATTTGAAATAACAACATTACAAATTTTAACACAGACTCTGATGAATATTCTTGAAGACTGAATACTTCTAGTTATCCAGGTAGAAAAATGAGTAATTCGAAGAAGTGTTGATGTTTTCTCTTCGGAAATGATATTTTAAAGATCTAGTTTTATATCGGCATTCGTCAAATTTGTTTTCAAAATATAGGAAAAAAACTGAAAAACTGCAAATATTTCGCAATTACACATCACAGTGTGCTCCAAATATTGAGCCCAAAATTGTAAAAAAAATTGCTTATAACTTTCTAACGCAGCTTAATATGGAACCGAATGGTAAAAAAGTATTTCTTTTGATCTCAAGAACTTATGGTTAAATTTAACGTAGTGGTCAGAGAGTCACCCTGTATATACATCTTATTCCATCAATGATAATAATTCGAAAGTCAATTCATTCATTTGGCCTGATAATGAATTCATGTCGATGTAGAAATATTTAGATACGTCGTACGATTTGAGATCAAATGTCACGTGAATTGGTATGTTATAATTGACGTCAATGATTAATATGTACTCATTGATGTCGAATTGTCGACAAGACTGGACTGGCACAATTATTAATCGATATGAACGAAAACTGGCCAACGATTATAGTCGTCATACAATGATGATGACGTTAGCTAGGTTAATTAACTGCCAGATAATTTCTGTTTTCGTGTTGTTGAATAATGTATACAATAGAATTTATAAGATATTATAAATCTAGGAAATCTCCAATCCCAGCGTACGGCACTGTACAAGATATAAATAATTTTAGCATTCACAGAAATGCTCGAAATAAAATTTTCTCTATTACAGTGTCGTAATGAGTTCATTACAGTACTAAAAACAGTGCTGTAATGAACTCATTACAGCATTGATTTTAGTTATATTTTTCGTTTTGTGGTTGACAACACTGACATCTTATCCATTCGAATGTCAACACGCGTCCATTGCATGTCAATTGTCAATATTGAACCAAGTAGAGATTTGAACGCACTATTCAAATTCTATAATCTGTCAATTTTCGTATCAATCACACCAACTGCAAAAATAAAATACAAAAGGCACTATGAGGTATTATCTGAATTTTCATTGAATTCCAATAAATTTCTCACAATTCTTGACTGAAATAGTGAAAATATGGTCTAGTACTCGTTGCAGAAGGCAATTCCAACTCTAAATATCGCATTCGTGTTTGAATAGGTGCTCATTCCTCAACTTGTTTTAAAATATACTATTACTTGATCTGACTGTCCAAAAATGTCATAGTTCAAGTTGACAGCAACAGATTTACTCTGCAACTATCGGTGTTGCCTAGATACAAAATATAGAGTGTAACTCTCGGATAACATTGATAAAAATTCAATTCCTCCTTGAGTAAAGAATGTTCAAGCTCGGTGTCAGGTGATAATTCTTTTCCAAACAGTCGAAGATAATCTCTGTCTAATTAATGAGCTTCCCCTAGCGTTCCCATACCCGTTGACACGAAACAGCCTCTTCTCAGCACCCAAGGGGGTCATCTCACCCTCGCATTCATCATTGGCTACCTCAGAATTCCACCGTCCGACCGTACCAGAAACGACCTCTCACCGTCAGGTGCTTGTTAGTTAAGTAAATACACGGAGTCTTCGTCCGCCCGATGGATATCCATTAAAAATAATGATCCGAGGCTCAAAGTTCACGCTCGGACATGTCGGCATGGTAATTTGTAGGCGATATACGATCGAACGTATCTTGAGTTAACAATAATACGAAAGTATTGTAGTTTATGTTTCCTACTACGATAATTTCGCCACTGCGGGTATCGTCTACGTGGCGCGGAATTGAATAGTCTCTATGTTCATCGTGTAGTTAATCAAATTTGCAATTTTAAATACAGTTTCCGCCGACCTCTCAATAAAAGCTCTGTTTAACGTTCACAAAATCATGCATTAATGACCCATTTTAATGCACGATTTCTTTCTATTTTAATGCATGATTGTCATGGGCAACAGAACATAGATTATTCAGAAGTAATATGAGTAACGTAACAACTCGACTGATATTTCATTTTTATGTATGTGTGAATCTCACTCTTCAATCACAGAATTGTCGCGTATTTATCTCTAATTCCATTGTTATTTCATAGAGAAAATAAATAATGAAACAAATCCAAACATAATCGATCTGTCAAAATACGAGTAATATAGCTGCTCTCAATCTTAATCTTAATCTAATATCGCCTGTTACTTTAATTACATTGAGTAACGATGTCAATATCCCCTTATAGTCTAGTAAAGGAAGGGCTGAAATCACATTTTCTCGGAAAGAGCTGCATTTTTGATATGTTGATTGTTATAATGAAAGAAACATATGGTCAAAAATGCAGGTGTTAAAATTTTCAGGAACATTGAAAAATCCTTGAAAATATAGAGAAAAATGCGGTTTTTCTGATATTTTCGCGAATTAGAAGGTTTAATAAGAAAAAGTTTTAAACAAAAGTTGTAGAGCGGAAAATTCTAGTCCAAATTATGCACTTTATCGTTCTCGAAAGTGAATTTGGATACTGATAAACAGCGTATTTCTTTAGTAGCGCAATACCAACGAATTTTAAATTTGGCGCTCGATGAAATGACTACCTGTAGGGTGAACAAAACATCTGGAAGATATTCGCCAGAGTTGGACTCTACCCGTTTTGTTATTGTATTGCTTTTATTACATCGAACCCTATCATATAATGTTGAGTTGGTTGGAAACGGACAGTTTGGGTAAAATGATGTTCGATTTTCAAATCTGATGTGCTAGCGAAAGCAATATAGATATAGATTCTTCAATGGAGGCTAGAAGTAATATGAAAAATAGAAAAGTCAAAAATTGGATAAATTTTAAAAAGGACATTTTGTAATTTGACGAAATTGAAATTGAAATTTTATTAATTCAAAAACTAAAATAGTTTTCAGCCGCAATTATGTACAAATTCCTAGCTGAATTTCCTGAAGATGCATACGATATACGAATAATAATTTAGACGTAGGTAGGTATGTTTCTGATAGTAAAATAATAGTAATTCTGCGAAAGAAAGAAATTTATTCAGAGTAATGGGTCAAAAGAGTTGAATTAAAAAACTGTAGTGATTATTTGAAGAGCAATAGCATTAATGAATAATAATTAAAGTTTCTGAATCGAATAATATCAGGAAAAACTGTTTTTTCATTTTTACTAATAATTCTTCAATTAAATGCATCAATATCATTTCACTCACAATACTTCACGGTATTGATATGTTGAATACAAAGTATTTCCTTTCGATCCTGGAACAACTTTGTAGAAAAATATATTGCTGTGATCTGGTGTAAGAGATCTACGTCACTGCCAATCACAGCTACCGATCCTGGAATGTTCTCTTTCAGAGAGATTACTGTCTATATATATCTACGTCGGAATCTTCTTCGGCTACATTTACTTCTATATTATGTTTTCGTTGGAGAGTATTTTGATAAATGTATATTTATTCCCAATATTTGACAAACATTTTTTTTGTGTCATTGTTACTATTTTGTCATCATCAATTTGTACATCAGAGGCAACAACTTTTTCTTTTCGGCGGAATCGTTCATACGATTTTACAATTCTGTCCCAATTTTTTCAATATGAACAATCTATATATTTCTAACACATGTACGAATCTCTTACTGTGAGGCCATACAACTTGGTGTAATAACCATCCACCATCTATAACATATATCATACCAGTAAGCAGAGATTGTGATTGAAGATGCGTTGAGAATAATTTATAGAGGTCAGAGTTACCAGTTTTTCTTATTAATCCATTTTCGTCGAAGAGAGATATTGGATATGGCGACAATTCGTAAGAAACTGCCTCTTTTTTCCTTGATTCATCGTTCTGATAAAGAACGAACATTCTCTGCAACAATGCAAATAGGTCTATAGAAGATGTACCTCCAGGAATACGAATTTTATTCTGGCTATCGCATAAATTCTCAACTTTAAATTTTGATGACAAAGTCATATTCCACAATTTTTTTCAACGATTGCTTCCATTCCTTTGCGTCCTTGAAATGCCATATGACAGTTAATATAGTCGCTACCAATAACACCTGTAGAAAGAGACATCAGACAATCTCTTTTCTCAAAAGGATTATGGCATTTTAGCCAGAATACAATTTTTTCTATGTCTTCTTTATCTCTCTTCATACGATTTTCAGATAAATTCACGTGCTGTTCACTATTCGCTGTTCTCAAATCAGCCTATTCCTCCAAACATTTCATGACGTCAAATGCCGATGGCATCCCCAGAAGGTAACGCGCAACAACACTGGGTGTGACTCCTCTACCATGCCTTAAATCGGTACCGAAAAATCTATTAAGTGTTTGTTCTATACACATATCACTCCAGACACCCCTCCAAGCTTTGTATGTCCTAAGAATAGTGAACTATCCTTTTGTGAACCTCGAATTCTAATGTATCCATCGTTGTTTCCAAATGCACCATATCCTGTAAGTACCATTGAGCACTTTTGTGCTAACATTTTCATGACACTGCTTAAGTGCAAATCTCAATCTCCAATACGTTCTGCTTCGAAAAACTGGAGTAAAATAATCACGATCTTCAAATATTGAAGTGTTTCCTCGAATTTCCGAGTTGAACATACTATCATTGGGCCAATATTACAGTCGCCCAAAGTAGGAGAATTTTCCTTCCATTTTTCGAACATCATTTTCACTTGTTTATCAATTACATCAGTAGTAGTTGTATTGCTTGTTTTCAAAATATGAAATCCTATAGCAGTGAAAGTTAATATGTGAGGATGTAAAGCTCTGCTGAAAGCCCTTCATACATTTTTTTCACTGATTGTGCAGCGTATGCAGTAGCCCAAAGATCTTTCAAACCACTACCATCCATGATAAAGCCAATGGCGCCCATGTATGACATCAATAAATGGAAACCTTCTAATCTCACAGCAATATTCCTAAATTCAGGATTGTCCGATTGCACAATGATGGAGTTAGCTTTGAAATAAGGATGCTGATCGAATGTTACAAAAGTTGTTCTACTTTTATTTCTCTTTGTTTCTTCAACTGCATAGAGCAAAGCTGTTTGTAATGTGGTTAAACTGGAAGGTGGTGCATGGGAGACAATTAACATGCGATATCATATATGTAACGTCTCGTGATAAAATTTCATGAAAACCCTGCCATGTTGGAATATTTTCTATTTCGAGAGATTTCGCACATAAATACGCAACATATGATTTTGGAACTTCAGGTTGTACTTTTATATGAAGTTTGGATTTATCAACGAACTCTACACTCTTCAATTCATCAGGATTCGTGTAACTGAATGGTATCAATTATATCTTCTTTTGTGAATAATTGAATATTGTGGTATGAAGCCGATACTCCTAATTTACTCATCATGTCAATTATCAAACGAGAACCTGTTTTTCTGTAGACATAAGTTCCTACAGCTTACTGAAATTTGGAAATGAATACGAACAATGGAAATTATGGAATGTGCTATTGTATCACGTTTCACATCTTTCCTTGCACTACATTTTGAATCTAGTAAATGGAATAGGGGAGTTTTCAAACTTTCCGGAATTTCAGATATAGTGCTATCCAAGAATTTACTTGAGAGGGCAAAAATTTCATAGTTATAATCTCGTTTTTTTTTTATATCAGCTACAACGATTTGTCCAGCTATCCGTAAAATTAAATTTTTTTGATAATTACTGAGAGAATCGGGATTAAAAGCCAATCTTTACTAAGCTCCATTATATTGGGAGATTTGAAAAAGAAAACCGGTTGCTTCCCACGATGTTGTTCGATGATAATGACATTTCTATATTTCTCTTAAAATTTTTTTATGAAAGTATATAATAATCTGTTCTTGTAAGTATTCAAAATCCCGTCAACGAGTTAGTTGAGAAAATGAAATTTTGGTGGGGCAATTATTCATTTCAAAGCGTCACTGAAATATCGATTGCAAACTAATGAGTTTAAACCCAATGATTACATGTTATTGATATCCCAAGCGAGCTGTTATTCATTCTAATAGACCAAGAATTTCAAATCACACTCTCCAGACAACTTGTGCTGAATTCTACCCTGTTCTAGAACTTCAGATGTCTAGGAACGCTCTGTTTTGCACTAGGCGCCAAATTTCGAATTCACTGTTATCGCCGCATTAGAGAAATACCTTAATAATCAATAAACAAAATCACTTTTGAGAACGGTAAAGTACATAATTTGGACTAAAATTTTCCGCTCTACAACTTTTGTTTAAAACTTTTTCTTACTAAACCTTCTAATTCGCGAAAATATCAGAAAAACCGTATTTTTCTCTATATTTTCAAGAATTTTTCAATGTTCCTGAAAATTTTAACACCTGCATTTTTGACCATATGTTTCTCTCGTTATAACAATCAACATATCAAAAATGCAGCTCTTTCCGAGAAAAAGTGATTTCAGCCCTTCCTTTACTGGACTATTAACAACTCCCCTGGACGTTGCAGAAATGGCTAAAGCAGCAACTTTGATCCTGCTACCTGAAAATAAGCCGACATTTGTATGACAAAACCTTCTCAGAATTCATATCATGGTGCGAGGAGAAGAACCTTTTCAATTATTCTGAATCAGTTTTTTTAACATACTTAGCAAGTTTATGGCCAAAGTATTCAATGTTGAAAGCAACATTAAACGGAAGGCCACTTGAAAACGAAACAGACGAGATTACAGACGAAATAAGTTTTTTCGATAGAAATGCTCGGACAGGTCGATTTCTGTTTCGAGGGGACAACTTAAGATGTAGGTTACGGACTCATAGCGCTTCAACCCTTGCTGCTACAACCCCCACCCCCAATTTTGAATAGGGAAGATGGGGTGAGTGATACCTCAATTCAAAGGTATTTTTATACTGAATTCAGCACAGTAATTGTTTTTTCGTTTTATGCATTAGTTCTCGAAATATTCATGCGTTAGTTAATTTTATCACTTAAATTAATTTTTTGCGAATAATTGACATTTCGTGCTTCCGAAACACCAAAATTTCCATACTTGTATTTGAAATTGCAAAACATCTGCCACTGGGCAAATGAAGTCATACCGTACGTGTTAATGCTACTAGGGTCAGATGTTCGACTAGCTGATTTATTCACTGAAATCATTCTCCAACTGTACGGTATCAAAACGATTTGAAGTATTGATCTAAGAAATAAGACTTTTCAAAGTAAAGTAAATAATTTATCAAAAACTCACATCAATTAATTAAATATTCAAATTGTTCACCATTAGCTTTTATACAATGAAATAAGTTTTGTTCGAAACGATGGCGCACATTTTGCAGCATTTCTGGAGTGATTTGACGACATTCGTTCACTATACGTCTTCTTAAATCTTCTATGGAATCGGGCTGTGTACAGTAAATTTTACTCTTCAAGTGGCCCCAAAGAAAGAAATCTAGTGGTGACAGATCTGGCGATCTGGCTGGCAATTCAGTGGTACCCCTTCTTCCTATCCACCGATTTGGAAATCTGGATATTGGATATTCTCGAACTGGTAAGGCGTAGTGTGGATTAGCTCCATCCTGCTGAAACACAATCTGATCTTCCACATAATTACCAGCATTGTTTTCAATCATTTCCGTCAAAATTGGATCAATGTGTCATGTTTGTGCTGAAGCTCAAAATGTCGATTTTTCACAAAAAAACACTACAAGTGCCACCACTTCATTTTCAAATACTTAGTTGAGAATATTTCGAGAACTAATGCATAAAATGGAGAAACAATTACTGTGCTGAAATCAGTATAAAAATACCTTCCAAATGAGGTATCACTCACCCCATCTTGCCTGTTCAAAATTTGGGGGTGAGGGTTGTAGTAGCAAGGGTTGAAGCGCTATGCGTCCGTAACCTACAGCTTAAGTTGTCCCTCTCGAAACAGAAATCGACCTGTCCGAGCATTTCTATCGAAAAAATTTATTTCGTCTGTAATCTCGTCTGTTTCGTTTTCAAATGGCCACTCTGTATATCCTTGAGACCAATTCACACTCCGCACGAAAAGTTTTTCATCTTTTACAAGAACTTTAAATGCTGAAGATAGACAGTAGGGGTCAATACGTTTTCGAAATAACCATGGTCAATTGCAAATTAGAGCAACCCAATCTGTATATAGGTCACTGTTTTCGGCGTTCTTCTGCATCTATCCTTTCGGACAGTGGAGCAGATTTTGCAGCCATCAAACGGCTTAGAGGATGGAAATCAACATCTGTTGCAGAAGGGTACATCGAAAACTCGATGAAAAATAGATTAGAAACTGCAGAAAAAATTTTATGCGATAATCGTTCGCCAGTATTTAATACATCAGCACCCACCAGTTCCATACAATCCTTATCGCAAATCGTCAGTAACTATGTAAATGTGGACTATTCAGAATGTCACATCTCGAAAATTCCGTCTATGAATTTTACGAATTGTTCAATTGGAACCATAAATATAAATATGTCAAAGTGAGCATCGAGATTTTCATTGTCAAATTTGATATTGTGAGAAATAAAATTTATTACAATAAATAATTTATTTCTAATTCATAATGAGGTCGATGGAAAAATCTTGTGATCAACTCGTTTATTAATATAGCGATTAATGCTCTCGACCATTAATCGCTATAATTAAAAAACTAGTTGATTAAATAACTATTATTCGATGATTCGACCTAAACACATCCGCGTCAGATCTTATTTGGACATTAACAATCCAGATAATTTAATCAGGATTCTTCTTCAGAACTCTATACAACTGACAGGAAGTCAAACATAGCTTTCACCCAACATAATTGAAGTCATGGATTTAAATTAGTAGTTCGACTGCACGGAAACACCAAATTCGCCTGACCTCCAGTCGGTTTTCAAAAAAGTCTTATAGAAACTGTTTGAAATCTATGTTTCTCGAAAAGGGTGACTGGAGATGTCGGTTATTTTTTCTTAAAATCTTTCATAATTTAGAATATTCAGTAGTGAATAATCGAAATCTTGTAACTGGTAAGCAGCGTAGGCGCCATCAACGCCTCTGTACAAAATTAAAACAAGTTCAATAAGAGATCGATCTATCATCGAAGCCATCTCGATCCCTCGGTACTTTCCACTTCTCGACAAAGCACTCTCAACTCAATCATTTGATGGAACTTCTTTTAGTCCTTGTCATCGATTTAATTAACCGATAATAGCTAAATCGTGATTTTTACGGGGTTTGCACCGTCAAAGAAAAACTCTAAACTCAATTAATAATAATCGCAGAGTAAGCATGCTCTTCATTATCTAGGGTTCGTTTGAAGAATTTATCTTCCGACTGGCTGATCTTCAAGACTGGTATGAAACCAGGTAATAGAGATCAGTTGCAAGAGATGTTGAGTTGGCCGGCGCAGGATCGATGAAATCGCTGGAAGGTTATTACTATCGAAAAGAGATTGGATATAGTGTGAATTTCAAGATTTTTATTCGAATCGTTTTATGAAATATCAGACCAACGGTCCTCTCCCTCTTCAGCAACACTAGATTTCCAAAACATCCCAGATGTTAAGACCATGGAAATAAGGTTGCGTCGTTCGCGAACGAACAAATAAAAATAACCTGGTCTCAAATATTAATCGATTATTGAGGTCGTTCGTAAAGAAACGAACCGTTAAGTAAAAAACAATTCCCGTTATATATGTTGTCTATATTGCAAAAAGGTCCTGTTCAAGATGGATAGGTTTATTTCAGATTAGTGTTGGGTACCTCTTACAAGAGGCGGCTCATTTGTCCCGTACACGACGAGGAAATGTAAGAGCGGCTCATTTTTATACAATGTACCACCTCACATCAAATGTCCCTCTTCGCCTCACGCGTCAAATACAAAGAGGGAGAGGGGATAACTCCTGGTCCTGGTCACCGATACAAAAACGACAGCGACAGAGGTAAATGAGGGCTGAGGGGATGTATTGATTCATAGTAGACAGTACACAGATACGATACCGTAAATTATGAAATTACGAAGGGTTTTATGACGCAACGGCGTTTTTGTCACTTTGGCACCTCTTTCCGAATATAAGGGGATATTATAGGAGTTTTTTTGAACTCAACAAGAAAACAATTTTATTTTCGTTGATTGTATGAATTTTTTCTTCAGAGAAGGGTTAAAACGCTAAGCTGTCGATTACTACCTGCATTTTTTGTGCCAGTGTCTCATTACATTATAGTGTTAATTTTTCCGATTTAAATACATTAATTATCATTAGGAATTCTGTTCGTCCTAGATGAAGAAAAATTAGAAGACATGAAAAGTCGATTCGACAAAAAATTGAACAAGTTGTTATTATTATTAAAGGGCGAAATATTCAGTTTCTTATCAACCAAATTAACACAAATTATGAAACACAATATAATATATATAATAAATATAAAAATATAATACATAATATAAATGAGCAATATATCTTTTCGGCATAATGAAGTCTCACAAAATCACTAGTAATTGGAAACATTTCTATAAAAACAGTTTGTTCTAAAACGAACAAAAAAACTGTGTATGATGTGAGAGAAAACTTTAAATTTTTTAATTAAAAGAAAATATATAATCACGGTTAGCTTCGATTATTTTGAATAACAAAACTTTCATATTCAGTAAAATTTTCTCCTCACTAGCTCTCCGTCTTAAAATTTCGAAATCCAACAATCAGTTTGCATTCTAAATTTGGGCTCTTTTATTAATTCAAGTCTGTCGACAGTTAACATTACCCTTCTTTTGCATCGACATATTTGAAATGAGACAGACCATCAACGTTCCTAGTTCTTACCTACCTCGCCCTCGCTACGCTACACCGACTCAACAACCCGTCGTCTTTACTAGTACAAATTTTGTCTCGACATCGTATCGCGTCATAAACGGCCAGGCACCCTCGCCTCATTTGAAGTGGTACAATAAACCAATTCAGTACAATAATGAGGCACCTCTTACAAACTCAATTTTAAGACGTGTACTACCCAACACTATTTCAGATGTAGTTTAACTTGTCAGCTCAAAATTCGTGAGATGCAAAACTGAATCTAAACGTTTAGACACAGACATCAAGTTCCACATTATCCCTCCTTCTCAAAGTTCGATGTTCCCCTTAATTAAGCCAGAACCATTCATTAACCCCAACGGGGATCAAATAGTCTTTCTATTACGCCCTTGAGATTGATCAAAACCCATAAGATCAACATTTCAATGTTCAATAAATCAGCAAGACTATCGGGTTGATGTTATACGAGACTTACGTGCAAGAATTACTTATAGGAGCCAGGGTATGGAAGATGGAAGCCGGTGGCAGTAATCGGTTGCCCTCAAGGAGCCGTTTGGGACCCCATCAATTGGAACGATTATCTGTCGATGGCATTCCAACCGGTGAATGGGCAATGTGAAGATCTGAAGATGTGCTCGTTCTTAACGTTTTCCTTGCGATAACAAGTAGATTAAATGAAGAGTTATAGATGTTTCATTGTGAAATGAATGGTGAAATAGGGTACAGAAGTAAAGGCGAGTATAGCTAACATATTTCTTGAAGATGATATCACAGATCTGCACTTAACGAGTCTACTGAAAACTAGGCCTAACTTTAATTGTTAAAAATGGTGTTAATATTGGAAAATATTTTGAAGAAATGGCATATTTAGAACTGAATTATGAAGAATATAGTTTCAAAAATCAGAGATTCTTACACATGCACAAGTGGACAAGTTTTTAGAAGAGGCACCAGATGGGGAATACAAGATGGTTACAGTTGCTGCTATTATCGGATTATTTGGAGCTTATCTGCATGAAGAACTGTGCAATTTATTTAGTAAAAGATATTGAAACAACAAAAAATAAATCGTTGAATATAAACCTCCCAAATGCAAAGTCGAAAGTATTTCGTTCTTTCTTTATTATTGGGAAGTATGTGGACTATTGCCTCAAATACATTGCACTGTACCCTTGTGTTTTTCCTAAAATACATGAATAATAAATGCGCAGCCAATCCAGATGGTATAAATACATTTAGGAAATGCCCTTGCTGTCGCATCATTGCTAGCATAAGTGGGAACAAATATTATGGAGATAAAGAAACATGGTCGATGGAAGTCGAGGGTTATGTTAATCATTCCATCTATAATATAAAAATGAATCCCAGAATGTGTTGGTAAGCGCATAACTCAACAACGCCTGGACCAATTTGGCCAAATCTTTTTTTAAAATGTTCGTTGAAGTTCAAGGATGGTTTTTACGGCGAGAAAAATTAGAATTATTGCTGGAAAAACCCTAAAAATAGCCCTTTTCTTTTTCCCATCCAAATGATTTGTAACTGAAACGTAGTCAATTTGAGCTTTATTGCTATGCGTGTCGCATAGCTTAGTGGAATAAAGCCTTGACCTTTGACGTGGAAACCCGTCGTGTCGTAGGTTCAAGTCCGGGGCTAGGAAAGAAACTTTCTAGCTTTCGGTATGCGGCCACCATTCACTGTTAGCTTCTGGGGGTGTACATTGATATATGTATACCTAGGTAAACCAGTATAAACATAAACATAAACATAAACTTCATATTAAATTACAAGCACTCACTGTTGTCTAAGCAATGTAGGTGTGTTCCTAACGTCAAAGATCATATCTATTAAAACAATGTGCGTGTGTGCGTTGGAGCAATGCATGACGCTTTTAACCAAGAGTTACATCGAGAAAACTGTATGATCTCAACGCTTTGAAAGAATTAATTCAAACAAATCATCCACTGTTAAATGAACAATAGAAGAATGTATTTGAAACTCTTATGAAAGTAACAAATGATGAAACTGGAGGGATTTACTTCTTAGATGCACCTGGTAGTTCAGGAAAAACTTTTTTGATTTCATCAATATTAGCAACAATTCGCTCACAAAATAAAATTGCACTTGCACTCGCTTCGACGGGAATAGCAGCAACTTTGCTTGTAGGTGGTCGAACAGTCCATTCAGCACTAAAATTGCCATTAAATATGCAAAGCAATGAAACTCCAACTTGCAACGATTCGCAGAACTCTGCAATGGCAAAGGTTTTGCAGCAATGTAAATTGATTGTTTGGGATGAATGCACGATGGCTCATAAAAAATCTTTGGAGGCTTTAGACAGAACCTTAAAAGATCTACGGAGCAATAATAATTGATTTGGTGGTGCAATGATTTTATTAGCAGGAGATTTTCGTCAAACATTGCCAGTGATTCCACGATCAACGCCAGCTGATGAACTCAATGCATATCTAAAGTCCTCCAATTTGTGGAAACATGTCAAAGTACTTCATTTAAGCAAGAATATGCGTGTCGAGTTGCAAAATGACCAATCTGGAAACATATTCTCTAAACAACTCATTGACATTGGTAATGGCAAATTTCCTATAAACATGTTGACTGGCTGCATTAACTTTCCTCAAAGTTTTTGTCAGTTAACTCGATCAAAAGATGAACTTATTCAGAAGGTGTTTCCAGCTGTTTCTCAAAATTACAGAAACGATGATTGGTTGAGCGAACGAGCTATACTGGCTGCAAAAAACATAGATGTAAATGAATTAAATTTCAAAATTCAAGAACAAATTACAGGCGAATTGAGGATATATAAATCACTTGATTCGGCTACTAATCAAGATGATGTAGTCATCTATCCACCGGAATTTTTAAACTCGCTGGATTTGCCAGGATTGCCACCTCACAATCTCCAATTAAAGGTTGGATCGGTGGTTATAATGTTGCGAAATATCAACCAACCGCGTCTTTGCTACGGTACAGGGTTAGCGATAAAAAAATTACTAAACAATGTGATAGAAGCAACTATACTCAAAGGAAAGTATAAAGGAGAAGATGTTCTCATACCCCGCATCCCAGTGATTCCGACTGATGTGCCATTTGAGTTTAAACGACTACAGTTTCCAGTGCGGCTTGCTTTTGCTATGACTATAAACAAGTCCCAGGGGCAATCATTAAGTGTTTGTGGTATTAATCTAGAAAACCCATGTTTCTCACATGGTCAATTGTATGTTGCCTGTTCCCGTGTTGGAAAACCATTAGATTTGTTTATCTATGCCCCAGGTAATCAAACAAAAACATCGTATACCACAAAGCACTACAATGATAATAATAATAATTATGATTCCCATGATTAACAATAAAGCGATTACTTATTTTTAAATCCTTATATATGTTTTATTTAATTATTTTTTATTCACAACGCCCTATCACCAGGGTGACGGTTTTGTTCAGGAGAATTTTTTTAAATACGTAGGCACAAAAACTGCCTCATTACAAATCTTTTTGACAGGACGAAGTCTGTCGGGTCAGCTAGTTGCTTATAAAAATGCCATTGCGAAGAAAATTCTCCCATCCTCTAACAACTCAGCAGATTTTGGAACGTCATCTTCTGATATTGTATCGGTTTCTAGTAGTAATGATGGTACTGGAGAATTTAGTAATGGGTTGCGAAGCTCCCTAACGTCGCAAGGCATTAATGTTAGCAATTGTTCTAATTTTTCGATTGATATTACTGTTTAAAAGTGATGATTGATAGATATTGAAAATAAAAATTTGCAAAATTCTGATTTAATTATGGAAAAATACTTTTAACACTTTGTTAAAATTATTTTCAACACGCTTCCACGTAAACAGTCTCTTTTAACACTGTTGACTGTTATTAAAATGTACAAAAAATATATTTTCAAAAACAATTGATGTTTCCACCTAGGCCTGAGACATATCGACTGATCGATGTGTTATTTCATCAAGTTATGAAACCCACATACGTTGATAAAGTTAAATTACATAAATTCAAACTGTTTTCACTTCTGCGTTCATTGCAAGAAGAATGAGTTAACAGCAGCGACTGAACGCCAAAGGTCTATAAAACCTTCCTCTGCCTTACGCAAGTCGAAAACCCAATGATTTGTATCTTCACCAGGAGACATATTTCATGGGTGGAACCTTTAGTTGTCCTATTAACTCATTAAGGTTCCCATTTTACACAGATAAATCGACTCTTTTTTAACCGGTCGAGTGAATTATGAACGCTCGGCAATTATTTCATATCTGCGCCGATGGCAGATGTAAAATCGGGAGCTTGATTTGTAAATAATGCAGATAACTATCAGTTATTACCGACTATTATTTCTACGAATTACCATTTGCATTTCAAATCAGCGAGATATACTGCTCAACTGTCGAGAATTCTCGATTTTTTTGTGCGATATATACAATATATATCAGGATTTAATGCAGAACCGTAATGAACAAAGCTCACATCTAACTTTCTCTATTATTGTTGATCCAGATATGAATTTGATTTAGGTCAAGATTAATTTATTTTTTAATTCATTAGTGTCTGGCATTAAGACACATTCAAAACGTGTACACTTGAAAAAGACATGAAAAAAACATAATATGTGGTTGTATTGTCAGTACTAAAAAGCGATCAACTTTTAGCAGTAGTTGTTAGTATTGACACAGAAGATGGCGTTTAAACTGTTCTGTAATACGACGAAAAATCTGTAAAAGAAGGCAGAAATTTTAAATCGGCCCATAGCGAAAAATGTTTCACATTGCAATATTACAATTAATAGTTCCAATAATGGAACCTTAAAATGGTTGGAACAAAATGGAAACCATTGTTATAAAGTGCGACGGTAACATTAAATTATATCTATTTAATTTAATTAAATTGAAAAATGCTCCGACTAGCTAGAGCACAAAACCATCTCACATTTACCTTGAGATATTTTAATTAGATGCTTCCACCATAGTCAATGAAAGTCAATACTCGAATAATCGAAATTTATTCCACTCTCCTACAAATACTATATATTTACAGTATGTACAAATGTCAAATTGTCCAAATCAAAAGTTGCAAGTGGAAATGATTAATTTTTGGCTATAAAATCAACAGGTGATGTCTACAATTGTTGCTGGAACTTATCTTGTCTGTTTTGAGTCCCAATTCATGCGATAACAGGACCATACAACCATCCTGGGTGTTCGAGATGAGTCTGGTATAGAAAATGGGTCTCAAGTCTCCCACCATGTAGACAAAGTTTCCGAAAAAAACTATTTCTTCTCTCAGCAGTCCTCAGGGATACGTCTGTTAGTACGTCGTAAAATTCGACTTCGACAAATTTGTTCAGCCTCGGCCACATATGCCAAATTCGGTAAATTTCCACCTCCGTCAAATTTTGTTCAGCTCTTAGGTAAATTTTCTACTCCGTCAAATTCGTTAAATTCCCGGTAAAGTTTCTACTGTGGTAGGTTTTGGCTGTGAAAATCAATTTCATAAGTTCTCGAAACGATAATATTCGACAGTTTCCAACGATCCCTGAATGTATTGACTCACAAAATGATAATAATTCAAGAGTAGAAAAAATATCAATGTGTTCAAAAAAACACAATGTTACAGATCAAAAACTGGACTAACCGAACGTTACTAAACTGCTCACCACGACAAACTCTTTATCTGAAACTCAATTTCAATTTGGGAAAGATCTTTACACAAGATAGACGCATGAACTTTCTAACATTTCAACCCGAGAAATGATGCAGAATCGAAGAAGGTAGATCGAAGTCAACACCACTTCTCTTTCATGCCCGTCACAGAAACACAGAGATCGTACTATGCAGGCCTTGATCCCATTTTAAGCGGAGATTTTCGAAGTAATCGCAATCGGGAAATTCGCCCGTTACAAAAGGTTAAGGTTCAACAGTTATAATCAAAAAATCTTCTGAAGTGATGAAATTTATTATTAGGATTGATGATAGATAATTACAATTGATATTTGATTACTGATGCTTCATTAACAATAATTTAAAACATACACATTTGAATTACACTACAATGACAGAGAATTCAATCCACTTGTACTGAAAGACACAATTATTCAAAATTTTGTAATAATTGATTGAATTTTATACTTACATTTTCGTGTTCTTTAGTAAATTGTATTAGGTGTACAAATAAGTTTCCGCGGTTTGTCAAAAGATGACCCCACCAGAAGGTTATGGAGAAATTGTCAGATGTAAAACGTAATATCCCAAGTTTAGTCATCTGGCAACACCATAACCTTAAAGTACTAGTGATTCCGTATCAGCATCACGTAATTTTTTTCGTGCAAAAAAGTCAAGTTTTATTCCGAATAAGCATCATTTGCGGGAACTTTTGATTTACTTCTTTAATGTGAAAAAATCTGCAGCTGAGGCGCATCGATTGCTTCTAGAAGCATATGGTGAAGCTGCTTTAAGTGAGAGAAGTTGTCAGGAATGGTTTCAAACGTTTAAGAACGGTGAGTTTGACGTTAAAGACAAAGAACACAGTGGAAGGCCGAAAGTGTACGAAGACATGGAATTAGAAGCACTATTGGAGGAAGATTCGTCCCAAACGCAAAAAGAACTTGCACTTACTCTACAAGTGACTCAACAAGCAATTTCACATCGTTTAAAATCGTTAGGAATGATTCAAAAACAAGGAAATTGGGTTCCATATGAACTAAAGCCGAGAGACGTTGAACGCCCATTATGCATGAGTGAAATGCTGCTTGCCAGGAATAAAAAAAAGAGTTTTTTGCATCGTATAGTCACTGGTGACGAAAAATGGATTCACTACGATAATCCAAAGAAGAGAAAGTCATGGGTTAAGCCCGGCGAACCATCAACATCGACAGCTAAGCCGAATATTCATGGAAAAAAAACTCATGCTGTGTATTTTGGTGGGATCAGCTTGGTGTCGTGTATTATGAATTGCTGAAACCAAGCGAAAACATTACTGGAGCTCTCTACCGAACACAATTGATGAGATTGAGTCGGGCACTTAAGAAAAAAATTGGGTAGATTTGTGGATAGCGTCAAAAGATGAAGAGTTTTTTCGACGGGGTATCCGAATGTTGCCAGAAAGATGGGGAAAAGTAGTGGCAAATGATGGAAAATACTTTGAATAAAACGTAAAGTACTTTTCCTTTACAATAAATTCCTAATTTTTTATAAAAAACCGCGGAAACTTATTTGTACACCTAATATCATCTGGTTTGTTTATCTTATCATTGCCACAACTTCTTAGGATGCAATATGCACTATCATGTACACGAACCATTTTTAAAATCGGGAAGAAATATTAGAAATTTGATTTTCTGAAATTCAAAACGAAAAAGTTATTTGTAAACTAAAACAGCTTCTTTATGATATAATAAGTAGCCTCAGGCAATACGGGTTAATCATCCTTTTTTACTATGCCCTATGTTTAGTGTTAATTCTGACGCAATAGATGGCGTTCGGATCGCTCAGTTTCTTATCTTGTTCACTTTAATCTGTGCATTAATCTTCTTAACTTAAGCGGCGTTGCGCTACACTGGGACACAGTACCTACTCCATTTGAAATTAATCTTCAATAAAAAAATTTTTAAATTATCCAACATAATAGTCATCTCAGTCTATACAATTTTAGAAGGAACTTTGTTCGAGCAGTAGCAAATATGCATGGCTCGCTTTGAAATCAATTATCTTATAGTCAATGCATTCGACTGCTCCAATTGTTGGCAGTTCTTGCATTTAACTAGCCCTAGGATTCATCTCGGTTAGTTTCACTTCTAAACCCGGCTGTACGTCGTTATTATGGTTGTCTAAGTCAACAAGAATAGCCAGAGGGCGCCACGCACTATATATCAACGTAAATTGGCGGTAGCGTTCTATTCTTGTTTGCAGGCATGTGATTGTGATTGTGATTTACTATAACAATCTTAACAGGGATAGTTCCCTTTGAAACAAACGGCTAATATAACAGACTGTTACAACTGGCCGTGTAATGACTCTTCGAGTTGAAAGTAGATACGGCATATGGAACAATAGTATTGTACTGGATTTAGTCGGTTATGAACAATGGTGGGTTTCTTGAATTGACAAAATTTCAATTTCCAGTGGTATTGTGAAAAAAGCGAAACTGCTGGACCGATCCGGCCGAAGAAGGGACATATTCGAGATATTTATCCTTCGAACCTAGGCTGAAAACTTCATTTCTATGACTCAAACGGTTCGAACGTGATCTTACTCATGGACGGAAGGACAGGATCGATATTCACCACGGATACTTAATCAGTGAATTCAAACAAATATTACATTTAAGCAAATCTATTGGGTATTTCTGTCCAAACATCTCGGTATGGGATGGTCGCAAAGATATTTCCTATACAACAGTGGGTTTTCTATCTCAATTATTTCGAAAGTTCTCTCAATATGTGTTTGGGAATCCGGTATTTTCAAAAGCAACATGTCTTCCTTGTCGTTTATTACATCAATTGACATTTTTGTCAATTATTCTTCTCTTCTATACAAGCGCCGGCTAACACAATTCTTGCTACATAAAAATTAAATCTCTATCATCAAGTTTGACATTTTTGAGGTTATAAGTATATTTATATACTCCTTTGAACTTTTGGCTTACAATATAGTATAGGTTATAAGTAATAAGAACGTTTGGACATACGAGCGCTATTTGTGTTGTTTACAGTAACTTAGAAGGACTAGTGTTTATCGATGGTTTGGTGTATTCAACCTAGGTCATGGTTCACTCCAAGCGAATTTCGTAAAGGTCGTCCAAAACCAGTTGTTCCGAAAACCTTAGGCATTAGCAGGACCAACATATATTCACTATTGCATGAATATTTAACCGTCAAAAAAATTGCTCGCGTTGGATCACACACAATTTGTTAATCGCTCAAAAAAAGGCTCGTGTTGATTGGTCGATAGAAATGCTCCGAAAATACGATCGTGGTGCTTCGAAGTACGTCTATAACACCGTGACAGATGATGAATCGTGGATGTACGCGTATGAGCCCGAAAGTAAACAGCAGCCGACTGTATGGGTGTTTCAAGATGGGCCAAACCCAACAAAAGTTGCTCAGCACGAAGCACATCCAAGCAAATGATTGTATGTTTTTTCGAAAAAAAAACTGGGAATATCGCAATCGTACCACTAGAACAAAGCAGAACTGTCAATTCTGAGTGGTATACAACCATTTGTTTGTCAGTTGTCTTTCAAGAATTCAGGATAACCAACCGCAGGATAACAGATCACCCTTCACCATGCGAGCTCTCACATACCGGCTCAAACATCTGCATTTTGAGCACTCAAAACATCGATTTGATGAGTCATCCGCCGTATAGTTCTGATCTGACACCGAATTACTTTTTTTTTATTCCCGTACGTAAAAAATAAAATGAGAGATCAACGTTTTTCGACTCCTGAAGAAGCAGTTGATGCGTTCAGAATGCTTGTTTTGGAGATACCTCAATCAGAGTGGCAAAAGTGCTTCGACAATTGGTTCAAACGCATGCAAAAATGTATAGAATAGAATAGCATAGAATAGTTTTTATTAATCCATTCAGACAGTGTATACAGTGTATAGGACAAGTCAAAATATATACATAATATAGAGAGGAATTGAAATTACAAATCATTGAATGCATTCATCATTATGATATTCATTAATACTATAATAACATTTACTTAAAAGTAAAGATTTTATTTTCTTACCAAAAGCAGACAACTTCAGTGATTTAATTGAATCGGGAAGATGATTATACAAAATAATAAACTTATATTTAGCTGGTGTCTCATATCTCATTGTTCTATGTTAGGTACAATAAAAGTTCTAGTATTCCTTGAATCATAGCTGGAAAGCTCAGGAGAATACGATTAATTCTTTTTAATGAATAAGAGACATTTGTATAAATATATACAAGGAGCTGTTTAAATCTCATGTTTTACAAATACAGTCTTACAAGATGTTAGTGGACTGAGACGGAATATCATTCGAATGATGCGTTTCTGTGCTACAAATACCCTCATAAGATCCCCAGAGCAACCCCAGATCAGAACATTATATGCCATGTGGCTAAAAACCAAGCTGTAGTAAACATTCAGGACAGCAGCGAGAGGAAGACGAATTGCATAATATGAAGAACTAAGCTTCCTGCTGACATGTGATTCTGCTCAGACCATCTCAGACACTCATCAATATAAATACCCAGAAATTTTGTAGACTCTTCAGAAATCAAGTTATAATTACTGGCACGACAAGGGCCTTTGAAAGTTAAACGAAAACGAAATAGAAAATTAATAATGAAATTCTGAAAAAGTATGAAAAAATGACTCGAAAGAAAATCGAATGTTGGAGTATCGACGTCTGCCTACCTGGTTTCACAGTACGGCTGAATTCGATGTGTCCAAGCACTCACGAGCGAGAATAGTCACTTTTTCACCAGAGTTCTAATTTGTAGAATTAACGAGAAATTTACTTCGAAGAAAAGTGTTCCACTTTATCGGATGAACGTCGGTGTCGTACTCTGTCTGTTCGACATAGGTCATATGCTCCAACATATGTTACGCGTCAATCGGAAAGTGAAATGAACATACGTGGGCCGCACGAAACGAGCAAGCAACTTGGAATAAAAATGAATGAATTTAACTAATAATAATGAGTTGCAGTAACAATTACCATGTTTCAGAACTAAATAATTTCCTTTCTTTAAACCAAATTTTACTACCTTTGTCTTATCTTAATTCAGAACAAGTGCATTCAGCTTACACCAATTGGCGAAAGACACCAAAAGTGACATAATTCTGTGAGTTCATCCAGATTCACAGCTGTTACAATAAACGAGGTGTCATCTACAAATATAATAATTTTAGTTTTTATATGGTATGGGAGGTCATTTATAAAGAGAATGAATAGAAGAGGACCTAAAACTGATCCCTGAGGAACACTGAGATCCACAACACATTCGTCAGAAAAAACTCCCATAACTCTCACATGCAATCGTTTGTCTGACACATAATGTTTAATCCAATCCAGGAACACTCCCCGAAATCCAAGATTGTACAATTTGCTCACTAAAAAATGAGGTGAAATGGTATCGAATGCACGTGTAAGATCAAAATGTAATCCAGCAAAATTCAATTCCCTATTCAACGAAAACTGAATCGTGTGTACAAAATCCAGAACAGCAGACTCAGTTGATCGTCCTGCTCTAAAACCGTATTGACTGTCAGTAATTAAGGTGAAAGTGTTCAGAAATTTCATCATCCTATCCATAACTATTCTCTCGAAAATTTTAGAGAATACGCTCAACAACGAAATAGGTCGATAGTTGAAAACATTCGTAGGATCATTCTTATTGAGAACAGGCAAAACAGTGGCATTCTTAAGTACATTCGGAAAAATACCAGAACAGACTGAATCATTTATAAGATGGGCAAAATGATCTACTAGATGCTCAGAAATTAATTTAAATATTTTGGCAGATATAAAGTCTACACCAGTACATTTCTTATTCTTTAAAGCATTAATCGCACCTTCAACTTCACTACCATCTACTGGGTGGAAAAAAAAAGTTTTATAATGTAAAGGGCTGGCTGTACACATACCAACTTTATTATTACCATATGCTTGCTCTAGTGTTCTTTCAGCCACAGATGAAAAGAAACGAGCAAATTCATTTGCCACTAAAATGGGTTCAGAACAACAAACACCATCTGTGTTCAGAATAATTTTGCTGTTTTTATTAGAGCTCCTTCCAGTCTCACGATTTACAATTTTCCAAACTGTTTTGATCTTATTGTCAGAACATTCTAAGAGGTCTTGATGATATGCCAATTTTGAGGATTCAATGAGTAACTTATATTTTGCTTTGTATATTCTATAAATTTCTGATAGTTCAACTGACTTCAAATTAACCTGGAGCCAAAATAATTCTTTCAATTCAATACCTGCTCTTTTTATTTCATATGTGATCCAACCTTTAGAATTTACTGATACTATATTTCTACTTTCCAATGGGCAATGTTCATCTATTAATATTTTGATTACGTTAATGAAAGATTCAAATCTATTTATTTCTGTTGAAGGCTGATACAATTCAACAAATAAGGATTTAGAAATTGCATCAACAAGTCTATATAAATTGGCATCTGACATATTTCTACATAACATTTTTTTCGAGCTTTCCACAGGCACAGACCCAGTTTGATCAAAATAATAATCCAGCATAAAAGCCAAATGATCCCCAAAATGAGGAACAAAGACATTTGTTTTACAATAATCTAGATCACAATTTGAGACAATATAATCAACCTTCGTAGACGTTGTTCTACTAGATCTGTCAGTAATTATGCGAGTAGGGCAATTAGATGTAATTTTCAGATTGAAACAAATTAAAAGATCATCCAATAGTTGCTTTGATCTGACGTTTTCAGTTAAGTAGTCAATATTTAAGTCTCCACATAGGTATACGAGGTCATTTTGCTTTTCACAGTGTTGCATATAGATTTTAATGGGGATCTTAATGGGGAATATTTTAAAAACAATAGAGCGAAATTCGATGATTAATATTTGTTATAGTTCTCTAATCCCGTAATATCAAAGGCAACCCTCGTATAACCCCAATCACATCCAACAAAATAAGTTGAGAAAAACAAGAAATAAATAATTTGTGAAGGAAATATAAGAATTAGGTATCTTACAGTTTACGATGCTTATAAATTGTTTGTTTGTTTTAATTTTTGTAATATTGTGTATGAAGGTTTTAAAGGCTTGTAAAAGGACACTGCCCGAAACGTTGCCAATATACATTACTTTATTGTTAAAATTGCACATTAAATACTATTGTACAATAAGAATCTATTTGATATCCAGTCATCTGTCATTCTACCCCAGTCATCTAAGATCAATCTACGATCGGAGTCTCACACACCGAAACATATGTTCCTTGCAAGACATAAATTATTTTTTATTCTGTTTGTACGCGTGCCTTCGGGAGCTTTACAAAACAGACAATGGTCCCTACGATACCCTCCAACGACCCGTAAAAGAGCAAACCAAGACGGCAGCAGCTCGTAAGAAACTCAGCTGTTCAACCAAGTCATCACCGACTACCATCTGTTATCATGACGAGAAATCACGTGGACCGTTGTCCATAGCACGCTTTGATGAATCGCACAGTTTTGTGAATCGATGATTTTTATTTGTTGTAGGAGGCTCAGCCTGGTTTCTTTGACCGGTGGTCAGTCTTGTATTTAGCGAGCTTGTTTGCAAGCTGTGTTACACAATTTAAGTAATGTTAGGTGCTAATGCCTCCTTTCTGAAAAACTGTGTGGATATTGTCGTGTCGAATTCAGAGATTTACTGACGGATTCAGGGGTGACGTGAGGGTTCTCTTTCATCTGAGGCGAAATGGGTTGAACTCCAGTGTGAATTGATGTTTATTGTTGTGAGATTTAGTAGTTGTTCTATTCGAAATTCATTTTTAATCTTCAAACGTCATTATTCGTATCTTCGAATTCGTATATTCAGAGTATTCCATGCAGAACTTTGAAAAAACTAGTTATCTATGCGAGAGTATAAATTTTGGGATTGGACAATCCTAGTGTTGCAGTCTACTAACTGACAGCTCCATCGTAAAGCTTGACATTTTTGAGGTTATACGTCCGAACTTTTTTGTGTTGTTTACAGTAAATTAAAAGATTCATCTCGCTCAAAACATGGAATTAAATCGTGAATTTTTTTGTGAGATTATTTTTTACAAATATCGACGTGGATAAACTCAACAACAGTGCATCGATGAACTTAATTAGGTAATATTTGGGGATGAAGCTCCATCAAGGATCAGTGTTTATCTATGGTATGGGTAGACTCAAATTTTTGCACCAAACTTATAATTACCTGTCTACTAGGGTGCGAATTACGACCGATAATTGGAGTTAAGGCTCTTAAACTTGCAAACGTTGTTCGTTCGTGTACTTCACCATGATGAAAATGTTCACTTTACTGAATAAATTGACGTTGATAGTTCGATTATTGATCTAAGGGTGCGTTCACAAGTTAAATTCAAAGTTTTCAAGTCCCCATTGGAATACCCGTTACTAATTTCTGAGATAAGGCTGTAAGTAAATCACTGAGATATAAAATGAGGAGTAAAGGGGCTACAACTTTCATAGAATCAGGCTTCAATGATAGGTTGAAAACAGGAGCTGCTTTCATTGATTTATCTTCGGCATATGACACTGTGTGGAAAGATGGATTAATTTTCAAACTCTATACTCATCTAAAGTGTACAAAAATGATAAGATTATTAGAAAATATGTTATCTGGTATCGTGTTTTTGTTAACAATAAGAGTAGCAATTTCAAGACATTGAACAACGGTCTTCCACAAGGATCAGTTCTAGCTCCTTTACTTTTCAATTTATATCTAAGTGATTTACCCACGACATCATCTCAGAAATTTGTTTATGCTGACGACATTTCTATTGCTTACCAACATTCGGATTCCCATACTCTGGAAAACATACTGTCATCTGATTTGGAAATTTTAAAGAATTATTTTATTGAGTGGCGATTATGTCCAAATCCCAACAAAACAGAGGTATCTTGTTTCCATCTGAATAATCATGAAAAATATAGGAATTAGCTGTAATTCTTCTTATCGAACATAATTTCTATCCAAAATACTTAGGTGTTGAATTAGATTCATCTCTCAATTACAAGGCTCATTTAAATGATCTGAGCCTAAAACTGAAAACTAGGAATAATATTGTTCAGAAATTAGCTGGATCGTCTTGGGGTGCTGATGCTTCCACTCTTCGCACAGCATCTCTAACCCTAGTTTTTTCTGCAGCTGAGTATTGTTGCTCTGTTTGGTTTAATAGTGCACATACACAAAAAATTGATGCACAATTGAATACATCCATGAGAATAATTACTGGCACCATAAGATCAACACCGGTTCATTGGTTACCAGTATTGTCTAATATTGTCCCTCCCCATATTCGCAGACAGACTGCAGCTCTGAATTCTTGGAACAAATATCATTCTTTTTCCCAATTATTTCATATTTTCCACAAAATAGAATTCCAGAGAAGCAGAAGAAACAATACCTCATCTCATCAATAGTTGTCCCATATATAAATTTCAGGATGGTTTTAGGGCTATTCATGATGTTTCCGACTCTTTCTTAGGATGGGTTATAAATTTCAAACGAATATGATACGTATTTTTGTTATTCAGTTCTTTTTTCTGCTTTTGTCTTTTTATTTCCAGATTCAATGTGAGCAACTTGAAGAAGTCTCTGTCTCCATCAATAGAAGACCACTCTTGAAGAAAGAAGTCCCTAAAATATATTTCAGCTTATTTCTGTATTTTTAGACGGGGAGCCAGGGTTGTCATTACTGGGTTTTTTCACTAACCTAGTCTTTATGTCATACGCCGAAACTAAATGACACCCAAAGTTCTAACCGAATATATCTATATGCTTCATTGTTTGCTAACTAAATATTGTCAGCCAAAAGTTCAAAAGAAATATATATATATATAACTGATAAACGTCCTTGTGGAACACCGTTTTCAATATTTTAAAATTGCTACTATATCGCCAACAAAAATATAATATAAAAACCATCTATCATAAGATATACAGGGTGTTTCAAAAAAAAGTGACCCTCTCTAGGATAGGTAGAAAACTGAAAAATAATTGGGGTTTGCTCAGTAAAAAAAATTTCGTAACGCCATCCGTATTCAAGATACAGGGCCTTGAAGAAAAAAAATTATTCGTGTCTTTTTTTAAATTTTACAGAAACTACTGGCAACACATTGTAGGGAAATTTTATACGACCATGTTTTGGAAGCTGATACATCCAATGAATTCATTTTATGTCTGACTCTCGTAGAGCGTACACCTGTCCACCCAAGACAAAACCAAGTAGTATTCAACATAACTTTTTTAGTATTAGATTTATTGAGCAAACTTTCACTAAACGTACATAAATATGCAACATCATTCAACTTGACACAAAAAAAAGATCAAAAACATGATACTTACGATGTAAAACTCGAAACTGTGTACCGTTATCGGAGTATTTTGATTTGATATTTGTTTTTCATGCAATTTTACCAATTTTAAAGTAGTAATGAGAAACCCACAAGAAATGGAATAAATCTATTGATGCTAAAATATGCAAGGCTGTTATCAAAAACCTACTACAAGAGATCATTTCAATTGGTATTGTCGTTTGAATATTATAGGTGAAAATGTAATTTTTTTTTTAAATTCAACACCCTAAATCATTTGATCGGAGCCAAATTTGGAAAAACGTTATAGGAAGAAAATGTTTCTTGGGACGTCAAGAATCTATGATTAAAATTAACGCAGATTGTTTTATATAAATTGATCCAGATACATCAACTAAGCGGCTATCAATTAATTTTGGATCATAATTTGATGATTATGCAAAGCAGCTTCACATGATCTCAATATAACCTAAGAAATTCAACTCTAATAAGTGAAATGAAATGAAAATAATCAAACGAAGTATCTGGTGCAATCCGACCCCACCAGCATCCTACATGAATTTTTGTGGGGCACCCTCGCTGCAACACTATTCTTATGCAAAGATGATGTTCTGATGAAATTCGCGGCAAAATAAACCGTTAAAAAACCGATAGACCAGATTTTAACGTCTCGAAGAGGTCCCGCATAAGAATGGGGCACGTGGGTCTACGACAGGCATATACAAAGAATAGATCTGACAGCAACCCTCAAGTATATCTTATTATGTTATTGTGCACCTTTTAAGTTATTTGTGCGGCTAGGATTGTTACATTTGGTCCCATTTTATATCGGTTTATCTAAGTCTTACGCAGTTTTTGATGCTGTAGGCAAATGTTTGGAGGTGTATGCCTGTATATGGTATTCTGTGATATTGTTTTACGTCTATTTATTCAAGAAGATATGGTTTAAAAATATATTTCCTTCGACAACGCTTTTTCTCCGAGGAAGATGCATTTCCCGGTGAATATGCAAATCTTGGTTGCTATATTTTTAATAAATGTTGGTGATTATTGCCATAGCAACCGAGAAAACTGCAGACAGTTCATATCAGATTTGTTCTCAACAGTTTGCATGTTTTTTATCTCAATCGCAATAGAATATGTGCCTTGGGAAATGTCCAATATAGCAGCCGCTACTACAGCAAAATTAATACCCGACAAATCAAAATCGAGGTTCGAAAAGGCTTATATTTGTTTCAAATTGTTGCCAAATCAGGACTATACGGTGGATGACACATCAAATCGATATTTGCAGTTGTTTGAGCCGAAGTGTGAGTGGTGAAGAGTGAACCGCCAGTTGGTTTTCCTGATTTCTTGGAGGACAACTGGCAAACAAATGGTTGTGCACCACTCAGAATTGACTGTTCTGCGTTGTTCTAGTAGTACGATTGCGGCATGTCCAGTTTTTCCGAAAAAAAAACAGGTGACCATTTACTTGGAAGTGCTTCATGCGCGAGCAAGTTTTGTTGGATTTGGCTCATCTTGAAAGACCCATACTGTCGACTGCTGTTTACTTTCGGGCCTATACGCGTAAATCCACGATTCATCACCTGTCACGATGTCAAAGACGCGCTTCGAAGCATCGCGATCGTATTTTTGGAGCATTTCTTTCGACCAATCAACACTAGCTTTTTTGAGCGATTGACAAATTGTGTGGAGTCCAATGCGAACGAATTTTTTTGACGGACAAATGTTCATGCAACAATGAATATACAGATTTTCGATAGAAATTCTCGGACAGGTCGATTTCTGTTTCGATGTAGGTTATGGACACATAGTGCTTCAACCCTTGCTACTACAACCCTCACCCCCAAATTTTGAATAGGGAAGATGGGGTGAGTGATACCTCATTTGAAAGGTATTTTTATACTGATTTCAGCACAGTATTTGTTTTTTCATTTTATGCAATAGTTCTCGAAATATTCTTAATTAAGTATTTGAAAATGAAGTGGTGTTTTCATGGCACTTGTAGTGTTTTTTTGTGAAAAATCGACATTTTGAGCTTCAAAACAACCATGACTGTGGCTTCCTTCCTCCAATCCACTGACACAGAAATCTTTAATCAAGATGTCGAACAAACAAAGCGTATTGCGAAGGAGCTCAATCTTGCTGAAACTCAATCTAAATTATTTGCAGTATTTCCAATAACATGCGGTAACACTTGATCGATAGAAATCTCCAAAAAGTCCAAATACGAACATATCTCTAATCAGATTACCAGGTAAGAAAATCAAATCATTAATGATGCCACAGAAATATTCCAGTCCCAAATCGTGAAACGATTTCCGACTTAATTATCAAGTGTTTTCTCTGTTGGCTTCAATATGTTTTCATTTTGTTGATATTTGAATTCATATCTTTTTCAAAAAAATGAGAATCGATAATTTTTTATTTATTACGAACAGATCATTAAGTTGGCTTACTGGTTCTTTGACATATGAATTATTCTTAGTTTTGAATCGAGACTTGTATGTGTTCTAATTCATTGTTCGACATGGTTTATTCAATTGCAGAGCGGGTCAATTGGAAGAAGGGGTCCCACTGAATGGCCAGCCAGATCGCCAGATCTGTCACCACTAGATTCCTTTCTTTGAGTCACTTGAAGATTAAAATTTACTCTACACAGCCCGATTCCATAGAAGATTTAAGAAGACGTATAGTAAACGAATGTCGTCAAATCACTCCAGAAATGCTGCAAAATGTGCGCCATCGTTTCGAACAAAACTTATTTCATTGTATGGAAGCTAATGGTGAACAATTTGAATATTTAATTAATTGATGTGAGTTTTTGATAAATTATTTACTTTACTTTGAAAAGTCTTATTTCATAGATCAATACTTCAAATCGTTCTGATACCGTAGAGTTGGAGAATGATTTCAGTGAATAAAACAGCTAGTCGAACATCTGACCCTAGTAGCATTAACACGTACGGTATGACTTCATTTGCCCAGTGGTAGATGTTTTGCAATTTCAAATACAAGTACGGAAATTTTGGTGTTTCGGAAGCACGAAATGTCAATTATTCGCAAAAAATTAATACATATAAGTGATAAAATTAACTAACGCATGAATATTTCGAGAACTAATGTATAGAATGAAAAACCAATTACTGTGCTGAAATCAGTATAAAAATACCTTTGAATTGAGGTACCCCATCTTCTCTATTCAAAAATTGGGGGTGGGGGTTGTTGCAGCAAGGGTTGAAGCGCTATGCGTCCGTAACCTACATCTTAAGTTGTCCCCATCGAAACAGAAATCGACCTGTTCGAGCATTTCTATCGAAAAAACTTATTTCGTCTGTAATCTTGTCTGTTTCGTTTTCTAATCGCCACCCTGTATGCTTAGCCCCACTAATGCCTAAGGTTGTCTCAATCTTGCGGTAGGTCACATGGCGATCTTGCAATATCAGTTGGCGCACAGCATCAATGGGCTTTGGAACAATAACTAATTTTCGACGACTTTTACGAAATTCGTCTTGCAGCCAACTACGACCTCGGTTGAATTCACCAAACCATCGATAAACACTGGTCCTTGATGGAGCTTCACCGCCAAAAATTGAATTAAGTTCATCGATGCACTGTTGTTGAGTTAATCCAAGTCGAAAGATGTAAAAAATAATCGTACGAAAATGTTTACGAGTTAATTCCATTTCGTTCAGCTTTACGATAGAGCTGTCATTTGGCAGATTGCAGTAGTAAAGTTGTCCAATCCCGAAATATAAAAGGCAACCCTCATATATGTTGCGTAGGTTCCTAATAACTCCTTCTTCAATAGGAGTTTATCAAAGTTATGTTTTAATTAATTTATGATTCCTTCGGTTGCTTTAGCATTTTTCGATTTCAAATTGGAGTTTCTTTAGATTTCTTGTAAAAACCTTAGAAGGCAATTGAAATAAATCAGTTTTTGCGTGCTGGTTCTAGATGAACAGCATGCAATCGTTTTGTCCAAATATCTCTAATTTTCAAATATCGAGACGAAAATGATTTCAAATGCTTGATGGAGAATTTGTGGTCAAAATTGAGTATGTCCGTCCAGCTGGCCTGCCGTACACTATCCAAGTTCCGAAAGAGATGAGTTAAAATTTTCATATTTTCAAAGTATGTTAACCGTACAAATATACCACTAAAGTTCGTTATTGGTGGCCAAATCTGTTAAATAGTTTAGGAGTTAATTTGGTTTCCTCTCTAACTCCTAAAATATCCTTCGGATCGATTTATAACTTAAAGGATGTTTGGATGACAATGAAACAAATAGGCCTTCAAAATTCTGTGGAAATCATCGGATTTGATCAAGAAATTCTGAATGTAAAGGGCGTTTCTGATGTATTCCATATCCCCAAATATCGTTGTTATAGCATTCTTTTACCTGAAAAGATTTCTCAGGTATATTTTTCTTTATCAATTCACATTTACATTTGCAAATGCAATATTGTTTGACAAGTAATATACTCGATATCAAAAGAATAATTGAATTAAGTTAATCATCACATTATGAAATGAAAAGGCAATTTTCAAAAAAATATCATCTTCTTTAAAATATCGTTTGACCAATCAACTCATCTCTGGGAAAAAATCGATCTGTAATTATTTCCGAATATTGATATGGAATATTGTGAGAACCTTCCAATCCAAATTGAATGTTTACTCAACTGAAAACCATACCCTCAGAATTTTACATAAAATTCCTGATCGGATAATAAAATCCTTTCCCACACTCACCCAATATCTAAAGGCGTTGCGCTAAAAACTCCCTGATAAGACTCAATTCGAGTCCATAGAAAATAATAAAAAGCTCTTTGTCGAAAGCCGGACCGAGATAACCGGGTGTTTATCTCGAGAAATTAATAGGTGTTACATTCTGACACCCGCCAGATTCTTTACCCTACATTTATCATTTTATTGTACCAACCCACATCGTAAAACTACCGAAAAAATTCTCGGGAACTGGCTTTACAACATAGTAGCCTTCACACATCAGTTTCAACATTTTCTACGTTTGGTTTGGATGCCAACAACATTTACGATGGAATTGATTTCAGTAATTCACTTTAGAATGAGATTTATATGGTGCATTGGAATCTTGGTAATTTAATTGAGAAACTGGCGGAAAGTGGCGATTTTAAAATATTGAACATTGGTCTTCCACAGGAATTAGTTCTAATCCCTTTACTTTTCAATTTATATCTATGTCAACGCATAGTTAGATGATCTGTGCCTAAAATCGAAAACTAGGAATAATTTTTACTCTTCGCACAGCATCTCTAGCCTTCGTCTGTTCTGCAGCTGAGTATTTTTGCTCTGTTTGATTTAATAGTAAACATACAGAAAAAAACTATAAGGAAGCAAAGGATACTACTATATCAGGAAATATCCATACCATAGAGACGTCATATTAAAATTTCACTGCACCATATGGAATGGTAATAATTCACTGTACCCATTCTGACAAAAACTTCATTTGAATATTAGCAATAGTTACAAATACTTTCTTTTATATCAAAAAAATTGGGCAATTACTAATTTTGTTGTTTTGTTATAGAAATCAAATTTTCTATGATCTATCTCTATCTATCATCTATCAATTGAACTTATTTCTGTATTCATATTTTTGTTCATAGAATTTTAATCACTAAAAACTGAGTTTAATTATGAGAAAACAGAATAGATTCATCTTTACATAATTTTCTTTATTAAAAATTACCTAGTTGGTTTCCCAGAGAAAAATTCTCCTATCGAACATGATTTCTATCCTTAAAACATACGAGTTAAATAAGATTCATCTCTCAATTACAAGGCTCATTTAGATTATCTGAGCCTAAAACTGAAAACTAGGAATAATACTGTTGAGAAATTAGCTGGATCGTCTTGGGGTGCTGATGCTTCCACTCTTCGCGCAGCATCTCTAGCCCTAGTTTTTTCTGCAGCTGTTGCTCTGTTTGATTTAATAGTGCACATACACAAAAAATTTATGCACGATTGAATACATCCATGAGAATAATTACTGGCACCATAAGATCAACGGTTTATTGGTTACCAGTTTTGTCTAATATTGTCCCTCCCCATATTCGCAGACAGACTGCAGCTCTGAATTCTTGGAATAAATATCATTCTTTCCCCAATTTATTCCCAATTATTTCATATTTTCCACAAAATAGAATTCCCAGATTGAAGTCACGTAAACCATTATGGCATAATACGTTCTTCAATATAAACATAAGTGATAAAGAATTATGGAAAACTGAGTGGAAATCTTACGAAATGTTCAATAACTATCTAGTTTCAGATCTTTCTGAAAAAGTTTCTGGTTTTGACCTTCCAAGAAAAATTTGGACAGTTCTTAATCGTTTCAAAACAGGTCATGGTCATACCAATAGCATGCTATTCAGATGGAACTCAGTTCCAAGTGCAAGTTGTGAATGCGGAAGAAACAATACCTCATCTCATCGATAATTGTCCCATATATACAGGGTGAGTCTTTGACCACTGCGTTAATTTTAACCATAGATTCTTGACGTCAAAAGAAACATTTTCTTCCTATAACATTTTTCCAAATTTGGCCCCGTTCAAAAGATATAGGGTGTTGAAATTTCATAAAAAAATTGCATTTTCACCTGTAATATTCAAACGACAATATCAATTGAAATGATCTCTTGTAGAAGGTTTTTGATAACAGTCATGCATGTTTTGGCATCAATAGATTTATTCCATTTCTTGTGGGTTTCTCGCTACTACTCTACAGATTGGTTAAATTGCATGAAAAACAAATATTGCTTGAACTAAAGGTCCGTATCTCGTACTTCCTGGAATCATTAGTCTTTTTTGCATATAAAATCATTCTTCATCTTTCCTCCTAAATTGCACCATTCTTGAGATATTTGAAGTTGAAAGGAATTAAATCGATATAATTTTGTCCAAATTTTCTGACTTTCCCAAATCCAACTCTGTGCTGAAATGATTCAATAACAAGATTTGTTCAATGTTGCCATATTTTATGTCTATATTAAATATTTCTTCAAAAGGTTGGGGAAATCTCTCCAGTCTATGGTTCCACCACTAAAAACTAATAGATGAAATTAACCACTGAACAATTTTTGTCTTACATTCACCACAAAATCTAAATTGCCATTTGCTGTATTCATTGTTAGTGATGTCTAGCACCTTCTTTAATATTTAATCCAGAATAATATTCCATAATAAATAAAGAAAAAGTTTTTCATCACTCTTCGGTATATTTTGACCGTTGAAATAGGTAAAGTATTTTCTGTCAGGACCTGTTAAATTGAAGACTTGTCTTTATGAAGAGCTGGTTTTTATAGCTTCAGGCTTCATCAAATTATATCTATTCTAACATAGGAATATGCTGCAAATTGAGCTCATATGAGTTTTAAAAACTTCAGAACCCAGACTCCTAGATTTGTTTTATACCTTTATTATCTTTATTTCATACACCGATTCAACCTTGTTCATAAACTTAAGAGATAATAGAATTTGACTTAGTTTTAATATTTCTGAATGTTTGTTATGATGCATGGTTAATTAAAATTCAATCAATATTGAAACTGGAAGATATAAGCTCATAAACAAGAAAGATTAGAATAGAATGCAATTTCTGACCATAATCATTTCATACTGAATTGAATAATTTAAAACTATCGATATTATCCCTAAAAATCTTTCCACTTTTTTTTTGAAGATACAAAATAACTTTTGACAGTTTCAAACAGAATCAAAACAACAAGGAACCACAGAATACTTTTTTTATTTCACTATCCAAGTTCCGAAAGAGATGAGTTAAAATTTTCATATTTTCAAAGTATGTTAACCGTACAAATATACCACTAAAGTTCGTTATTGGTGGCCAAATCTGTTAAATAGTTTAGGAGTTAATTTGGTTTCCTCTCTAACTCCTAAAATATCCTTCGGATCGATTTATAACTTAAAGGATGTTTGGATGACAATGAAACAAATAGGCCTTCAAAATTCTGTGGAAATCATCGGATTTGATCAAGAAATTCTGAATGTAAAGGGCGTTTCTGATGTATTTCATATCCCCAAATATCGTTGTTGTAGCATTCTTTTACCTGAAAAGATTTCTCAGGTATATTTTTCTTTATCAATTCACATTTACATTTGCAAATGCAATATTGTTTGACAAGTAATATACTCGATATCAAAAGAATAATTGAATTAAGTTAATCATCACAATATGAAATGAAAAGGCAATTTACAAAAAAATATCATCTTCTTTAAAATATCATTTGACCAATCAACTCATCTCTGGGAAAAAATCGATCTGTAATTATTTCAGAATATTGATATGAAATATTGTGAGAACCTTCCAATCCAAATTGAATGTTTACTCAACTGAAAACCATACCCTCAGAATTTTACATAAAATTCCTGATCGGATAATAAAATCCTTTCCCACACTCACCCAATATCTAAACTAAAGGCGTTGCGCTAAAAACTCCCTGATAAGACTCAATTCGAGTCCATAGAAAATAATAAAAAGCTCTTTGTCGAAAGCCGGACCGAGATAACCGGGTGTTTATCTCGAGAAATTAATAGGTGTTACATTCTGACACCCGCCAGATTCTTTACCCTACATTTATCATTTTATTGTACCAACCCACATCGTAAAACTACCGAAAAAATTCTCGGGAACTGGCTTTACAACATAGTAGCCTTCACACATCAGTTTCAACATTTCTTACGTTTGGTTTGGATGCCAACAGCATTTACGATGGAATTGATTTCAGTAATTCACTTTAGAATGAGATTTATATGGTGCATTGGAATCTTGGTAATTTAATTGAGAAACTAGCGGAAAGTGGCGATTTTAAAATATTGAACATTGGTCTTCCACAAGAATTAGTTCTAATCCCTTTACTTTTCAATTTATATCTATGTATCAAAATATAAAACTAGATGATCTGTTCTAAAATCGAAAACTTTGGGGTAATGATTTCCACTCTTCGCACAGCATCTCTAGCCTTCGTCTATTCTACAGCTGAGTATTTTTGCTCTGTTAGATTTAATAGTAAACATACAGAAAAAAACTATAAGGAAGCAAAGGATACTACTATATCAGGAAATATCCATACCATAGAGACGTCATATTAAAATTTCACTGCACCATATGGAATGGTAATAATTCACTGTACCCATTCTGACAAAAACTTCATTTGAATATTAGCAATAGTTACAAATACTTTCTTTTATATCAAAAAATTGGGCAATTACTAATTTTGTTGTTTTGTTAGAAATCTAATTTTCTATGATCTATCTCTATCTATCATCTATCAATTGAACTTATTTCTGTATTCATATTTTTGTTCATAGAATTTTAATCACTAAAAACTGAGTTTAATTATGAGAAAACAGAATAGATTCATCTTTACATAATTTTCTTTATTAAAAATTACCTAGTTGGTTTCCCAGAGAAAAATTCTCCTATCGAACATGATTTCTATCCTTAAAACATAGGAGTTAAATTAGATTCATCTCCCAATTACAAGGCTCATTTAGGTTATCTGAGCCTAAAACTGAAAACTAGGAATAATACTGTTGAGAAATTAGCTGGATCGTCTTAGGGTGCTGATGCTTCCACTCTTCGCACAGCATCTCTAGCCCTAGTTTTTTCTGCAGCTGAGTATTGTTGCTCCGTTTGGTTTAATAGTACACATACACAAAAAATTTATGCACAATTGAATACATCCATGAGAATAATTACTGGCACCATAAGATCTACACCGCTTCATTGGTTACCAGTTTTGTCTAATAATGTCCCTTCCCATATTCGCAGACAGACTGCAGCTCTGAATTCTTGGAACAAATATCATTCTTTCCCCAATTTATTCCCAATTATTTCATATTTTCCACAAAATAGAATTCCCAGATTGAAGTCACGTAAACCATTATGGCATAATACGTTCTTCAATATGATCATAAGTGATAAAGAATTATGGAAAACTGAGTGGAAATCTTACGAAATGTTCAATAACTATCTCGTTTCAGATCTTTCTGAAAAAGTTTCTGGTTTTGATCTTCCAAGAAAAATTTGGACAGTTCTTAATCGTTTCAGAACAGGTCATGGTCATACCAATAGCATGCTATTCAGATGGAACTCAGTTCCTAGTGCAAGTTGTGAATGTGGGTATTCAGAAGAAACAATACCTCATCTCATCGATAATTGTCCCATATATTTATTTGAAGATGGTTTTAGGGCTATTCATGATGTTTCCGATTCTTTCTTCAAATGGGTTATCACTTTCAAATAAATTTGAAACGATTTTTTTGTATTCAGTTCTTTTCTGATTTTGTATTTTTATTTTCAGATTCGATGTGGGCAACGTGAAGAAGCCTTTGTGTTTATTTATAGAAGACCAAGGTTTTTCCTTAGGCTTTCATGTCATACGCCGAATTGTATGGTACAGAGTCACCGTCACTAACCCCTGCTAACAGTACATGCTCTATTGTCTGCTAATCTTGAAATTATTGTATATATATATACATGTATATTTATTTTAAAAAATGGAGAAAAATTGAAGTCAACTAAGATATAACAACAGCATTCAAAACTCAAAATACTACAAGTCTAACGTAACAAAATTTGGACCTTATAAGTAAAACCAACGAATGAAGAATGCGGAGCATCTTATATTCAAGAAACAAAGCTCCTTTGAAAATAACAGAATAATCAAAAGTTGGATACCGGTAGATCGACGTTGCTATATAAATGAGAATCATCCGATGAAATTGAATGATATACATCTGAGTAATATCCAAAGATGGGAAACTTACAAGGAGGGAGCCTTGAAGAAAATCACTTTTAAAGAATTATTTTATTGAGAGGCGATTATGTTCAAATCCCAACAAAACAGAGGTATCTTGTTTCCATCTGAATACTCATGAAAAATATAGGAAATTAGCTGTAACTTTCAATGATTCTCGAAAATGATTTCTATCCTAAATACTTGGGAGTAAAATTAGATTCATCACTCAATTCCAATCAATAATTGTCCCATATATAGATTTCAAGATGGTTTTAAGGCTATTCACGAATGGGTTATACATTTCAAACAAATTTGATACCTACGTATATCTTGTATTCAGTTCTTTTTTCTGCTTCTGTCTTTTTATTTTCAGATTCGATATGTGCAACAAGAAGCCTCTGTATTCATTAATAGAAGACCACTCTTGAGGAAAGAAGTCCCTCAAATATATTTAAGCTTACTTTGTAAACACAAAATTACCTATGCGAGGAGCCAGGGTTTTTTTTACTGGGTTTTTTCCCTAGACTTTCATTTCATACAACGAATTGTATGGCACCCCGTCACCAACCCCAACTAACATTCGTATCGTAACCCAAAAGTTCAAAAGAATATATACATGTCTTATATCTTCTTTCATAGATTTGTCATTCTTGACTATAAATGAAAATTGAAAAATCTTTTTGTTTCAAAAGCTAATCTACCATAAGATAGCAGTAGATAGATATAAGATCTGTATCAAAACGTTTGATAGCAAAGAACAATAAGAGCTGGTTGATACAGCACAAATAGTGATACTTCACGAGATCCATCATAAAAAAATTCTCATCTTCTAATGATAATCATAATTAAAACCAGCAATATTTCTGAGCCAAATCCATGCACGTTCGAAATTCCAACAGGTAATATTATTTCTGGCCGATCTAATTCCTCTAAATAGCCCACCGACCCAAAATTCACGCGTATTTCTGCTCTCAACATCACTCACATAATCCTTCCTGAAACCGAGCGGCCAAATATGATAACGTGATGTCCCAAGCCAGGGGTCAGCGTATCCCACACCTTACGTACGCAAATCTTTCGCCCAACGCGATCTGGCGTAAACACACTACGCGACACGGAACCTTGTGGTGGGGGTCGCGTAAGGCGAAGGATGTGCCCGCCCCGGCGAATCACATCACTTTACCCACCACCGCACGCACACGGTAAGCGGTGGGCGCCAATGCACTCAAGAACGCTCAGTTCAAACTTTGCAGCGTTGTATGTCGAACGCGCGTACGTGATCAACGCACACGGACGCGAGCAACGAAGTTTACGTAGTGATGTGACATCGTTTTAGTGCGATCTCGTATTTTTTTTTATTTATTTCTCCCTTATAACTGGACGTTCGGGCTGTTTTTTATTTCTTGGTGGATGTTGGTGTATTTTCTGTGATAAGAAAACTGTTTTACTGTAAGTACTCGTGGATTGTTTTGGTGGCAAGTTTGATTTTAATTGGATTTTATCGAGTTCGCACGTGAGTGATTTGAAATAGATGGTCACGAATTTTTTGAATTCCCAATAATATTTTGAAATTTTCCATCGAAAAGTTGCAACAATGTGGTTAAAAAATTATTGTCTTTGAAATATTATAATATAAATTAAAAACAGCAGATTTAGGAAAAATAAACATCGGTGTCCTCATCTACATGTGTGGTACTGATAAATAAAAACAATATTTATTCAAGCCACCCGCTGGCTGCATAGTGAAATTCCCAATAATTATATAAACTGATAAATGAAATTGTTTTATTGTTTAACACTCCGTAAAACGGGTGGAATTAATTTCAATATTAACAAAACAAATTAGGTTCAAAAACTCTTGACAGTTGTGTAATTTTTTAAATTGTTCATTTTACGATTATTAAATAATAGCTACTATGAATTACAAATTTTATTATGGGTCACAGAGTCTTTGGAAAAATCTGAAAATCAAGTGGTATGAATATATTTATCATTTTGAAGCTTAGTTAATATTTACAACGTAATAAGTAGGTACCTACCTACGTTTAGATCAGCCGAAAATCACATATTTATTTTTAAATAAAATAAATTGAAAATTTTATTAATGCCTTGGATTCATTAATCTGCATGTTGATGTATCAAATAAGATCCATCAATTATTAACTGAAAAAAAACTTTTTATACATATTAATATATATAGATTTCATTCATTGAAAACCAAGTACCACTTACCTATCACGAATTGCATATAAGTAGCGTTCACTTTGAATAAAAATAATATAAAAAATTCTTAATACAAATTTTTTTAAATTTCATAAAATTTATTTTAAAAATTTGGTATCTTGAATTTTTTATTTTGTTTGTATTCAATGTTGGTAGGTATTTATTATTAATTTGCGATAGGTACTTCTACTACATGGAATTTATTCAATTGTCTTGATTTGCAGTCGAGTTAGATTTGGGTATTTCAACAAAAGTGGTAAAAACTTATGATTACCTAACTTCAAAATTTTTTTTACCAATTTTTGGAAGTTTCTATGCGGTTTTTATTGTTCAGCAAAATATTGTCGATCAGTACTCTTTAAAAATAAATGAGGTACCATGAGCTATAGTTTGGAATGAAAATAATTTAAGTCATGCTATTGATATCTTTTATTCATAATAACTGCTTTCTATAATTAATCAATCTACCTACTATGACCTATTCAAATTTACAAGTACCTATAATTATTTGTTGGTCGCATTTCCTTGGATATCTTCAGTACAGAGTTCTTTCCAAGAAACTCCATGAATTAAAAAAAAATTTTTTTGTAACTTTCTGCGGCTGTATTTGGCGTGTTTGCCAAGTCGCCATTTTATGTTTTGACGGCGCACGAGTAGATAAATAAGTCTTATTGAAAATGTCTGTACAAACCTTGGCCTGTTCAAACAATCTGCTTTATTTGAATAAGTTTTATCTGTACGGAGACAGTTGCAGTCGTTTTCAACATATTTTGTCGATCGCAAAATCAGTGTGAGTACATAATGTGTACCTATAATTTTCGGTGTGTTAACATTGTGTGCTAATATCAAACTTTGAATGTAAGATTGTTTAGTAGGAATCATACTGCACCTCGGAGATAAGTCAGGTAAATGTAGAATGTTAGAGCTTCCATATCGTATTCAAGTATTATATTTAATCGGTAGGCTATGATGAAAATTTCAAATTTTGATATCGATTTGAAAAATATAGAGTTAATTTATTCATCCAAAATTCCCAATTACCCTAGGTCAGATATAAAAAATGAAAAAATTATCTCGAATTTAATTTCATTTTTAAAAACTAGAACGTTAAAGTAACCCTAAAATATCCCAATTAAAAATATAACAAATAAAAAAAAATGATTGCCATAAATCTCCAATCTTCGAACAAAATATTAAATATGTATCTACAGTTAGTTAATCAGTATAGATCTCTGAGTATTCCAGGAATTTAACGTGAATATCTGAATAAGGAAGTGAATTATAATCTAGTTCTTTCCAAAGTTATTGTTAAAGTAAGTTGGAGTCGACTTGTAATTCAATGCATGCATTCTCAAGTTATTGAGAGTTTTGATTATTTATTTACTTGTTTGCTTGTTCTGTAACAACAAAATAAGGTAAATCAGCATTTAGGTAATTGACCCCTTATATTGACGTCAATGTCCACTGTTGAAACGTGTTTCTACCTTCTTATTCGATAGATAGCCTGAATATTCTGATGGCAAAGGTGACCAAAGTTTTCCATGAATTATGCAAACAAACGTTAAATTATTGATTGAAATTTATAGGTAATAATTAAGTATAATTTGTCTTCATTGAACTGGAACAGAGTTAATTTTTTCGTAATCATCGATTTGATTGAAAGAATTCTTTTGAATGAACTGTCGATAACTTCCTCGAGTGAGTAAATTTCAGTAGATGTAGAACGATGTAGGTATATTACAACAATACATGTGGAAGAGGTAATTCAAAAGATATCTCTAAGAAGTGAAATTTCAAACCGAATATAAATCAAATTTCTAAGGAACAGCATTGGTTAAGATTGCAGGAAAAACACGAATCGAATAATTTAAGTTCTCTGCCTAGTTCAGATATTGGAAAAAATTGCTTCGATATCAAGTATCCTATGAGTAATAAAATACGGTATGGAAAAAAATGATTCTTTTGTTCTCCAGAATCTATGGTTAAAATAAATGCCGTGGTCAAAGATTCACCCTGTATATATAAACTTAGAAGAAATTTAGGTATTCTCCTTATTTTTGCAATGCAATAATTGGTTGAAGTTTTTCAATTATTACAAATATTCAAATGATTTCATTTACTCGTTCATAGATATGTTAAACATTCAAAAATTACAACAGTTATATTTATTTATTTGAATTGACGTGTCTTGACACCTATGCCATTGACAGGAGTATACTTAAAATAAATTAAAATTAAGTATTACTTCAATAGATTTTTCTATGGATTTAAATAATTGAGTAGAGATTATTATCATTGATAAATTTTATGAGCTTCTTCAGATGTCACAGAAAATTATAATATAGGTACCTAAAGACAATTTTATGTCAGAAAACATTTAAGACGCATATGAATATACTTTGACTTATTTAGATGAAAGTTGTCACAAAGAATTATACATTATTATATTATTATAAGTATGCAGTTTATCATAATTCTTTCTGTCAGACTTAAAATAGTTCCTTATAATCAAATTTCGATTAATTCAAACAGACAATAGATGAAAATTGGTCAATCAATAATTTTCAAATTTTATTTATCTTGTGAGAATCAAAATTGAATAATTCCAGTATTTTCATATCCTCCATTGTATTAATTTCCGTTTAGGTAGACAGATATCTTTTCAAAATTTGGTTTTATTACGTTCCTTCCTTAATATGAGAATTTGTTATATTAACTTCAGTAACTGAGGTGAATATCTTTCCCATTCATACAAAAAAGCTATCTGATAATACTGTTATAAATGATAATAAAGACAATGTGCATTTTGTAGAAATATATGGCAAAAATTTATGGTTTTTGAATTATAGGAAGGTATAGCTTATTTATTTTTTCTGAATTTACATATTCTTAAGTTTTAATAATTCCTATTTTTCTTTTTATCAAACTGTTCGAATTTATTTGCGCGTGGTGTCACTTATTATATTATTTCTTATTTATCTGTAATTTCTGCAATTACAAAACCTTTAGTCCAATCAACGTAAGCTACATTCGATATGATAGCTACAAATATATTGGTACCTGATATAATTGGATATCAAATTAACGAAGAAATAATTATTTTCGTTCCAACATAGTGCATGTACCCAACATCTGAACTAGTTTCTTCTAGAAGTCATAATTATTTCCAATTCTATTGGAACCGTATCGACTAATTCGATAGCCATTATCTATTTATAAAATTCATAACACACTATATTTGGCCTTTCGGTGACCTTATTCGCGAAGTAAACGTAAATAAATCCAGCAGTTTCTTCGCTTCGTATATATACCAGCTTGATAGAAAAAAAATTAAACGTTCAGAACCTATTTCACTTTCATTACCACAATACTATCGGAAACATGAAATGCATAATGGATTTTTATTGTTCGTCGCATTCAATGCTTATTTATTGCGTGCGTTTTTTTTAGATATTCATTATTTCGTAGCATAATGCTTCATTGCCATTGTGGGTGAAATTGGGGCCTTGACGGCAAGCAAGAGTATCGATTCATTACAGCTGATTTGAATTCATAATCGATGCCAATGCCAAATTCGCTTTTGTTCTTTCTTTCGTCTTTACGTTGCTTGTCGTCAGTATTTCCATTTTTTTTGTAATTTGTAATTGGATAGAATGGAATTTGTTTATGCATTTAACATTCATTCTATTCCAGAGGACAGATAAATTACTATTTCACTGAGGATTACTTGTCATATTATGTGTTAAGTAACATTTTAACAGTTTGCTAATTTTTCATTGATTCATAAATTATCTGAAAGAAAAAAGGCATTATTATGACTGTCAGCTTTAAATTCCGTGTTTTTAATTATTGAGGGAACGTATACTGGCAGAGGTCAAGGAGTTCAATGATATATTTACTGTCGGCTTTGTTGCTGATTTAGTTTTGGATATATCTTTTTTTAACGGTAGGTAATAATTTGATATGAAAAGGAATCCCAGGAGATTTAAACTGAAAAATTTGGAATGTCTATAAATTTCTCTTCAAAATTATTTTTTACCTGTTTACTGTAGGTAAAATAATTTGTATGTATTTTATTATATAATTCTAGTGAAAATAGAACAAAAGGTTTTGGAGTTATGATTAATCGTTCTGTAAGATAAATAAAAACCTCTGAAACATTACATATTTAGTAAATAGGTAGTAATAGCTTCTGGTAACACCACGAAAAAACGCATATTTATTAAGTAGGACTGGAAATCAATTCAAGCTTCTGAAATTTTATATACAGAGTGTCGCAAAAGTCAGTTTACACTATCTGTATTCACGCAAGCGCGTATTCTGATCCAGTAACGTAGGAGGCAGCTGAAACGTAACGAGTTGAGTTGTCTGCGTGTAGTAGGGTTATTGTGTATGTTGCCATGGCTGCGCGTGTGAATTACACGAAAGAAGAACGTGTTTTTTTGCTCACTTCTTACCTAAAACGGAGATTATGCTGAAATTTTGTTACTCAACCTCATCCAAATAGTTTTCAAGTTTCAAATCGATTGGATGGATATTTCAGGACTTATTGAGGAAACCGAATTCTAGATGTTCTTAACGAACGATTTGGCCCAGTAACGAACTTGATCGAGATTTTGGTCAATAAACTTCTTTCTGAAAACTCTAGCTCATGTCATTCGGTGGTACGAAACGATATACATTCCTTTAGGACTTTGCTTCTGGATATTACGTTTTTCACTTTAACTGTAGTCCTTCTGTGTAACTTGTACACGCAAATAGCCACTGTCTACACTTAATTATATATGGTTTTTGCGGTAAGTCTTTTCAATTTATAGATGGTATCAAATCCAAACAAATCTCTATCCATGCTTCTGAAGAATTTATTAAAATTGCAAAACTCAATTCATGAATGATTTTTTTTTGATGATGCGACATTACTGCCGATCTTCCCTGCCGGTAATTGAATACACTCCTTGCGTGCTCGGACAAACGAAGAGATAACAACAACACGATATCGCTGGTATGAACAGTCGAAGAATGCAAAATTTAATACGGCTCCCGTATCCCAGACGACCGCCAGATATGATCTGATAAAGACCCGGCGTTGCGAAAACCGCCGCAAAAGATGAAATTACCACGGATTGTAGCACCAGGACGTTTTTTGTATCGACAAGAAGGTGACTTGCGTGTTATGTATAACAGGTTTCTGTAATGGACGATACAACCACGGTAGATTATCTGCCCCGATGGCGGATAACATACAGATGATATCACGGCCTCGAAAAGTCTACAGCGGGATGTTTGACCGAATTTCTGTTTGTAGTTCTCGGTGGAAGGTGATTCAAGGTCTTCTAAAAATGAAAGGACTTCTTAAACAGACGTTTCAACTTCATGATTTTTGGGTGTTGAGGGTTTTCTTGCTATATTATGTACAATGATTATATCGAGCAATATTAAGAAAAAACAACAAGCATCTATTTGCCACTACGAAATTGAGCAATATAGGGTAATTCCAAGAAACTACTTCCACTTCCAGCTATTCCTGTGGGAGCGAGACTAAAAATCCCCAGAATGATTGGCTGTTCACGAGATAGAAAACAAATTTACTCGAATTTCTATGCGGTCTGGATATTCAGTAATGCAGCACATTGAGCAAAACAAAATATATGTGGCAATAACGAGTAATATCGTCGAATTATTTGCCTCAATTTGAGAAAATTATCGTTTCATTGATTGTTCCAGATTACTTCATTCGTAGAGTTCGGCAAAAATTGCCCCTATGAGAGCACCTTAAACTAATTAAGAATAAATAAGAATTATAGGTACGTAAATGCGTCCGTTGACACGACAAATAAAATTTGCTCAATTATGAACTATAATTTTTGTCATCTACGACGAGAATATTGAGCAATTTACTACAGAATTGAGAAATTTAGGGAAATGGGACAACTCCAAGAACCTAGACAACAATTTTGCGCTTACCCTCACAGAATGAATGAGTGCGTACCGGTTAGATATTAAAAAATCCATAACAGCTACATTGGGTTATACGGAATGTATGAAGCAATTACTGGCAAAATCATTAGTAGTAAAATTTTCACAGATAGCCTCCAATAATTGATTAATTCTTTTTACCTGGCAATCATTGCTGATGAAATTGCTTGTATAAGCGCACGTTAACATGGGAAACAAAAATTGCTCAATAATAAGCAATGATCGTCCACATTTGCAAAGAAAATATTGAACAATTCACGGTAACAACAACGAGCAACGATTCTGCAAAATTGAGGAATTCAACTCCAGGAAAGTAGACTATTTCATACAATAGCAGCGTCAACGCTGCTTTACTTCTACCCCCACCCGCAAAATGAATGATTTAGAAAACCAATTAACCCGAATTTCCATAACGGAAATTCTCAAATTCACATCAGCGATATTAGAAATTACATGCATTATAGTTGAAATAATGAACGCAATTTTCAAAAATTGCGTCATATCAGTCTTCGTATTGCTCCAAACTGCTGAATTCGTATTGCCGAGCAATAAATTTAAAAAAACATTTCCGTATGAGCTCACTTGAACATGGGCAACCTAAATTGGTTCCTTCGAAATTGGCGAGAGCAAATTTCGAGGATAAATTCTTCAGAATTCAGCAATATGTTAAACCTCTCAGGAACTAGACAACACTTTGAATGCGGAATGAATGAATGCATACTAGATAGGAAACAAATTGACTCGAATTTTGCAGTTGTATATTGAGCAATTCATATGAGCAATATTGAGCAAATAATAGCTATACCGTCGTCATTTTTTAAATTGATCCATATTGCTATATTATTTTCTGCACACCACTTCATTTGCGTTGCCGAGCTCAAAATACTGGCCCGTAGAAAGCATATTAACATAGGGAAAAATTTGCTTCACTATGAGAAATGATGTTGGAGCCGACGAGAAAAATTTTTGCGCAATTCGCAGCAACGACTAGTATTAATATGGTTGAAATGAAAAATTGAGCAATATAGTACAACACGACGACATTGTCCTACAAAACTAGAGCTAGCGGCGCTTTACTTCCTCCGAGCGAGATGTAGAATTGAATAGTGCATTCTTTAAAGAAAAGGAATTTTTATACCGATTGGGTATTCGGCAATTCCTATCAGCGACATTGGGGAAAACGAAAACTCCATTCATCATGCCGAGCAGTTAGTACTCCAAGAATTGCCTTTGAAATTCTTGCATTGACTTCGAATTCAAAACAATTCCATTCAGGAACATATTTTGTGAAACAGCTGGCCTGCCGAATCCTAAACATGGTATCTCTTCCGACTGAAATTCCTAAAAACATGTTCATCAGCCACCTCATTAATTATTGCCACCTCTACAACAGTTAGATTCCCAATGTCAAATTAAGGCGGTTACACATTTTAGTTCGAGAACCGCTGTCCCGTTTCATGAATATTAAAGCCGGTCGATAGAATCTGTTGAGCCAATGATCAATATTTTTGATTTACGTCCGGAATCTCAGCATCTTTGGATCATTTATGATGAGTTAATTAATGACTCTCCCATAGGTTTCCCAGGAAACATTTAAAAATCGTCGTGTCTTCTTTGAAAAATGGCGAATTTATTCAATAATATACGAAAGTTTGTATGCTTGCTTCACTTGTCGTACGACCATTTGCGTATGAGAAACTGATGTAAATAATGGATCTACTAGTCATTTGTCTACATTTACATTCGTTTAATTTTTTTTTCGAGTTCTCTAAATGTGTTTACGACTTGAATGACCTAGCAAGGCCGTTTCAGTGTTTGGAAATGTTTACGCGGCGATTTATCCATTATTATTTATGAGGCGATTGCTCGGTTGCTTTACGTCAGATGGTAAACTTGGAATTGAAATTTTTGTAGGTTCTTCTTCGTCCTCAGAAACGTTATACTTCGTTGAATTTATTTAGTTTATGCAGACATCTTTACACTACTAAATAAATGATCAAAATGTTTGCCATTAGATTGCTTCAAGCGAACCAAAGGTACTTCAAACTTATTTCGTACATGCTGTAATGTTACGACATTTTGTCACAATTCGTTCTTTAAGGTTGTCTTAATCTTTAACTCTGCGATTTCAAGTGGCAACAGAGAAGAATACACACTGGGCCCTTCGCCTATGCGTCATCCAGGAAACGTATGGTCTAATTATGCCTTCAGCCCATCAAGGTGAAAATGTGCTTCGTCGCTTAGGATTCATTTATTGTTGTTTTCAGTAATCCATTCAACAAATTCTCTTCGCTGTGATGGTCATTGGGTTTAGTTCTGGTGTTAATTGAATTTTGTGAGCATTTTTAGTGAGTATACGCTGTGTAGAGCTTCTTTAAATTTGCAATTCTTGTCCACGACGCCGAATTGAAGTTCTTGGATTGTCACCGACATTCCAACGGACTGTCTCTAAATTGACATTTGAACGGCTTGTTTTTGGACGACCAGTGTGTTTGGCGTGTCCCATAAATCCTGTCTCTCGTAATTTTTCAATTAATCTCTTCATAGTTGTCGAAGTTAAAAACACTATTTCGACCAGTTTTTGTATGAAATTTTTTAACTGCACCAAGCATTCATTAGTTTTAAAGAATTATTCAACAATGAAGACATGGTGTTTTAGTGTATAACGCTCCATTTTAACTAACCCTAAATTGTCAACTGTCGATTTCTTTTTTTATAGGGTTGTCAACACTGTTCTGTATAAATGGCGGCAAATTCGAATCATGCGTTAATTTCGAGACGCACTTTAACCCAATTTGTATCCCAAATCATGTCCGTCTGTATACAGTGAGTTTACAAAAGAACTGGCATCACATGGTTCGCTTCCCACGATGTTTAACAAAAAATATGAACCTCTCTCACTGCGTTATCCCTCATAAGAATTGGAATTCTTCGGAGCGCCCTGGAATGTCATCCCAGTTGGCATATCCGAGCATATCTGACATCTTGCAACCAGAGTACGAGAGGCGAAAAATACATCGTCATCCAGTCGCTCGTTTCTTATACCATTCTCCTCCGGTATACTAGCATCCACACTTAATAATCGGTAATAGCGAGGGAATTAGAGAAAATCTTCGAGACCAAAGTACATAGATTATGTACGGTATTCTCCGAATTGCTAAGGAATACTTTCAGAGGCATGTCAGCCACTTTAAGCTGACGCTGAAAGCGTCGACGCACTGTATGTATTTAATAATAATAAAATAGAGAGACAACTCTTTCGTGAACGACAGGTTTGTAGGCAACTTCTGTTGGAAACCAGTATCGGGTTAATGATAGTTTATTATTATAAGAAGGTATAGCCGGATGGCAAAAAGCATAAACAAACATATCTGGTAACGACTCAGCGTGTTCCTAGCTTGGTATCTTCTTGGACTTCCGCCTTGAGCCACGATGATGTTAGTACTATGGGAAAACTATATTTTTCAGCTAATCCCGTCTTGTTCTCACAAATTACAAAAATTTTTATAAGCTTATCTCCACAAAATTACTATCAACGGTGGAGATTACAAAGTGATCCTAACTTTTACGTTCTATACATAATAAATCATCGATATATCTACATGAATAAATAAAAAATGAAACAATACGAAACCAAAATTCCTTCAAATAACTTGCGTGGTCTTAGATACTCGTATCCTCAAACCCTGATGATGAAATTGGCTCCACTAGATGCCTACAACATGTCACAGATGGAGTGAGTGATTGACAAATGCTCAAAACTCAAAACAAAAGCAAATAAATTGGAATTTAAAAAGACCCGTTTGCACCAGTGAACCTTAAAAGTCTTGCTTAGCTAAGTTCCGCTTAAAGTTAAGGGTTGCTTAAATTTATTTCCAGTTAAACGGCTGTTACTTAAAAGTAACTTAAATAGCGCCGCTTAACTTTTTCGATTTGGCGATATTTTAGTATTTTATACTGTGAAACTTTTCGCTAGTTAAGTAAGGCCATCTCATTTGATGGCCGGGATATTTGATGTCGTTCGTATATACGCCTAGGAAATCCTCTTTTCACAATTTCTGCTATTTACAAGTCGTCACGAAATACATCAAATCCATTATAGAAGTCCATGATAGAAATTATTAGCGTCATTTGAAGTAAATATTTCTATTTCAATCAATCAATTCATTCGAAAACCACAACAGAATGAATTATTATAGGTTAGAAGCCCGCCCTGAAATAGTTAAGTGGTCATACATGACCGTTTAAATTTAAGGCCCACTTTAGACATTCAAGTCCGTTTAACTGTTGGAGCATCGCAATTTAAGTTAAGGGTTCGTTTTAAGGTTTGTTTATCACTAAGTGAGATTGGTGTGAACGGTGATTCGGAAATCTTGCAGGTCTTAAGTGCAGTCAGAGCGAAATACCTTCCAACAATTCTCCGTCTGGAGATACCAGCATTGAATACTCCTCAATAGTGACTCTGTAGAAAACAATTGGACTCCAATGATACATTCCACTGTAGAAGCTGTTATAAGCGCAAAAATGATAAAATTGGGTGATGCAGGGGATGTAAGGGCAAGACATACCTCATCCAAAATAATTTCTGATTTGAACAGAATTTTTGCGATTCATACGCCTTCGGGAGTAGAAACCTACCGCAATGAAATATCACAACATCCCACTAACAGATCCGAACGATTTCCTCAAAAACCAAAGTAACATCTTACCAAAATTAAAGAGGTTTTTCCCGCCCCACAGACAATTCTATCATCTTTTGACTTCAGAACTCTATGCACCCGACAGGAAGTCAAACATAACCTTTCCTCAACCAAGGTTTGATAAACGTAGTTCAACAGCTCGGAAGGTGCAATGCGTCGTAAACCAAAACAAATTTCTAACCTGCAATGTTCTACTGAATGAACTCGTGTAATTTCATCTGGAATCGAACAATTATTCGATACCAAAGTATACACCCAGCATTACGCAGAAAACAGAAACAACTCATTCACCAGGAGCGCATTAAAATCGCCTTCGAACATTTTGCAGGCCGTCATTAGAACTCTTGGTAATGACAGTGTTATGAAAACTTCCCGCTAAATGGGTGCTATCCAACATAATCTACTGTGATCTAACCGAAATAATTGAGATGTTTGGCGGTTATCTGTATCAGTTAATTATTGAGTGTATCCCGCGTTTTACATGGGTCGAACGTAAACTATAATCTGCCCATGCGTTTGCGTAAGTTATAAGCGCTTATTGAGTGCTACTTTGAATTTCTCCTTCGACGTGTAACGAAGATGGCGACCGGCAATTATTTTTCGATAACGGTGATTGGAACGTAGGGATTGCATTGTTGAAAATCATTCCAAAATAACATTTTTGAGATTTACAATGTTCTTACAAATGTGCTGTACTTAGAGACTAGAGAACTTATTGAACATTGATAGATTCATTTTTAATAATAAGTAGACAATATTATGATGATTAATATAGAATTTAATTGGTGTCCGAAAACGTACAGCGGAAAATAAAACAGTCAAAATTTCTTGGAATCAAGCTGTTTTTACACACACAACCAACACCATGATCTTTTCGTCAGACGTTGAGGTGACTGTTTCAAATAAATGCTTAGTGCTATCAGGTCCGTGTTTAAGCGTAGCAGTTCATGTGCAAAATGGATGTTCTTATTGCGGGTTGGTCTGATATATCTGACCAGCAGTGTGTGGATGTTACAAGCAGTACAAGTAGAGGATTCGAATCTTTTTTCCTTGCATTATTATTAGTTCATCTCCTTTAAAAGATATCAATTTCATGGGATAAGCGAGGAATCAATTACGAATATCAATTTCTGCACACACTGTAATAGAACATTCATGAACCAGCGAAAGACTGTTCTACTCCAGTCTTACTCTCATCAGAAGGCATCAGTATACCTCTGCAAATCTATCCAAAATAACTTTGATGTTATAAGTAATCAAAAATATGTTGAACATTCTCATAGCAAATTTTGTACCATCATGCACATTTGTTTCGTTTCTTGGATATTATAATCATTGTGATCAGAAGAGTGGTTGTGTTTCGAAAAGTTTTAGGTAACTTCTCAATTCTTAGTATCTGCAACGCTTTCATTGAATCATCTTAATTTATTTTACATATTTGCCATATTATCTTGGCATAAGTTGAGTCATATTCTAACACACCTTAAAATATTGGATTCTCCGGCTCCTAGAAAACGCTGCAGGATTTCTCTAGAATTTTTAGTATTATGATAATTGAACACAAAACAGCGTTTTTTTTCGTTCAAAACCAGTTTAAAAACAATGATCTACGTCTAGGATTAATCCACGTCTGTGTTCACAAGAGTTAACAAATAAACCACAGAAGAAAAATGATTTTCGTGAGCGACACAGAGCTCCAATGTCAGTTGCCGGGACCTGCAATGAAGATACTATATTCGAGAGCAATGTTGCCGGACTGTGAACATAATAAGCCTTGCCAACCTGTGAAGCCATGAAATTTTATATCCAAATCTAAGTACTAAATCGAGCCTTCTTTAGGAAACAGTGATGTGGGAGTGTATACTTATTGTATTGTAATCATTTCGCAAAATACGCCATTTGAGATGCACACGACTGACACACTTGGAGCTCCATTCATAACTTCAGAAATAGCCTCGATCCATGACGCCGTCCCACAACAAGACACCGTGGTTCTTTTCCAAATACCATATTAGTGCATTATTTACGCACCTCTTCCCTCCTAGAGGTGTTATGGAGGATGTCTTGTGTCTACGTCGTGAGCAATTATGGAAAACGTGCCTGCTTGTTAAATCCATTCGGTAGATCGTGCTACGAGCCGAGTCACGATCTTCGTCTGATTTATTCCTTTCGAATATTCCCAATTAAAAACGAATTACTCCAAAGATGTCCGATTCGTTTATCAATGAACGGTGTTTCTTAAGAATGGAATGATGCAGGAAGACCGCACACTTTGAACTTGTGTGTTGAGGCGTCGAGAAACTCACACTAGTTTAATTCGGAGTGAACTTTTGAATGGTGACTGGAATGATACGCCTAATGTTGATAAAATACTTCTGTAGAGTGTGCAGCAGATAAAACATACAAACAAGGGAATAGTATCTGTAGTGCTGACCATTATGATCGTGTTCGATGCCAGCGCACTAACGGCGTACTTTGGAATTAGAACTGGTGGGAAATGCAAATTGTCTTGGCCAAATTAATCCAAATTACTATCGGTGTTCAAAGGGCAGTTCAAACAGTTGAAACTTACAATAGTTTCAATTTATTTTCAATAACGAGTTACGAAAGTAGGACGTTTTAAAACGTCGATAAGTTTTGAATATCTGTCCATTTTTTCCAGGAGTATATTCAGATATTTCAAACTGAATAATGAATCACAACCTGATTCAGGCTTGCGCTTTATGCTTTTGCACATTCCTCTTTTGATAGAGACAAGACGTATCCCGTCCACTAAATAGCTTCTTCCGCCACAATCCAAGTGAACAGGTCGAAGAACATGGAAGCTCCATTAGTAGGAAGTATTTATCTAACAATCAAACCTACCCATTCAATAATTCAGAAGAGAAAGGTAGCAGTTTTTCCTTAATCACCCACCTGTCGTTGTTATCGCCTCAGTCCAGCAACCCACACCTTCTAAACTTTTGTGAGCATTCACAAAGACAATTTGTAATAATGGCGGAGATAACCATCGACTTTTCAGATGATTTACATCTAATTATGTTGTAGAATCGATTTGCTAACGTACGCAGCCCAGATTGGTTTTGATTAATGATGGTTGGATGTTAATTCGATCCTGGAACACGCTGGGACGTTACCCAATACTTGCGTGGGTGTAACCCTATCTAATCAGCATGGATTTTCAGCTATCCTCAGGCGATAACATCTGCTGTGGCTACCGCTGCTTCTGGACATTGCGTATATACTGAAAAACTCGTTAAAATCTAATAACCTCTTTTGTTCTCCTCTATGGGCAGCGTTCTATATCTGTGGTGTGATCTCGGCCGGTCCACTAATTAAACTTAACATGGTCACAGGTGGTCCGGAATAACCGAACGCAGCGGCGTCTTTTCTCGCATGTCCACCTCCTCGTCTTATCTCCACTTTTTTCGTTTCCCATTAAAGGTAGAATAATTTAAAGTGACCCCGGGGCTGAGACAAATTCATGCCCTGAATTATGAGGTCCAGTTCATTCACTACGACGGAGATCGCCGACGTCACCAAATTCAGTGCAGCGTTGCCGTTTTGACGATTTTGCACGTTGCACGTTTTTCCATATTCAGCTGCTTTAAAAAGTTATAAGTATTTTAAGTTTTCACATTGGGCAAATACCCCCCTGTAGTCCAGTTTAGTTTGAATGAAAATTACCTTCCACAGCATCCACTATTTAATCTGAATTGTTTGAAAACATTATTTTCCCTCTAAGAAATGATTCACTCAGTCATGTTTCATCAGATGATTATATCGTGATAAATGTCAGTCGATAATTTTTCCCCTGCTATTTTTTCAATGAAATAAGTGTTATATCACAACCTTCCCTAACTATGGATGATGATTTCCCTTTGAATGGGTTCCATAGCAGACTTCAAACATCAGAAGATCTGAAAAATCATCACTTGGACCGCAAGACCCGATTCGAAGAATCCTCCTTGCAGATTGGCGACAATTTTGTATATTAGATTTGAATATAGAGGGTATTTCTAAGGACAAGAGTAATTATATTTCTAAACTAGCAAAGGACTATGGTACTGAGATTATACTCCTTCAAGAGACACATACGGATACTAAAAAAATCTTCGAGAAAGAGGAACCATAAAAGGTTATGTATTCATTATCTCCTCAGTAAAATTTACGGTTTAGCTTGTTATGTTAAAAAATCCTTGATTCACAATAACGAGTTAATCCAGAAAGGCGAATTTGAGAGTGTTTTCTTTACCTCTTTCAAATTTTGTATTTTTGTTATTCAGTTCTTTTTCCTGCTTTTGTGTTTTTATTTCCAGATTCGATGTGGGAAACTTGAAGAAGTCTCTGTTTCCATTAATAGAAGACCACTCTTGAAGAAAGAAGTCTCTAAAATATGTTTCAGCTTGTTTTTGTACTTTCACACTTGGGCGGGGAGCCAGGGTTTTTTTTTACTGGGGTTTTTTCCCTAGGCTTTTATGTCATACGCCGAACTGTGTGACACCCCGTCACTGACCCCTGATCTGTATGCTTTATTGTTTGCTAGCTGGATATTGTGGGACAAAGGTTCAAAAAAATATATATCGATATAATGATTTTACCTGCAAAATATTTTCATGCTAACACTTTTTTAAGAGTACGAAACATGGTTAGGCAAAAGTTTTCTTTCGATATACAGATGTAACTTGTGGGCTCAGTTTTTTCAGCCAGATAGAAACTGTTGTTGCTATCTGGATGGAAGATGTCTTTCGATGAGTTTGTAGAAAGAAAATCAATAACAAATGGTAGAGAAGCCCAAATATTCTATCTTCATTATCCAGCAATCACAGAAAATTCAATCAGAGCAATTTTTCCTATCAAATTAATCGATTGTGCTTCTGGTAAAAATTGACATTTTTCTTTCAATACCCAGTTACTCATGAATAGCAAAAATAGATTTTTTCGAGAAAATAAATCATAATAATAATAACCATCATTCCGTTCTTCCGCGATAATAAAGCATTCCATCCAATTAAAAGATTTTTATATGTTTTTAAGTGTCACATTTCAACAGAAAAATCTTTCGTCATGACAGATGACATTGACAAGACTAATGAAATGAGGTTATGTTATGTTCATCCAACAGAATGAACCGAATGAATGAAAATTAATAGCTCTTAAAGACGTATAGATCTCGAGGTCCGGCTTGTTTATTAGTTAGGAGACATCAAAGAAACCTATTTTTCTAATACTGTGAAATTCAACTTGGTACACCCACAAGCCGGTTGACTAATAGGTCTACGTTGAAAGCGTTAATGAAAACGTTATTTCTTATAGGGATCATTACCTTAATAACTGTCATAAAAAGCTGAAACACTAATTAGCTCCATCTATGCGTACTCAAAGTTAATTTTAATTTGATATCAACTTACATTAGTCAGGATATTTTATGTTACATATGTCATTTGGCATAATCGGTGGAACAGGTCCGTATTAATTTTTTTTTATTCAAGAATATTTTATCAATATTTTTATATTTACAATAACAAATAATGCTTCAAAATTATAGACGCATCTTTTGGGGGGCTAGAGCCTTAGACTATATAAGCTGAAACTTAGAGCTGGTCGATTGTAACGTATTGAGCTGGTCCACTCAGGTCATAAAAAATTTTCATGTTGCCAAACTGAGCAAATAGTAGGTATTGTGAATAAAAACTTTTTCTCCAATTTGCATTCAAAACATTATATAAAATTTTGAATTGAAACTGTCTTATCGGATATATTAGCAAGAAGTAAAAGAAAAACTTTAGGTGATTCTGCTATTTTATGTAAGAGACCGCAGATGGAAAGAAATTCAGATGAAAGTCAAGAAAACGCTGCCGCATTCTCTGTTTGACAGTTTGAAGGTCACATTATGTATAGAAGACACACGTTGCCACCTCTGTATCGAAAATAAATACGCAAATTGAAGAAAATTTGTGAGAGTCAGTATTAGGTTTTTCATATTTTTTATTGTTTATTACTTTTCATCGCACTAAAAATGGTTCGTAAGTGTGAAAGTTGTAGTAAAGACAGGAATTTTAATCCGAATTTATCGTTCCATAGGTAAGTGCATTGTTAGAAACAAAGTATTGAGTTATTTACATGTCAGTAGCGTAGAAAGTGCCAATAAGGAAGATTTCAATGAGATAATTATAAGTTAAAATGAGGTTTTCTTGAATTGAAGTTCCCAGATGACGATGAAAGAAGAAAAATTTGGGCTTCGCTGTTGGGATGGTAAAGTATTTGCCCAAAGAGCGCAATTTTCATTTGTTCAGATCATTTTGACCCTGATGATAATGTGATCCGAGTAAATGGAAAAATATTTCATGCGGTGTTGCCGGGTGAGGTTTCACAAGAGACTTTCAATGAGGTTAAGACTTTCAATAATAGAGCCAAAACAAATCGACATTTTACAAAGGAATGCTTTGTCTATCTTATATAGTCTAAGGCTCGGTCTAAGGTTAGAGCTAACTGAAAAAAACGTCATCTATGTGTCAGGTCGGTAACTTTTCAATTGACTCGATACTGCGCCCGGCGTGTTCAACACGATTTTTTACTTGGAAAATCCCTCTTTTCTTTTCTTATTCTGAATTGATCTCGAACAACGAATCAACTTATTATATTTCAATTGCAAATGAGGGCCTGCCCACGCTGTATATCGAAACTACAGCGCCTTCGTTAATTAGTAATGGCTATCCGCAGCAGAAAAAATCTTAAATTTATCGAGTTGAGCAGAAATGCTGGACGTTAGTTTGCTAATAGGTTGTAAATGGGGAGCCTGCTTGCTGATGAACACGACACCGTCTAGATACGTGAATCTGAGTAATCAAATGATAATTTTTTTTTGACGTGTCTACAGAGCTCAAATAACTTAGGAATTGTACGAAGTGATCATATCAACTAGATTCTTGATGGCGAAACTTTTCTCTAGTATACTAAAGCAAAAAGATTGAAGCCAATTTCATTGTTCGAATGTTTATTTCATGACGTAAACATTTTAGAAATATTATTTGACTATCTGAAGTCTCGACCAGATCAATTTCGAATCACTTCTTCCCGTACTCTGAAACAGTTAAACACTTATAAAACCAAGTTTGAGATAATGATGCTGCATCTGCATCACGCAAAAAACAATAAGGCACACTGTTTGAATATCACACACCTAAAATAAAAAGTGTCTCAAGTAATTTTCTAAAATAATGATTTAAAAATTTCATTCAATGAGTGGTTTCGACACTGTGTATAAATCTTTCCGCTGAGAAATTAACGGACGCGCGCACAGAATGTTTCCGTCTGTGACCGCTTGTCATGATCATAGATCCCCATCGATTATGGCAGTTGACCGCATCGAATTCTAATCGCGGCCATCATTAGGAACATCAAAATCCTTTTTATTGGTGACAACATGTGGGAAACTCGATTCGAAGCATCGATGCCGGACGGCTGAATATGCATTATATCCTATGCCGTTGTGTATCCGACGTTATTTATCGCGCTGCGTTGAATTACACACACAAAACACATTCACAGAAACTCAGGTTTATAATTTTCACATGTAAATATAACGATGACATCTCAGGTTTTTCGCTTCTTCCTCTCTGGTTCCCTTATAGTAAGAAATGGTGATAATTGCTGTTATCTATGGACCATCGGACTGTTATTCTGTGTTCCCACGGTGGGACGCGTTCCGTTTTTTTCGTAATATCCGAATCGATGATGTGATTCAAGCGTGATTTTCGATTAGATTTTCGGGCCGTAATTGGATGCAAATCTGGCTTGGAATCGTCGTAAAAGATGCTTTAGTAGCGATTACGACGGAATTTATCGGTAGAGGCGGCTTCTTTTGAAGTTATCGGAGGCGATTTGTTTTCGTATGGAAGCATAGAAATTAACGTTTTATTTGTTGACACAAGGTTGTTAACTTTTTCAATATCCAATTCTGAGATATATTCTCTTCGGTGGATCGTGAGTTGAATGGAAAAAATAGTTGCTCAATATACAGGGTGAGTATTTAACCACTGCATTGGTTTTAACCATAGATTCTTGACGTCAAAAGAAACATTTTCTTCCTATAACATTTTCCCAAATTTGTACTGGTTCAAAAGATATAGGGTGTTGAAATTTCATAAAAAAATTGCATTTTCACCTGTAATATTCAAACGACAATATCAATTGAAATGATCTGTTGTAGAAGGGTTTTGATAACAGTCATGCAAATTTTGGCATCAATAAATCTATTCAATTTCTTGTGGGTTTCTCACTACTACTGTACAGATTGGTTAAATTGCATGAAAAACAAATATCACTTGAACTAAAGGTCCGTATCTTGTACTTCCTAGAATCACTAGTCTTTTTTGCAGATTACTCATCCTGTATATTTCTCGATTTACAAGACATACAAAAGACCGAAAAATTGATGAAATAGAAGGTAAATTGCTAGTAGATAAAACAATACATTCAAAATTTATTTGAGATTCAATTTATTTAGAAAATTCAAGTAATATAAGTAAGTAAGCAAACAGGAGAAAATAAAGATTATGAAAAACATTCATTTTCAGTTGGATAATAAGGATATTTCAGATTTCAAGAACACCCACACCAGGTGTGGAAAAATGTAAAGGTAAAAATTGCAATTTTAGGTTTGAGCTCAATTTCAAATATTTCCTTTAACAGTTACAGTTATTTTCAAGAAAAATTCAAACAAAACTACATTAATAAACTCAGATTAAGCGTTTAAGTTGAAAGGTCAGGTCATAGAATATCATTCATTGTTTTGTCAATTTTATAGAAAATTTCATTTAATAATTCAATTGAATCTTCCCTGAGAAATAGTCTTATATGGCTCCCAAACTATTTGAATTCAATAAAAAATGTAATTTAAATTCATCACTCTACCTACCTAGGGTTTCTTGTAGCATTTAGCTATCTGTACTACACGAGGGAATAATCTTTTGATACTTCCTTTTCATAACCTCTTTGAATTCCATCTTTGCATCTGTTTCCGTTTAGATCATTTTCAGGGGTGTGAGAATAACTTTAACACTCTTTCCTGTCGATGCAACCCTTTCATTATCAGCACATTGACCTATATATCTTGTTATACGATAGACCTGTTGCTCAAGAGGGCGTAATATAGGGTGGCCGTTGTTGAGAGGTTGGTTTTCTGAGGTACACGGTGTCCCGAACCTGGTAGAGAGCGAGTAGCCAATGTAAATATCCATGTCACTTAATAAAATGATTATAGAAATTTTTCGACAAAGTTTGACAGTCGAGTCGACATTTTCACAATCAAACAGTGATGTTTTTTAAAATGTAATATCAAAGTACAGTGCTATCAACTGCAATCAACTCATATAATCGTCAACTAAGTAAAATATAAGTTTTGACGAGTCCTGCTCAAATGAATTCGTTTTTTGCTTCAATGTTCGAAAAACATGTACTTGTGTACAAAATATCTGACACATTGACTCAAAAAACACTCTTACCTCCTCTATTCAAAACAAATCATTTAATTCTCAATTAATTCCAACCTTCGACATTCAACAAACATATTCCGAGACAACAAAATCACGAAAAGGCAAATAGCCTGGCAAAAACAAGGCTCGCCGATGTGGGAAAATAAGAGTGCATCCAGGCGTCGAAGGTCTCTTTTAAGGTAAAAGACCTTGACCTTGCTAAGCAGCCTGCGTTGGAGGGCTGAACTTGTGGCCCTTCAAATGGGAGAAGCAGGGGCAAGGGGAAGCTTAAAATCGATACCTAGCGACTGCTAACCCCAAACTTTCCTTTCGAGGCCTAGGTCGATCGATGAACGTTTCGCATCATCAGGGTGAAATCGGAAGATGTGAATATTTGATTCTGGGGTATAGTTATAGCGAGGTCATTATGTAAAGTGGTTATTTCGTCTTTCTCCCAGAAAAAGCTTTTCATTGACATTTTTTGTCAAATAGAAACAGGTGCATTTGATATTACACCTTGAAGATAACTGCAAGATGACTGCAATCAGCATGTATAGCGTGTAATAACATCCCCAAGTGAGACTGATGGAGACAAGGAAAGTATTTTTAATCATTGCTGTATTCTAGATGATGGTTATGTGTTGCATATAATTTACATCTAACTCGGGGTACCATAAATTTGACTTTTCAATTTCGTCGCCTGTCACACGTACAAATCTCTCTATTGGTAACTTTCAAGCTTCCAGCAAGGACATCGTGTTCTCGTGCCTAAAAAGAGACGTCCCCTAGAAAAACTCCATTTAAAATACAAAGCGAACCGAACGATAGGCGCATTTCGCAAGTCCTTTAGGTCTTCTTTGTTCTCTCGCCGTACCGTTTTCTGTCTACAATGAATTTGTCCAAATAGAAAATTACGACCTCCCACACGAGCATAAGTCAAACCATTCCAAACATGCAGGTCGTTTAGCGATGGTAAAACTCATTAATATTCCGTGCCATACCGGCTCTTGCCATAAACGCATTATGTGTTATGTTTACTTAGGTGTTCTGTTCGGGCCGCACTCGGCCTCTGAAGGTTACGGAGGGCCCTCTGTTTGGTTTCTTCGGCATCAGTTTGCATAACAGTTCTTGAGATGGAGATATAAACGTCCGAGTGATTTCTGGGACGATGCGTTGGGTTGGCACACGATTTACTGATTCCATAAAAACGTACATCCAACGATCAGGAAGTTATGTTCTAAATGTAGGACAAACCTACTCATTGTTACTAATATCCTATATTTGATAGGCCTACTTAAAAAGTATTGTGAACCTTTAAAGATGCTTTGTCAGAAATATCCATGATAATAATAATAATATACTTTATTTAAGGTAAAGTGTATTCATGTAATCGAACTCAATTGAGCACGAAGGTTGGTGATATGTTCACTCCTCGGTTCACTCCAATCAAGAGTTTCCTCCAGTTTGAGTGCCGGGAAATTACAACACCTTATCAGACTTACACAGGAGTTGCAAAGTTGAATATTTGCTGGTGTTTGAAAACCTGAATGAGCTGTTTTGAATAGCACTGTATTTGTTTTTTCAGCATTCATGCATAAACCATATGCTTCAGACCATTCGCCTGCTTGCAGTAGGGTTGATTCTACCAGTTTACACGTTTCTGTGAATGTCTTGGCCATGACTGTGATGTTTGTGTCATCTGCATAATTCAACATTTTGACACTTGTTTCATCAAATATGGTATATAAATCATTTAAAAATATGATAGGACCTAAAATGCTTCCCTGTGGTACTCCTAGTTTTGTGAGTTCTGACAGCGATATTATTTGGTTCTCATTCTGAGAGATCATTACTCTTTGTCTACGGTTGGTTAGGTACGATTTAAACCACTTCAGTTTATTTTCCTTTATTCCATAGGCTTGTGATTTTTGTAGGATGAGATTGAGATCATGGGATAGGGTATCGAATGCCTTCGGCAGAGCTGTGCCAAAGCATTGTGCTTAGTGCTCGTGAAAGCACTTTAGTGCTTCCGAGCACTGTGCTCGCGAGCACTTTTCAAAGGCTAGTGCTTAGTGCTTGTTTTTCGGAGCACTCTCGCGAAAATCTTAGTGCTTAGTAATCCGCTAAGCACTAAGTCTTTCAGAATTCTTGAAGTAGGGTCAATATAAGCAGGTACGGTATTTGATTTTTTTATGTGCGCAAAGATAATATGATCGTTTTGAATTAATATTCAGTATTTCTTAAGTCACCATTGATTTGACTTTATGGTTATGAAGGCCAGAAAATTTTTTTTTTTTGCGCGCTTGTTACTAGTGGAACAGGCGGGCTATCGTTCTGTCCAAATGTCTGTAATTTCCGAATATCGAGCCGAAAATGGTTTCAATCCATTGGGTTCGACTTCTTGATGGAGACACCTTGATCAAATTTAAGTAGGTCAGGCTGGCCGGCCCTCCGATCGTATACTCTCTATCTTCCGAAGGAGATGACCTAGAGTTTTCATTTTTTCAGAATAGGTCGAGTGTCCAAATATCTCGGTCAAGTTCGTTATTGGGCCAAATCCATCGAATAGTTTAGCAGTTAATAACATTAATTTCTTGAATATTCATCCTATCAATTCGTAACTTAGAGAATGTCTAGATAGCGTTAAAAGGAAGGAGTGTGCCAAATTTCGAGAAAATCGTCACGAGAGAAAATTTTTTAAAAATTCCCAAAATGTTTTTTTTTTTCAAAACACGATATCTCATAAGTTATTCGTCAGATCACAACAATTTAGGGCATTTATGCAGGGTATAGGTACCTAAAATATTTTAAAATTTCATCATCATAGCGTACAATCTCCAGAAGATATAAGAGTTTTTCTGAAAATGAAGTCACAGATTATATTTCTATCTATGAATTCACATCACATCAACTATAAATCTCTATGAGGGTGGTTTTAATTTTATGACAAGTTGTCATAATGAGTGAATATTGAGCCGAAAATGAAACTAATTCTGTGGGTTCATTTTTATGACAAACATGTCTAAAATACTGGTGTGTGCAGTTGTCATATTTTGAATGGAAATGTCATTATGAATTTTGCGACAAGAGGACTATTTTTTTCCCAAATGTCTGTAATTTCTGAATATCGAACTGAAAATGATCGCCATCGGTTGGATTTGACTCGTGATGAAGAAACGGTGGTCCAATTTGAAAATGTTTGACTGAATATTCTCTCTCTTCCGAAAGAGATGAGATAGAGATTCCATATTAATAGAATTAGTTTATTATCCAAATATAAGTCAAGTTAGTTATTGGGCCAGACCTGTCCGATAGCTCAGCAATTATGAATCTGAAATTCGGTTATAATTGATGACACTCAACTACAACAACTTATATATGGTATAGAAATGTGGAAAGAATGCCAGATCGAAGAATTTGCTGAACTGTTAGTTCACTCAACTTCCATTTAAGATATATGTTTATTGATTCTTTCACACTCATTGTGCTGGCTGATTTTGAATCGCACTCTTTTTAAGTCTGAGAGAAGACTTTAGAACAAGCGCGTAAAAGCTCCTGATCTCACGTCAGTGCTTTCCACATTTTTTCAGTAATGTGTTCTCGCTTATAAAATAATTGGTCCTCGATTATTAATTCAACTTTATGCATTGATTAGGAACAGCCATTCAGATTCAGATCGACGAATAAGATTAACTAGTACCAGAATGTAAATTGAATGCATGCGTTTCACAAAACAAATAAAATGGCTTATGAGTTTTTCCCAGTCTCGAAATCATAATTTTAGAAATGTCGATGAAGCTAAAGAGTTCTCATTTCAATCAAACAACATTACATAAAATAGTTCCCACTAAAGTGCTTAGTGCTCGAAATATTCAATTACTTTTGCAAAAGTGCTCGGTAATCCGGAGCCTTCTGTCGAAAGCGGTGCTTAGAACTCGAGACTCAAAGCCTTTTTTTTCGAGTGCTTAGGGCTTAGTGCTCGAAGCACTTTTTTTCGGTGCTTAGCACAGCTCTGGCCTTCGGTATGTCCAACATCAACCCAACCGTCACATTTGAATCTTCCTATTGCTATAAATGTATCATCCGACATATCCATATCGTTAATGATTAAAATCAGTAGAACAATTTTGATTTCTTTCCCAAACTGAAAAATCTCATCTCATATAATGTTGAACACAATCCAATTTTCTAGCAATATCCAGTTTCATCGTCGAAATCTTCGTCACATCTAGACAACTCCCTGTACATCATCTTTCAACAGGATCTTCAATCTATATCAGACATCAGCGACAAACTTGCTCTCTCATTAGACGCCCGACGGGTACATCATCGCAGCATCCGATTCATTCCAGGTAATAAATGATGCTTATAAAATATGCGACACATATATCACGGTTAGATTAAAGTGGGAATTTTTACAGACATCTCCCACGTCAAAATATCAACGTAAATCAAGAGGAATGCGCCAGTTTCGTCGGAAACTACCCGATTTATCGACGCTGTCCAGACGGACCGATTCGATAGCGTCGCGGTGTCTTTTCTGGACAAAACAGCTGATGCGTGATTTTTCAATTGTTGCCTTTGACGTCAGTACCAGGACCGTACCAGAGGCAGAATCAGAAATAGATTGTTTCGAATGAGATTGCAGGAGCACGAATAAAGTGCAAATATGTGAAAACAAAAAATATCCATACAAAATTGGCCGAAGACGATTTCGACAGACGTTTCCAATTTTGTGAAACGATGATGGATATTTGCAACCGTGACAATAATTGTATAGGAAATGTGCTGTTTTCAGACAAAGCTTCATTTTGTTCAAACGGTACAGTTAAACGACATAACTACCTCTAATAGTCACAAACTAATTTTCATTGGGCTCAAGAGGCTCATACACAACATCCCCAAAAATGTAACGTTTGGGGCGGCATTTATAACAACAGAATCATTGTAACCTTCTTTCTACAAGAAACTTTAAACGGAGATAGGTATTTACAGCTATTAGAGACAGAAGTGATTCCGGCATTGGAGGTAAAGGGACAATTTCCAAATAATATCTGATTTCAGCAGAATGGAGCACCACCCCATTACGCTCGCATTATTTGAGATTATTTAGACAAGACATTTCTTCACAGATGGATTTGAAGAAGAGGTACTTATGAATGGCCTGCACGAACTCCCTACCTTCATCCACCGGACTATTTTCTGTGGGGTTAAATTAAGTCTAAGGTTTATGATAATAGACCAAATAATTTGCAAGAATTGGCTGCAGGAATAACTCACGAGATACAAAGAATTTACAAATCGACTTCCTTATTGTGAAGAAGTAAACGGTTCTCAGTTTGAACATCTAATACTTTGAGTTCAAATTAGTTAAGTTATGTTATGAAAATCACTTAATTTTACTTCATAATTATGATTAGTTATTTCTTTAATGGATAATATATCTTTACTTTCTCTAAATACTTTTCTGTTATTAGGTGTACAAATAAGTTTCCGCGGTTTTTTATAAAAAATTAGGAATTTATTGTAAAGGAAAAGTACATTACGTTTTATTCAAAGTATTCTCCATCATTTGACACTACTTTTCCCCATCTTTCTGGCAACATTCGGATACCCCGTCGAAAAACTCTTCATCTTTTGACGCTATCCACAAATCTACCCAATTTTTGGTGTCTTCATATGATGTGAATGAAGCGCTGCTCAGACAGACCATGTGCCATCGACCGGAACAGATGATAATCAGAAGAGTCTAAGTCTGGTGAATACGGCGGGTGGGGTAAAACTTCCCAGTTGAGTGTTTCCAAGTATGTTTTTACCGGCGCCGCAACATGTGGACGAGCATTATCGTGTGAAAGAATAATTTTGTCGTGTCTGGAGTAGTAATGGGCGCGTTTTTTCTAAGTACCCGACTCAATCTCATCAATTGTGTTCGGTAGAGAGCTCCAGTAATGGTTTCGCTTGGTTTCAGCAATTCATAATACACGACACCAAGCTAATCCCACCAAATACACAGCATGAGTTTTTTTCCATGAATATTCGGCTTAGCTGTCGATGTTGATGGTTCGCCGGGCTTAACCCATGACTTTCTCTTCTTTGGATTATCGTGGTGCATCCATTTTTCGTCACCAGTGACTATACGATGCAAAAAACTCTTTTTTTTATTCCTGGCAAGCAGCATTTCACTCATGCATAATCGGCGTTCAACGTCTCTCGGCTTTAGTTCATATGGAACCCAATTTCCTTGTTTTTGAATCATTCCTAACGATGTTAAACGATGTGATATTGCTTGTTGAGTCACTTGTAGAGTAAGTGCAAGTTCTTTTGGCGTTTGGGACGAATCTTCCTCCAATAGTGTTTCTAATTCCATGTCGTCGTACACTTTTGGCCTTCCACTGCGTTCTTTGTCTTTAACGTCAAACTCACCGTTCTTAAACTTTTGAAACCATTCCTGACAACTTCTCTCACTTAAAGCAGCTTCACCATATGCTTCTAGAAGCAATCGATGCGCCTCAGCTGCAGATTTTTTCACATTAAAGAAGTAAATCAAAAGTTCCCGCAAATGATGCTTATTCGGAATAAAACATGACATTTTTGCACGAAAAAAATTACGTGATGCTGATACGGAATCACTAGTACTTTAAGGTTATGGTGTTGCCAGATGACTAAACTTGGGGTATTACGTTTTACATCTGACAATTTCTCCATAACCTTCTGGTGGGGCCCTCTTTTGACAAACCGCGAAAACTTATTTGTACACCTAATAATATCTCGGTAGGTATTGAAATAAAAAATATTGATCCCAATATTATTGTACTCGTAATAAAATGTTTCATGAGAAACTATAATAATATACAGGATGTTTCATTGCAAATTTCGAAATTGACATTACTTCCGGTGAATCCGGAATTGTTAAAAAAATATGAAAACAAATAGGCTATCTACTGCCATATCCATCTTCCAAATGTCATTTTCATCACTGTATGCATTATTTTATAATATTCTCCATTCGAAAATGTCAAAATTTGTGTGAGCAGAGAAGAATTATGTGAATTATTGATGAAATTATATTAACAATACATAAATTTGTCATTCTTACAGATGCAGAAACAGGATCTTTAATACCCCCACACAACTTTTTTTTCAGTTATAAATGTTTCTCCGATTATTCGTTATGAATTTTTAAGTTATTCTCATATGTTAATTTTTCTTAAAAATGTCCTATTTTACGGATTGCTTTCTTCTATCTGCTACTAGATTCAAGAACTGAATCTTTTTTTCTATTTGTATCGAAGAGAAACCTATTAAATTTCATTCTCAAAAACTATAGAAATCCATTATATTATAATTTTTTAACCTCCTTCGCCCGAATCTAATCTGTCACATTAAAGATTCTACGCCAATAAATCTTCTGTATCCTAGATACAAAAATTCAAAACTCGTTATTTTTTATGTTCACCCATCTCACTTATCGCAACCACAACATTGTAGTAATTTATAATCTTGCACGGATTGTTGACTCTAATTTACATATTCTGCTAATTTATATTGAATAATCTTTGCTAATGACTTGTTTTTGTCTTGGGGACAATCATCTTCAGTGTTCGAAGAGATAAAGTACACAGAATAGCGCCGTTCATTAAGAAAGGAAATCATTGGATAGTCATTTATTAAAGTTCGTTAAATAACAAATTCCAATTTTTTTGGATCATAGGTGATATCGTATTTGTGTTTCCGTTCGACAGAATACCAAGAATCACAGACTTAGAAAACCTCTAAGTAAAATAAACATATATGTAGCGTTGCTGTGTATATTTCTGGTCTTACAGTGAAAACACCAATAAGTTCCATCAAAAATTACTTTATGGCCTTTCAAAATCTTCATCTCCAATATTTACACTCTTTTTTATGTGTTTTTATTTGTTCGTAGCTCTTTCACCACTCCTAAGGAGACAGTTCCAACAGATGGCTTTTGAAGGCCTCGATTCTTCTTCTGGCTTGAAAAATCTTTCATTTAGGAGTTTATCTTTAATTTTCGGAATAAAAAAAATCTTTGGAAGCCAGATCGAGTCGATATGATAGATGACCCGTCAAACATTTTCTTGTTTGACGTGATGTATGTGAACTAGCATTGTCATGGTGCAAAATGGTTCGTAGCTGTGTTGCCTATGTCAGAAATATATGATAGTATAGGAAATTTAATTTTCTTCTGCTATAACAAACTATCTTAAAGTAGTTGTATTACAATCCAGCCACTTAGACCCCCTGAGAGACCTTGCCAGCTATTCATTACAGTGCATAATAGATTTCGGAGTCGTGTTCATTTGTTTCTCTCATCGTGCATCAAAATCAAACTTTTTGCAAATTTTTCATAAAATGTCCAGATGGTCCCCGTTGATATCTCGTCAGATCCCTCTCTGTTAAGTCGGACCGTTTCTATTTAAAACGTCGCCGGACTAATTTTAAAGTGGCAATCAAGTCGGCCAGGTGGACGTTATAGTAAAGCGTTATGTAAAACGTTTACGTCATTTCACTCCGTGTACTACTCCACGATGTTCAACTGTCACATAGATCAAAAGGCTAACGTTTTTGACATTATTAGCCGCGACTAGAGGCAGAAGCCTCTGTGCTGCTGTCAGTGCCAATGACGAAGGTACGGGACTGCATGTTTTCATTTGTTGCGTACAGCTTTCTGGCCTTGTTTTCGAAGAATATGCAGATTGATACACTTGTGAACTGAGGGTTTAGTAAATACAAAATTCAAAGCAATGATGCGGTAAAAAAATTTAAAAAGTAGAAGAAGGCTATCATCAGATAACAATAAATCGATATAATATAAAGGTGGAGCACTACTACAAAAAGTGAACACTTAAGGAAAATTAATATAATAGATAATCAAAGCGGTTAATGTAACGCAAGAACGGCAAACCATAAACATTCCATTTTTTTGAATAAAAAGGATAGACGATAACTTTTCGACTATAATGACGTAAGATGTTTTAGCTGTGTATTGAAGTTACTCATTTATTGTTGCTCTGAAAGGCAAAATGAGGAAAAAATCTTCTTTGCTTTCTACACATTGCTACTTCAGGCAGTGATTGGTTGAAGTTTAAAAGAAAAAATAGTACCTTAACTGAGAGACAGATGGAAAAAACTGAAATGAAAATCCTCCTTTCCATATTGAACATGGGACAGACAGATATACATATCAGATACCCATATCAGAGAAAAACGCGAGGTCGGTGACGTAGTATCGTGAAATCATATCAGAGAAATATTGTGCTTGTTTCAGAAGTTCATCCATGCACAAGAATATAAATAGGCAGATGAAGATTTGAGCATAAATTCTAGCATCACTCCCGTACAAAATTTCCATCTCAAATTTCCTTCTCATACACCGAGATTCGCTTAGAGTTGCTTGAAATTCGTTTGAAATATGCTTAATCTGTTTTTAAATGTTTGGGCTAAGAATCGTCCCCTTGTTCATCTATATACGATTGCGATGTCCGACGATTCGATGATAAGCTCATCTAATTTGCGTTTCACGTAGTTGCCAAAATGAAGAACGATAATAATCGATTGTTGTGTTACGGATTCTTGGTTTCTGACGATGTTTAAGCTCCAATTAATTTACTTTTTTCACGCTCTGCTCGTATTTGCAGACGTAAATCATTCGATTATGACGTAAAATAGGTTTTGTTTTTTTGGGGGAACGAACTTAGACATTTTGATGGATGAATCAGATACACGAAGGATTTCTCTTTCTAGTGATGTGAAAAGATATTTTTTTAGATGAATTATATAATTACAAAAAAACATATGGTTCGCTGATAAGGATATGGAAACTCTTGATAGTAAAGAAAATATTAACTTATGAAAGTAGTAAAATATAGAGTAAAAAGTAGAAAAAAGTAGATGTAATATTTTCAAGGACACTACGGTTCTAGTGACATCACCAAGTAGGAAGTGGAAGGTGATGGTTGAGAACAATAAGGGAGAAACACAGAGAAACAAAAACTGATTAAATTCCAGCAAGTAAGTGATGCGATGAAAACACTTACAAACTCTAGGTGAGAATCAGATAAGCAATTTAATAATAAAGTATGGAAATGAAACGATTCGGCAAGGAATGGCAACACTGTTTAAGAAAGCAGATAAAATGCTGAAAAAATGGAAGAAAAGCATGATTTCACTATCTCTATCGAGTAATGCTCAATAAGTATCTCGTTTCTGATCCTTCTGAAAAAATTGCTGGTTTTGATCTTCCAAGAAAAATTTGGGCAGTTCTTAATCGTTTGAGAACAGGTCATGGTCATACCAATAGCATGCTATTTAGATGGAACTCAGTTCCTAGCGCAAGTTGTGAATGTGGAGAAGCAGAAGAAACAATTCCTCATCTCATCAATAGTTGTCCCATATATAAATTTCAAGATGGTTTTAGGTCTATTCATGATGTTTCCGATTCTTTCTTGGAATGGGTTATAAATTTCAGACGAATATGATACGTATTTTTGTTATTCTTTTGTCTTTTTATTTTCAGATTCGATGTGGGCAACTTGAAGAGGTCTCTGTCTCCATCAATAGAACCATTCTTGAAGAAAGAAGTCCCTAAAATATATTTTAGCTTATTTTTGTATTTTCACACTTAGACGGGGAGCCAGGGTTTTTTTTAATGGGGTTTTTTCCCTAGGTTTTTATGTCATACGCCGAATAACTCTTCATCTCTCTGGCATCATATGACTTAACTCAATAAGTAAGATATCAAGAGCTGTGATATACTCTATGCTGCTACGTTCTATGTCCCTAATAAGTCAACCAATAAATTCCCCTTCAAACGTCACTGGTCATATCAATAATTTGCTCTCAAAATGGCATGTCAATACAATAAAAGCAATTGATAAAGCAGACCAAGATTCAATCGCCCGGTCCTGTAGACCGAGCGAAAAGAGAAAGCTCGAAACGAGTGCAACACCATAAACCAGATTTATCGCGTCCTCCCCCAAGTCCCAGTTCTGTGGTTCCTAACATCGTCAGGCTGTCGCTGCAGCCGTATCGCTACATCGATCGCAGCGCCAACTTCACTCGGCTCGGTGTCAAGGTCGTTCACGGGGTTGCCCCTCAGACACGCAAGCACAGTCAGCTCTGACGTGACGGCACGTGGCATGTACGACCTTGATCCCGGCTCGCCACCCTCCCAGAGTTCAAGGTCGGCCCTGCGCTTTCCTGGACGGCACGAGTACAGCTGTTGGGTTTTCCCTTTTTCCTGGGTCTCGCGAATCGCGTAACGTCAAGTGGGATCGATACAACAGGACGTTGATCTGGACTGGGAAATAGAGCCTGGAGGAATCATAGAAAATCGAGAGGGAGAAGAATGTTTACTCCGATAAACCTGACTTTTATGTTCATTTTTGTGCACATGACACCACAGAATACATTGACAGTTCGTCACAGTGTCAGTTAATCTGGGATTTTCGCGGAAACCGGTCTCAAACAATTGTGTCAGACTTACTGATGAAGAATTTGAGGCCAAATTAAAACTGGTATTCCTCCCTTGCGTCCTTTGCCCAAGGAAACTCTCTAAGGCAATGAGCTGATTCAATTGATAATTTTCCTGAATTATATAATCACAATTAGTAAACAACCCCATATATGATATAGTTCTTGTAATTGTTCGATTGAAATCCTTGATTTATCTTAGATATGACTTTTTCTATGGACATAAAAACCGTTTTCTATTTATTATCATATTGGATTGATGGAACAAACTCTTTGTTGACCCTTAATCTGGTGTTGTGGTCTGTGTAAAGCTATGTAATTGATTAAACTTTCTTTTCCTTGAGAAGGCTTAAAACATCTGTTAGGTCCACAAAATGAATTTATTCGGGTTAGTTATACTCTATGGCTTTTACTGCGATCTGTCTTATGATAAATATGGCAACTGCTGTGGATCTGTTTTTCCGAATACCTTGCTGTTTTTAGCTCTTTAGAATGGTCTGTGACACAGCTGTTTCTATGGTTATATTAGTAAGTAACTTCAATCCACAGCTTGACAAGGTTATTCCTCTATAGTTGGATGGTTTTTATCTCCATCTCTTTTTGAACTAAACAATAAATCCCAAAACCTACAAGTTAAACGTGGATTCTGCCTCTAAAATTCATGATCTCATAACTCATTTCTCACCATGTTTTCACGCAACAGCTAGGGTCTGATTCCGCAGAAAAACGCTAAATCAGCCACGTCCAGCGGCGTCGTTTCAGCTAAGGACGCCGTGATTTGTGTAACTTACCGCCATCCACAGAAAAACGCATCCGCCGACTAGACAAGTGGCAGCCGTATGTTTTGACTCACCTGGTTTATATAAATTACCATTATTACGCCAGATTAATATCTTTATCTGAGTCTGCTGACTCGGTTGTCAACTGAATCACTATTGCGTAGGTTGATCTGACGTTTTACTGTGTATTTTCGCAATGAAATGATACTTCAATTATTTGTCCTGTCGAGTGAAATCTGCCTTCTGCTTTATTGTTAGGTATTTTCATCTTTTGATGCTGTTATTCAAGTTTTTTTCGTTCAGGTGTGTCGATGGTTTGTTGAACCGATTTTGTTTAGTATCTACTTTTTTCAAACAATTGTTTTTCGCACTAACCTTCTAACTAACTTTAATACTTTGCGCTAAACGGAGTTTGATGTGAGTTTGAAAGTGCAGTGACATTCTCATAATCAAAACTCTAGATGATAGCTAGCAATAATAAACCTAATTCGTTTTAAGTTCTGCAACCATGAAACCCTCCTTAATTCCATAATTTACGACATCTGTGTCCTGTTCTATGAATCAGTACATCCCCTCAGCCCTTATTTACCTCTGTCTCTGTCGTTTCTGTACCGGTGACCACGACCAGGACTTATCCCCTGTCCCTCTTTTAGTCCATTGAAATGTTACATTTTTTAGGCTTTACCTTGCGTTTTTTAGAGGACGCAATTTTATTTTTTTGATGTGTAGGGGGTCAGTGTAAAGCTAAAACCAAGTTTGTGGGGTCGCCACCCTTGTCCCACGGCCGCCATCTTGAAAATAGGGGTTGAAATGGTATTTACGATATATCTCTTAAACTATTTATTTTATAAAAAAAATTTATTAACATTTTTTGTTGCAAATTAAATTCTCTACAACTTTGCTCCAGTAACTTTTTGTCGTAGAACTATAAATAAAAAGTTATAAGCGAAAATCTCCAGAAATTTGAGAAAAAATTTATATTTTTCGATGTAACTTTTTTTTTTATCATTTTACGAAAAAATGATGTCTGACCATTTTTGTACATCGTTTTTTGAGGAACAACTTTTATTCGCATCATTTTTTCATTAAGTCAATAGCTAAGGTTTTACAGCGCTCCGAAGTGAGTCCTATTTTTCAGTACTCTTAACTATACCTATATTATACGTGTGTACCTATAACATGTCATCAGTTATTGTTTTTTTTTTTTTTTTTTTACTTTATTATTATAACTTTTTTAATTACAAATTTTGCAATATTATTAATAACTAATTATTGACTCTTTTATGTACGGAGATGTCATTGCAAATAACTTGCTGTTTCTTCATGCTTTTTCCGGATGTGACACAACTTCAGCTCCTTACAATATCGGTAAAATGAAATTTGTGAAAACCCTAGAGAAACATTTAGAGTTTGCAAGTGGAACGGCTTTGTTTCTCAACAAGAGAGTTGACCCTGCTTTGCTCACTGTAATGGGTGAACGTTTTTCTCTTTATACGATGGTAATAAAGATGATAATTCTCTTGACAGCCTAAGATACAAACAATTCGCCAAGGCAGTGACAAAAAGTACATTTAACTTATCCTCACTTCCTCCAACACAAGACACAGCTCGCTTTCATACTTTCCGAGTCTACCATCAGGTCCAGTCGTGGCTTGGTAATTATAATGATCCTGAAGACTGGGGCTGGAAAAAATGTGGAAAATTATTGATGCCAGTGCAGAACTCTAAACCTCCAGCACCCCCTGAGCTTCTAAAATTGATCTTTTGCAAATGCAAAGGAAACTGTGGAGCGATGTGTGGATGCCGAAAAGCAGGAATGAAATGTTCTGCAGTGTGCTTCCATTGTTCTGGAGAGACTTGCAGCAACGTAATGGAACTCTCAGATTTAATAAATGAAAATGACTTTGATGATGAACCGCCAACATTAACACCCCTTCCTTCTCCAGTTCTCCCACTGGTATTTAATTCAGAAAGCCGATCAGATGCTGAGCCGCAGCCTGTTTTGTATTTGTCGCGTGAATCGCGTGGCGCGTCCTCTCCGAGGCGAAGTGGGACATTGTATAAAAATGAGCCGCTGTTACATTTCCTCGTCGTGTACGGGACAAATGAGCCGCCTCTTGTAAGAAGTACCCAACACTCATATTTGCTGTCTTACAGTATCGAGTATTGCCATTTTCTCGTGAAACTATTTTTTTCTGTAATGAAGTTCTGAGATGGTCCATCCGAATGCACTATAAAATTTTTATGAAAACATTCATCGAACACATCTATTGACCCTAAGGTCCACTAGAAAATCTCGTTTCATACTCCAGTCCACTTTCATAAAGTTAGTTAGAGCCTGATGCTACTTGTTAGCGACCGACATGAAGGTTCTTTTAGATTGATCCTCTCTGTCGGACATACACCGCGTGTGATCGAACTCCGAGATGAAATTCAATTGGCTACTCGATGTCGGCTCATGAGCCATCTTCGACATTATAATAACAACTGTCAGCGGGGTATGAAAATCGCCAGCGTTGAAGGTTAATTGGATCCAATCAGGCAGCACGATTGTGGCTACAGATCTCCGGGTAAAATATCTCCGATCATTTGGAATTACAAATAGAAATCGGTCCCCATCTCATTAATACCATTATCACATTAGAACTAGTATAACTTCTTGTTTCTGTTTTGTTTCGTCCCATTAATTGGATATTGGCGGATATCCAATTACTATCCGCGTCTGGTCGGTGACCATCCCGCTCTGTTCTTTATATCCTACATGATGAATGAGAGTATACTCGGTCTCTTTATGTGTTTTCTGGTATTAGAGCTTGTGGCGATTTGATCTCGGCTATTCCTCTCAGTCAGCATGATTATTCGATTTATGTCGCAAAAAATCCTTTGATATTCTTCGTTTAAACCTTCTTTTTGTCAGAAAGTTATCAATATGTATGGAGAAGCTGTGTGTGTGTGTGTTGAAACCACGCCAGTGCTGGTTCGCTAAACTTCAATCCGGCAATTTTGTTTTCGAAGATGCACCACGTTCTGGAAGACCAGTTGAAGCTGGTAAAGTCGCTTAGTGTCGAATTGAGGTTAAACTTATCAGATTCAGCAGTTTATGAACATTTGAAAGGCCTGGAATTATCCTTCAAGCTCGATTTACGGAGGTTTTTATACTTCGGGATTACAGAATAAAAACAAATATTAGTCATCGAAAATGGTTTCATTGTGTTTCAAAATATTCCCCATTAAGATCTTTACAGTTTTGCATGCCCTTTGATTGAGGTATGTCCAAAACATGCATTCTGAATGCATCAACCGCTTCTTCAGGTGTTGAAAAACGTTGACCTCTAATTTTATTTTTTACGTACGGGAATTGATGTTTTGAGTGCTCAAAAATGCAGTTGTTCGAGCCGATGCGTGAGAGCTCACATTGTCGCTGTGATCCGTCTTCGGCGGTTGGTTTTCCTGATTTCTTGGAAGACAACAAATGGTTGTGTACCACTCAGAATTGACTGTTCTGCGTTGTTCTAGTGGTACGATTACGACATGTTCAGTTTTTTCGAAAAAACCAGGTGACAATTGCTTGGAAGTGCTTCGTGCGCGAGCAACTTTTGTTGGATTTGTCTCATCTTGAAACACCCATACAGTCGACTGGTTTTTGCCTTCGGTCTCATACGAGTAAATCCACGATTCATCACCTGTCAGGATATCATAGACGTGCTTCGAACCACCGCGATCGTATTTATGGAGCATTTTTTTCGACCAATCGACACGAGCCTTTTTTTGAGCGATTGACAAATTGTGACAAATATTCATGCAATAGTGAATGTATGCTGGTCCCACTAATACCTAAGGATGTCTCAATCTCACGATAGGTCACATGACGATTTTGCAATATCAGTTGACGCACAGCTTTAATGGTTTCCACGAAATTCGTCTTGGAGTGAACAACGACCTCGGTTGAATTCACTATAGCATCGATAAACACTGGTCCTTGATGGAGCTTCATCGACAGATATTGAATTAAGTTCATCTATATTGTTGAGTTAATCCACGTCGAAAGTTGTAAAAATAATCGCACGAAAATGTTCACGATTTAATTCAATTTTTTGGAAGATGAATACTATATTATAAACAACACAAATAGCAGTCATATGTCAAAACGTTCTGACTACTTATAACCTCGAAAATGTCGATCGAGCTGTCAATAGGCAGATTGCATCACTAAGGTTGTCAAATCCCCAAATATAAACTTTTCTCTCAATTAAAAATACAGGGTGAGTCTTTGACCACTGCGTTAATTTAAACCATAGGTTCTTGAGATCAAAAGAAACACTTTTTCCATTACGGTTTTTCTATATTCAGCTGCGTTGAAAAGTTATAAGCATTTTAAGTTTTCACATTGGGCAAATACCCCTCTGTAGTCCAGTTTAGTTTGAATGAAAAATACCTTCCACAGCATCCACTATTGAATCTGGATTGTTTAAAAACATTATTTTCTCTCTAAGAAATGAATCACTCACTCATGTTTCATCCGATGAGGTCCATATCCAGAAGGAAGATACAAAATACTTATTTTCTGGTAAAAAAAATTCAACACCATAAACATAGATTTTTGTTGTTCTACTATATTTTCTTTCTACTTCAAGATTATAAACCATGCCTTTCTAGTGAGAAATTCCAAAAAAACCTCAGAATTATTGGGTGTTATCATCATACATTTGTAATTTTCTTCTTAAAATTTCCAAATCATGATAACCATCATTTCTATGAAAACTTCCAAGGCAAGAGGTTGTCACTGTGCTTTTTTTTTCACTCAAAGCCAGAAAAAATCATCTATGATTTTCCAAACACTGATATTTCTGAAGTTTCTTCTCCGTGACAGAGACCAGTGAACAGGTATTTTCTGTACTGAATCCCAATAACAATTTACCTGGATAGATTACAAGTATTTCCAGATTTAGGTGTGCAATTATACTTTCTTGAAGAAATACCTAAATTTGATTTTGAAAGATCAACTAGGTGTTCTTTTATAAAAAATTTTTGTTAAATCATTAATATGAATCTATTCTGTTTAGACTATAATTACTGATTACTGATTTGTATAATCAGAGTATCTGTTTTAATTACGTAAACAAGAACATAAATATTGAATAATGGTTATTCATAGATTATGTCAAATTTTAATACCTTACCATAGAATATTAATTTATTACCGAACCCCAGGAGAGAAAAAATTAATATTTGCAATGTTTTTTTAAATGAAAGATAATATCTGTAACTATTATTGATCTTTAGTTATAATTTTCCTCAGAATAATTAGAGTGAATTATTATCACATTAAAATATTACAACTTCTCTGTGGTGGGTAGTTCCAAATAAAAAAGTGTTCTGTGGTTCCTTGTTGTTTTGATTCTGTTTGAAACTGTCAAAAGTTATTTGTATCTTCAAAAAAAAGTGGAAAATTTTTTAGGGATAATATCGATAGTTTTAAATTATTCAATTCAGTATGAAATGATTATGGTCAGAAAATGCATTCTATTCTAATCTTTCTTGTTTATGAGCTTATAGCTTCCAGATTCAATATTGATTGAATTTTAATTAACCATGCATCATAACAAACATTCAGAAATATTAAAACTAAGTCAAATTCTATTATCTCTCAAGTTTGTGAACAAGGTTGAATCGGTGTATGAAATAAAGATAATAAAGGTATAAAACAAATCTAGGAGTCTGGGTTCGAAGTTTTTAAAACTCATATGAGCTCAATTTGCAGCATTCCTATGTTAGAATAGATATAATTTGATGAACCCTGAAAGTCTGAAGCTATAAAAAACCAGCTCTTCATAAAGACAAGTCTTCAATTTAACAGGTCCTGACAGAAAATACTTTACCTATTTCAACGGTCAAAATATACCGAAGAGTGATGGAAAACTTTTTCTTTATTTATTATGGAATATTATTCTGGATTAAATATTAAACAAGGTGCTAGACATCATTAACAATGAATACAGCAAATGGCAATTTAGATTTTGTGGTGAATGTAAGACAAAAATTGTTCAGTGGTTAATTTCATCTATAGTGTTTAGTGGTGGAACCATAGACTGGAGAGATTTCCCCAACCTTTTATAGAAATATTTAATAAAGACATAAAATATGGCAACATTGAACAAATCTGATTATTGAATCATTTCAGCACAGATTTGGATTTGGGAAAATCAGAAAATTTGGTCAAAATTATATCGATTCAATTCCTTTCAACTTCAAATATCTCAAGAATGGTGCAATTTAGGAGAAAAGATGAGGAATGATTTTATATGCAAAATAGACTAATGATTCCAGGAAGTACGAGATACGGGCCTTTAGTTCAAGCGATATTTGTTTTTCATGCAATTTAACCAATCTGTAGAGTAGTAGTGAGAAACTCACAAGAAGTGGAATAAATCTATTGATGCCAAAATATGCACGAGTGTTATCAAAAACCTTCTACAAGAGATCATTTCAATTGATATCCTCTTTTGAATATTACATTTGAAAATGCAATTTTTTATGAAATTTCAACACCCTATATCTTTTGAACGGGACCAAATTTGGAAAAATGTTATAGGAAGAAAATGTTTCTTTTGACGTCAAGAATCTATGGTTAAAATTAACGCAGTGGTCAAAGACTCACCCTGTATATACAGAATTCATTTCGGATTAGTGTGTCCGACAACACTACAATTTTTAGTCGAGTTTTCTGGGAGACTGGTCAAATTGTTCCTGATACAAATTTGATATTCATCAGTTCTAAATTAATTGAATGGAAGCTAACATCCTACCGATTATTTCGTAGTGAAATATATCCTAAGGCGAATCGATCTCCTCTTATAATCCGATATAAAGGAAGTCCAGCCTTGCTGGAACAAATTAAATAATAATAAAACTGTAATTTAGAACGGACATTCCTTAGGCGGTCACCTAGAATAAAAAATTTATGGTTAGATCTTCACCATGACGCTGGAGATGTCCATCCTAACATTTATGTCGTTAAAGGACAAATCATAAATCTTGAATTTATGTGAATCAACCTCGTAAAAACGCCCATATCGAAGAGCTATAATCTAATATATGCCGCATAAAAATTTTGGATATGGCTTTTCTCTTTTTACTTGACGTTAGAAGTGGACTCGGAGATCTGGGGCAGCCATGATGGGCATGTCTTAATTTGCGACATCTAAAAATAACCGCGTTCGTAGGTCACCGATGACGATTGCAAGTAAACATCGCTACGGTTGTCACATTTTTTCATGTCGAATATTGAAAAACAAGTATTTGGTTACTTTCTGAAACGACATACATTGAAAATTGAAATACTTGTTCACAATTATCCCAGACAATTATTCGATTAATTATTGTACACAATTCATCGATTAAAATGTTAATAATTGAGTCTGAAAGCTGCTAAAGTTTCCTGTGATTTCATTCGACTAAGTCGTTGTTTTTTTTTCAGATTACCTGTTGATGTTTCAATTTTCATCGCACAGTAAGTATTTCTAAAAATAACACAATTAATGTTCGTTTGATTATTTGTTGAAGACTATTTTGGTCCACAAAAAGTTGATGTTGTTTTTTAAAGACCCTTGCTTCGTGGACTCTTGGAATGCGGTTTGAACTCTTAATGATTGATAATTGTAAATACGTATAAGTCGTATAAAAGTGAGAAATACGAAATAGATACAGATCACAAACGTTGAGGCAGGGTGAAAATTGATGCCATCGTTTATTTTAAACAATATTTCCATCAGAAAAACAGAGCAGCGATCATTAGAAACTAAATTTCTGAAAATAAAAAAAATTGAGGGAGATGTACCAGATTGAAATCATGCCAACCCATTATATTTATATTGGTTGACCTTGAGATGAATGAACGCCGAAATAACTTAAATAAAGTTAATAAATCTGATGTAAATGAATAGATTGGACAAGAAATCTCTATCTGACCATGTGCCTTAAATCAATGGAGAGTTATCTCCCTAAAAACAAGCGAGTAGTTGCGGCAGCTCGAAAAAATCGAATTAAAGGGTCATCCCCCATACAGCACCGATCTGACACCAGTATTAGGACAAAGAATTTCATTCCTGAAGCTGCAGTTGATACCTCCAAAAGCATATTCTCTTTCGGAGTGGTAAACTAGCTGCGACAAATGGTTTGAACGGATGCAAAAGTGTGTAAATCTCGAAGGTCATACATAATTTTGTGAAGCACTAGATGAAAATTTCTGCTGTTTTTAGACAGAAAAAATGAGATAAACCCTCGTACTTGGAATGAAATTCAAGAAGAAAGCACTCAAGTTCCCAGATGCCAAAATGTAATCAAATACCAAACCAGTAGATCACACCTAACATCATTTACATAGAGACTGGATTGCATTCCCCGTAAAAAGACAAAAGCTTCTCAGAATTCCTGTGTTCATGAAACGTATAATAAACCGACAATATAAACACATCAACTCGCAGTTCTTGTAGGACGAAGATGAACTCGATGACGCGTCATATTTCATGATGACATATCTTCTTCATAGATCGCCAGTAGATAAGCTGGTTTTTAGGACGGTCGTCACTTGAGTCCATTTCTGAGACAAGAATATTACAAGTTGATTTACGCAGAGATAAATATGGCAAAATTTATGATCTTGAACTAAAGTGTTACCGGACACTCCCTCGTAGTAATTTGAAGCTATTCATCAGATAATGGATTGCGCCAAAATAGAGTAGGTATCATGATAGGTTCGTCCGAACAAATAAATTATGGTCGATAATCAGTAATAGAACTATATAAAGCATTTTACTACGCATGCTCAACTACTTTCAGTAAAATTACTGTAAATTTATTTATTTGTTGGTAGGGTTGGTTCGACATACGTTAAATTCAGAAAATAATGAACTTGAGGAGTTAGAAAACTTTAATATCTACTATCAGGTATACCGGTATGAAATGCTAATTATTAATGGAAAAGTAAAAAACATTTCATTCAAAGTATTGGTCATTGTTTTCCACACATTTTCACCACCTTTCTGGTAGTTTGTGATTTGTACTACTGTCAGTAATTGAAAGTTCGAGCTTTCCACACTAATTTTTAAAATGAGTTGTTGAGACGAACCTCATATAAATATCATGAAGGCGCTGTAGTTTTGTGATGAAATGCCGTTATTGCTTTCATAAAATAATTCGTGTAACAACCTGTATACAATTAGTTCTAACACATCACCTCAATTATCTGCGTTGAATAATTCCTCCTTTCAATTCCATCCATGGAAAGTGCAAATTGACATCTGCGGAAATGATTCTCTGTCAGGTCCAGGCAGATACCAAGAAAAATGGTATTATTGAGGTCGTATAGCGCTTAAGAAAAGCTGTGCTATAATCCAAGTAACGATTCCCTACTGGCTGTGCATTCGTCTTCGAGCTTATAAATTCTGATCATTAGTATTTCCCTCGTATGTTCCTCCTTTATCAATTACTCTTTAATTACTGTCATTTGTTTCGCTTCTAATTCGCCACTTATAAATTATTGAGATAGTTTGTTTCGCCTTTAGTATCGATATTATCGAGATGGCAGATGTGTGGTTTTTCTTCTTTGATGTATGTGTCTTCGGTTTTATTCTTGCTGACTCAGATTTAGCACTTTTGTGTACATGTAGTATCTGAGAGCAGCCTTGAAAATAATCAGAGTTATTAAGACGCTTCATTACCAGGGTTGTTCTTTATATTTCTGGCCTAGACTCCTATCAACATAGAAATCTATCTAGTGGACACTAATTTATATAATCAGCATTCCATTTATGCCCACTTGCATCTTTTCATGAATAAGATGGACCTAGATAGACCGTGTTTGAATTACAGATGGGCTTACTATCGTCTTTGCTTGCACCGTACTCTCAAAAGCTCAGTAAAGAAGGTGGTGAGGTAAAACTAACAACGTCGCATAATTAGATGATTTTGTCGATTTCTGTAGTTGAAATATTAACGCGTGTTCCATCTAGCGTTTCGATAATTTGACATTGGAGACGTCAACTGTAATCGGAGAAGTGTCACATATTTAGTAATAAGTCTGTCATGAATTATGCTTTCAAATGAATGTTCGATCAATGAAATCTATCGAGCTGTTCTTTTTTACGGCCCTTTTAAGTTCTTATACAAGGCACGTGGAGATGCAACTAGTTTGTTGGAAGAAGATGTTTAATTCTCTTATTTTTTTACTGCGTTTTGTGCTTGCAGTTCTTCATTCTTAGGAATAGACAGTATATAAACAGGAAGCACTTGAAAAATCTACTCGTAATCTGATCTAGAAACCATGGCAATGTAATACCGAAGTGGCTTATTCCTGAACTTCATTTCATATTTCTTGACAGGTTGAATTGATAATCTGCAGGAGTATGACGCAACCGGAAATGAAAAAAATATAATTGTTTTTAACTGATAGGTATTTCCTTTCTATGTACTCCCAGATAAGGTGAAGGTAAAATATGAGTTTACGAGTTTTTCTATGTCAATTTGACATGTAGATTCACGTTCAAGAATTAGGTGAGGATAAGACGATATGGAAACTTGAACTCAAGAGCATTTCCAAATGGACATGTTATCAATTTGGTGATAATAAATATTTTTTTGAAGAGCCAACATGAAATTCAGAACTATGACAAATGCATTAAATTGAATTAATCTGTTATATTTTTCGACGTGTCTGGAAGAGCAGAACCGTGTGTTGTGTTTCATAGAAACACAGAAACGCAAACGTGTTAAGTTTTTTCAACACTATAGAATAATTTTTCTTTTTTTTTGTCGATATAACATAGCTACCCCCGACTCTTATCAAACTTATCATAACACTAATGTCTTGATTTCCTTGTAAATCACCGAAAGGATGAATCACACACTACAAGCTTGAAAACATCAGAAAAAAAATTTTTTCATGTCGGAAATCTGGTCTTCGCATACTTGAGGTCAATGCATAGGTAATAAAATTAGAAGATAATTTGTTCTTCGCTAGTTCTCATTCGAGGCGCAATTAAAAAGTCATTTAAATTATTCGTCATGGAGAATGGCTCGAGTTCTTCAAAATCGCGAATCGTTCGACCGTATAATGAAGATGATAATTATACATTCGAAAAACAACGGCCTGGACCCCAGCATCTGGGAGGAGCTGAGTTGACGTTTGTGTCATTCATCAACCTGAAAAATACATAATAGGTTGTTTGGAGCGGCTCTGGTTTCGTTCATAAGAAATATTCCGGGATTTTACTGCTCCGGAGTTGAGTGGAAGTTTGTGATATCACCGTTCTGCGATTTTCATTATAATAAAGATATAGGTACTTTTGACTCGAAAATACAACCAGATCAAAGGCCCATGGATCGATTTTTTATGGGGATTCGTATATTTTCAGTGAAAGCAAATTAATATTCATGTGAATGCAATACTCGTATCCAATTAAAATATAGAAATAAGGTTAAGGCATTTTAGACGTAAATCGACATTTGAAGTCGTGGTGGTCACTGATGTTGAGTGACTTTCCTTCCATTAATAACATGTCTACAACCTTTGCGAACACCGTGGTTCACAAAAGTAATACTAACAACATTTGTATTCTGGAAGAAGCGGGTCCTAGGTACGATTGGATAACGCATCTCCTCGGTAGCTGAATTAGTTAGGCTCCAGACCGGCAATTTGGATATGCGGGTTCGAGTCCCGTCCGAGGATACTTTTTCCGGAACTTCAAATAACCTTAATTCTATATTTACTTTCGCAGACGTTGAAATCAATTTCATATCGAATATAAAATCTGGTAATCGTATTTGAAAGATTGCATTTTTATCATCATTTCAATTATATAAAAAGTTTTCTTTAACATAATGAATATAACACTAGTGAGCATGCGCATTCAATAATTGCAGCGTGTTTTGATAGCTCAGAACTGCGGAGAGCATGCCATATAAAAGTAATCCAAACTGTAAATTAGCTACTGTTCAATTTAGTCCTTAGATCAACAGTAGTACAAATTTAATGAGCCTTAGAAACGTATGTTTTCGGATGACAAACCAAGTAACTGTAGGAAAATCACTGAGCCGAAATGATTTCACGTCGCCTCAGTTTTTTCCTTCTATATCATTATCATATTATAAAATTTTTTATGTATGTAAAAAATTTCACCGATTCTGTGGGTGGCTGAAAATTAAGTAGACCTACTGAAAAAGTTTCTTGGAGTTTTTAAGGGTGGTTCAAAGAGTTGGAATAATGATTTGGATGGAAAATGATGTGACATTTCCCTAATTCTAGTCTACATATAAACGTAACCTCGAAATTTCTGCCATCTTGGACGTTGTCTTCGAAAAATGCAACCAGACTGAATGGGATTCCTCCATGACTCATCCGGCAGCCCAACTTACAACCGGTGCATACCACGGAGCATCGAGGTACGCTTATATCAGCATTTAATTAATGACGACCAGCAACACTCCAACCCGTTTAGTGGAACGTCCTCTAATAGCGCGCGGGAAAAAAATCACTGACGTCCGTGAGTTATAAATAATGCAGTATGTCCACAAAGTATCCATTTATCGCAGTCCCGCTTATTTTTGTCGCCGATCACTTTCGACAAAAATATTTTATTTCTGTGATCGCACCGAGCGTCAATGTAAAACAACGAACCCGGGCCGTTTGCGTATATCGCCTCTCGTGTAATGCAGGCCTATTACGAAATGTTGTACAATCGCTAAGACAGCCGACCGCTCGTGCTGAGTCGGCCTAATTGATCTCTTCCAAATTGATTTTTCATTCTGGTCGAGTGGAATTTTTGCCGCTAGGCGCGCACCTTGTATGGACCATTTCTAACGGTTCTGCGGAGGAGATGGGTGTGTATGTCTTCCTGCTCGTGGTTACGAGAAAAACAGTCGTACAAATTTTCGTACACTGAGTTGACGCACACTTTTAATTCGCGGTCTGTGGTTCAGTACTCGCTCTTTGTGACACGAATTTTTTTGGCTGGGATCTGTGGTCTGAGTTGAGTATGTCCGGCCGACCGTCTACTCTGTATCTTCCGAAGGAGATGAGCTAAAGGTTTTTTCTTTAGAATAGACAAATTGACAAAATATCTCGGTCAAATTGGTTATTGGGCCAAATTCGTCGAATAGCATTTATGAGCATCAGCAATTGGTTTACACAATATCTCCCAAAATATCCATCTGATCAATTTGTTACTTGGAATATGTTTGAATGGGACTGAAACGAATAGGTTTGCAAAATTGCGCGAAATTCGAGAAATTCTTGATGATGGAACTCGTAGAGAATTATTATTTGGGCAATAACCATCATAAGATCTTTGTAGAGGACATCATGGTTTGCTTCGATGTTAGAAACTTGTTCACTAATGTCCCAATCGATAAAGCACTTACAATCGTAAGAAAAATTCAACATTCATGATTAAAAATACAATAGATTTCATCGACATAATGAGAAACCAAGAGATCTTTGAAGAAGACATCATTGTTAGTTTCGATGCTTCGAGCTTGTACAGCAATGTCCCTACGGATGAATCACTTATAGTTAAAAAAATAGAAGATGATCAAACACTTAACTGAAACAACTACACTAAGCGTGAATGCAATAATAAAAATGCTCTCACTTTGCTTCGACACAATATACCAATTTGAAGACTTTTTTTATCAAGAATTTGGAATGTCTATGTCTATTGGTTCACCTCTATCTCCTATTTTAGCTTTACTACCCAATTCAAGAAAGAATTCGAAACATCATATACAGGGTGAGTCTTTGACCCCTGCATTAATTTTATCCATAGGTTCTTGAGATCAACAGAAATACTTTTTTTCCATACAGTTTTTCCATATTCAGCTGCTTCAAAAAGTTATAAGCATTTTGAGTTTCCACATTGGGCAAATACCCCTCTGTAGTCCAGTTCAGTTTGGATGAAAATTACCTTCCACTGCATCCACTATTGAATCTGAATTGATCAAAAACATTATTTTGCTTTCAAGAAACGATTCACTCACTCATGTTTCATCAGATTTTTATATCGATTTAATTCCTTTCAACTTCAAATATCTCAAAATGGTGCAATTTAGGAAAAAGGATGATGAATGATTTTATCTTCAAAAAAGACTAATAATTCTAGGAAGTACAAGATACGGACCTTTAGTTCAAGTGATATTTGTTTTTCATGCAATTTAACCAATCTGTACAGTAGTAGTGAGAAACCCACAAGAAATGGAATAAAGCTATTGATGCCAAAATATGTATGACTGTTATCAAAAACCCTCTACAAGAGATCATTTTAGTTGATATTTTTGTTTGAATATTACTGGTGAAAATGCAATTTTTTAGAAATTTCAACACCCTAGATCTTTTGAACGGGACCAAATTTCGAAAAATGTTATATAAAAATTAACGCAGTGGTCAAAGACTCACCCTGTATATGAGATACCACGCGAGTGCGGAAGATCTTTTATGTAAAAGCTAATCTTTACCTTGTGAACGACAGAAAATCAAATAGATGATGGTTATCCCCAAATAGCAATTCTATAAGAATTTTATATAAAAATCTTGATTTCTTAGAGAAGCAATTTTTTTTCAGAAGATTTATTTGTTAGGTTATATCGTTTATTAGGTCAATACGCTCGAATATTCAATGAATCAAAGTGATAATTTTTTGCTGGTTTGTTGTCTTAAACGTATCTAGGCGATCTTCGTACTACTAGTTGATTACCTGAACAGGCACATCCACCATTTTGTTCAGACGTGCATAATATTTTTCGATATAAACTTTTCTCTCCTTCATTTCCCCCCATTCTAGCTATCACTGAAAAGTCATTACTTCCAATATGCGTTCCTCTGAACACCTTCACGTCTTTAATTTTCCTTCTGCTCTCCGTTTCTGACAATTTATAATCTATATCCATCCTTCATTCAACCTTCGTCCCAGTCGTCTGTACTTGTGTTTATATTTGTCCTTGAAGAAGGTGTTGGTTACAATCATATCATTGACTCTACAATAATCCAAAAGTCGAGTTAAATAGTTATTTCTCTTGGTTTCCCCATATTTTCGGTCTTTCCAACCCTTGAAAAGTGGTGTAGCAGTACTCCTGAATTTTCATTATTTTAACAACTAAACACAAAACAGCGTTTCACTGACATATTTTGATAACTCGTTTTAAACCAATTAAAAAAATTTAGTAAGCACTGACGTGAGGTCAGATTGCTTTGGCGCTCTTGTTGACCTACTTGCGAGTAAATATTCAAACCTTAACAAATCTATAAGCTCTCTGATCGGGTGAACAATAGTCTTTTTCCGTACTATGGGACAATGTGATGTAAATATGAAAGCCTAATGAATAAACAAACCTTTATCTCAATTTGAAAATAGCTACTCATAATTTTCACCAAATTTTGTTCTATACTTCTCCTAAAAACTTACGTCATTGCTTTTCTGAGTTTTGACAACGCCATCAAATTCTTTCTCTATGATAAAAAATTTTTTGATTAATATTACGTCTGTGCTTTCTTGACAACGTCATCGACATCGAATTCTACCTCTATGAATTCTATGAAAATTTTGATTGATATTACGCCAACTGACACTGATATCTAGGTCCGCTAGTTGTCAAACGTATATCGATCTGTGATGGCAAATCTTTCAATGACAAAGCTCGGACTTCATGACATTTCTATTTTTCTCTTGAGTAAATGAAAAAAATTATCATATCTTCAGAAGGGGGAGAGCTACGACAATGAAATTTGAGGATGAGTAAGATATCGGTAACCTCAATTAATATACGGATTTTTATTTGAATCTAAATGAAGTCTTAGGAGATATTGAGTATTGAACATTTTTTTTTTTAATTTTTTAAAAAATTTCTAGAGTGACGATTTCTGCGAAATTTTGCAAGCCGTTTTGTTTCAGCGTCCTTCAATAACATTCCAAGTATCAACTTGATCGGATGGATATTCTAGTAGTTATTGAGGAAACAAAATTTCAGATGCTCATAACTACTGAACCATCCGACGGATTTGGCCCAATAACGAACTTGACCGAGATATTTGGACAATTAACCTATTCTGAAAATATGAAAACTCTAGCTGATTCCTTTTGGATGCTAGAGAGGATACGGCCGGCCGGCCGGCCGGACAGACTCAACTTTCGCCACGAATTCTTCATCAGGGAGTCGAACCCAATCGATTGAGACCATTTTCGGCTCGATATTCCAAAATTACAGACATTCGGGCAAAATGATAGGCACTCTGTTCGGGTGAACAAGAGCGCCAAAAATAAAGTCATACGTTGGAAACACATCACGTTTCGACGACTTAACCTTCACCCACGTGCCAAGACTGACAAGAGCAAGCAAAACACAGAAGAAAGGTTTGTTTACATTCCTTTTCTGTGATTTTCGCGAACGACACAAGCGCTCCAGTGGCGTCCTTTAGCAACTATGGTTAAAGATTTAGTGAAGGAGTTGTCACGGCCTAGATGTAGATCCTTGATCCTCTTGGCCACAAGTACGAGATATTTGACCACAATTTGGAGATAATTTAACGTTTTTCAAATGTAATTTCTGGAGATTCTATCCGGAGAAATGTAGAAATAAATAACATGATGTTTCCGATGGATCGGACCTTGTTTTATCATTCATTTGGTGAGGACTCCGAAGAATCTTCACCTGATTATTAGTGAGTTATTATAACACACACTGTTGGGTTATAGATACTAATACTGGTCAAAATCAGTTGAGTAATGAATATGTTATTCTATAGAAGCAAATAAAAGCCTTAATGATACAATTTGTTTCTGTCCGTCCGATAAAGATCACCATTATCGATATGAACCTTAAATCCCCTTTTCCATTGCCGTCCTCTCCACTTATTAAAGTCCCCTGAGAACGAACCGCATTCACAAACGACCGGCATCCATCTTTCCTCGAGGACGATCCCCCATCGACCGTCGTAACAGCAGGATAACGTACATAGAGCAAAGAACGGGCTTTTTATCGTCCACCGAAGAATTTTGATGAGCCGATGCCGATTCCTGCTACCTCCCGGTACACATATTTAATATGGGCCGATCTCCGCGGCCCAAGACACGCAGCAGCATTCCTGCAACCGCATAGCGGACAACTAAGTAACCACTGCTGCACGGCCATCTCGCCGTCATTTGCTTATTATAACGAAAGTTATTTATTTATGATAAATAAGTGGAATAGTTGGCGTGTCGCTGGAATTGATCGAGCGTATTGAGACGATTCGGTTCAGCTGTGTGGAGCGCCTTTTTAGTGCCAAGGTAATGGCTGAAAAAGCGAAATGAAGGATTATATGCTTCAGCCAGCAATGTTTGCTCTCAAGAGAATTTTTTTCGTGACGTTCCAATGATAAAATCAACAAAATCATTGGCGTTTTGAATTTTCATCAGAAAAAAGCTGGATCTTGTAATTGCATTTCATAATTTATCCTCATTATCGAATATCTTAACTTTGATATGCGTTTTCTATGAATTATTGTAACACTTTGATATTAACAGGTTCAAACTGAGACATACAAGATATAAATTTTCAATATTTTTGGAAAATAAAGAAACATGATAAGATATGGATTGAGAGAATTGGAAAAGTTGTTGAATATGAGTATATGCTCAAGAAATGTTGGATTGAATTGTGGAAAATTTGCCATGTTACGCCATCATTGTAGAGATCAATCATTCTAGCTCCACCCTCTTTGCTTACGCCGAGAATATAATCTACTAATTGTTTATAATTCCAACATATATCAGAAGTAAAACATGTTCAACATGTACAAGAATCAATCTTATCTCCTGCTGATCGAAGAGTCAGTCAATTCAATGGTCTGATCATCTGGAAAGAAATATCTGATGAATATTTATGCACCACTGAAGCTATGGACGGAACCAGTTTATGAGATCATGTGTCATCTTGAATGATAACATTAATGCGTTAGTAAATCCTCGATAAAACATCATGAATATCTATTAAATCCGATAGTCATTATTCAAGGATGAAAATTGAACATCTTCGATAGAATGACAACGCCGACGGTTTTATTCTTCTCCATATGACTTTTTTTTATCGATTTGAGAATTTGATGTTTCAATATTGAATATAAATGATACGAATTTACATTTTCAGTGAACATAATTAAATTTGGATATCTGATTTCAACTCCCGGTTCAGATGATGTAGAACGATTTATTTATGTACGGCACAGATATATCGAAAATGGAAAGTTTTCTGTCTGTATCGGATTGTGGTTGAGTTCTCTAGTGTGCAGTTATCTATGGTTATAATGGGACACCGGTAATTTGGCTGTCATTTCTTTTATTTCGTTTTTATCTAAACTGGCGCATACACCATTGATCCATTTGTTCAGGCATTTCTGTTCAGTAAGCGCCAACAATTCATTGAAAAAACATTCAGTAAGTTCTATACTATTGTATCAATTGTGAACTCCTAGATATCATCACGAGTACCCTTCACTACAAGATGCCACCATTTAATACTGAATGCCTGGTCTTCAGATATTATTTTAGCGTTATAATATTTATTTAATCAACTAGTTTATTAATGATAGTGATTAATAGTCGAGATATTTTAACACGTGAGTGGAGCGAGCGTGTTAATGTTCGCTAGATTAATAAACGAGTTGATTACAAGATTTTTTCGTCGACCTCATTATGAATCAGAAATAGATTATTTATTCAAATAAATTTTATTTCTCACAATCTGAAATTTGACAATGAAAATCTCAATGATCACTTTGACATACTTATTTATATTTATGGTTCCAACTGAATAATTCGGAAAATTCATAGACGGAAATTTCGAGATGTGATATTCTGAATAGTCCACATTTACGTCGTTACTGACGATTTGCGATAAGGAATGTGTGGAACTGGTGGGAGCTCATGTATTAATTACTGGCGAACGATTATCGCAAAAAATTTTTCAGCTGTTTCTAATTTATTTTTCATCGAGTTTTCGATGTACCCTTCTACAACAGATGTTGATTTCCATCTTTCAAGCCGTTTGATGGCTCCAAAATCTGCTCCATTGTCCGAAAGGATAGATGCAGAAGAACGCCAAAAACAGTGACCTGTATACAGATTGGGTTGTCTAATTTGAGAAATTTTGCAATTAACGATGGTAATTTCGAAAAACTTTTCATGCGGAGTCTAATTTGGTCTCAAGAATCTCTTGATTAGATGCAAAAGTATACGCTCCTCATTATCCACTACAGTGAATATCCTTTTCGAGTACGTTTTAGATGAATTCACTGTTCTTAAAAATTTCGAATCCATATCCTGGACATCGTTTAGCTGCAACTTATTCAGCTTATCTTTTCGCAATGCCCCGGATACTCCAAATATCAAAGCGACCTTCAAATAAACAATTTAAAGTTACTTATTTTATATCCACGTGAAAATAGGAAAAATTTAGAAAATTGATTTAATTGAGTGTTATATTTTTTGACATCAAGAAAGTACTGTCTGAAGCATTTGCTATAAACTCTTTAACATGATCTTTCTCGAGAACTTTCGATTTCTTAGGAATATAACCCACTTTTTGTCTCTTAATGAACATCACCAGTTTGGATATCTGCTTATATCAATATTCCAGGGGAGTTAAGGGGATATTGACTTCGTTACTCATTGTAACTGGCGATATTTGCTTAAAATTAAGATCTGAAAGCAGCTATATTACTCGTTATTTGGCAGATCGATTATGTTTGGATTTGTTTCATTATTTTTTTCCCTGTGGAATAACAACGTAACCAGAGATATATACGCTACTATTCTGTGATTGAAGAGTGAGAGTCACAGGCCTAAAAATCAGTCGAGTTGTGACGTTACTCATATTACTTCTGAATACTCTATCTTCGGTTGACTATGACAATCATGCATAAAAATGGGTCATTAATGCATAATTTTGCGAACGTTAAACAGAGCGTTTATTGGGAGGTAAACGGAAAAATCATGTACTTTTCGGTTTCCAGTGAAAATATTTTCAAATGTTTCACAACAAATATCAGCTGACAGAAAACTTCTCGGGTAATTTGCTTAAACGGCATGAAAATGACACTTCACAACCGGCAACGTCGTGATCCCATGTTTTCCGAAGAAACGTCGGAATGCAAGGGTACCAACCCAAGAATCTTGAATGATGGCCGAATGATTAAATAAAAATAGAATACAAGTTGCGAGTAAAAACACATCATAAAGAATTCTAAAAATGAATGCATAATGAACCATCGTGTCTCAACCAACGGTGAAAGAATTTGTGGTAATAGCCGAGGAATTCCATCCGAAAATCGACACCCACGCCACCGTTCGGGACCAGTTCTAATTGACCTCCCCCGCCTCCCTCCGAAGCAGAAGCCGCGTTGGGAGCGGTCGCGAAGCACCTGTAGACGCGTTAGCCACACCACAGAGCGTCTAGAACACGGAGAAAGCTGTTAGTTTTCTTACGCGGGATGGTCTGTGATTGTTGAATGGGTTCGATGACAGCTGGGAAAGGTATATTTGTTTGGTAACGATGTTGGTTTAGTGTTCAATTAGGAACATAAACCGAGTAGAAGAAGTGCGACAGCGGTATCGAAGATGGCTCAAAAAAAAGCGGCGCGAACTGGTTTCTTTCGCCGTCCATTTTGATGGGAATACGACCGGTGGACAGATTGATTGCTGTGATACGAGATCGTATTGATATGAAGAAATCTGGGGTTTCGAGAAAAATCTTCGCATCTGAATCACTTCACAGGCCCTTTGGGATGAAATTTTAGGGACGAGGTTACAATAAATTTGAATAGCTGATTCCAAGTTAGAATATATGATTTCCACACATTTCTTACAAAATACATAGGCACTGACGACTATTTGAAAGGTTACCTAAACATGCCGAATAGCACTGACGTGAGGTCAGGAGCTTTTGAACTCTTGGTTTGAAGTATTTCGCTTACTCTTGAACAGTGGGATACAGAACAACAGAGATAGGGCAATATAAAATAATCAACAAATCTTGAATTAATAACAAACAAACTTCAGTTTACTTCAGTTTCATTTCAACCACAATATTATTCCACATAAAATTGTAATATATTCATTTGTTTTTCATTTGTAAACGTCAGTTTCCAAAAACCCAATATTAATCAAGTAAGTTTATTTTATCAAATCACTAACTTGTAAAACTGACAGTTAACTTGCAAAATGCTAGTAATGTTATATACTATATCTTACTGAAATCTTTACATAGAATCAAGAACTGTATGAAACTTCAAACCAGATAATTTGACATTATAATGATTATCCATCTATCTAGTGTTTATTCGTTTACTGAAATCATACATTCATAGAGTCTGCGACGATGGGCTCTTCACCGAGGTGGTGAACGTAACCATTCTTGGTCTAGAAAATATTTGTAGTTTCGGACAAGGACAAGGAGTAAAAGCTACAATGTTTATACTTACATCTCTGACGAGTTTAAATAGATGGTTGATTAGATTACCATCAATTTGAAATGATCCCTTTTTGGAATTCATACATTAGTGTGTTCCCACTTCAGAACACAATCCACAAAGAGTAATTTGGTGTCTTTTCTAATTCTGAGAAAGAGGAAAACTACTCTAATGAAATTCCTAACCTGATAGGTTATTCTCAGCTTCAAATAATGCAGAATGTTCAGTAATTCGACATGATATGACATACTCCTAATTGAATTTATTATATGTTGCCTTGGCGATATTTGCTAAAATTAAGATCAAAGCAGCTATATTACTCGTTATTTGACAGATCGAATTATGTTTGGATTTGTTTCAAATTTTTTCCCTGTGGAATAACAACGTAACCAGAGATATATAAATCGCTACTATTCTGTGATTGAAGAATGAGAGTCACAGGCCTAAAAATCAGTCGAGTTGTGACGTTACTCATATTACTTCTGAATACTCTATCTTCGGTTGCCTATGACAATCATGCATAAAATGGGTCATTAATGATAATTTTGCGAACGTTAAACAGAGCGTTTATTGGGAGGTAAACGGAAAAATCATGTACTTTTCGGTTTCCAGTGAAAATATTTTCAAATGTTTCACAACAAATATCAGCTGACAGATAACTTCGGGTAATTTGCTTAAACGGCATGAAAATGACACTTCACAACTGGCAACGTCGTGATCCCATGTTTTCCAAAGAAACGTCGGAATGCAAGGGTACCAACCCAAGAATCTTGAATGATGGCCGAATGATTAAATAAAAATAGAATACAAGTTGCGAGTAAAAACACATCATAAAGAATTCTAAAAATGAATGCATAATGAACCATCGTGTCTCAACCAACGGTGAAAGAATTTGTGGTAATAGCCGAGGAATTCCATCCGAAAATCGACACCCACGCCACCGTTCGGGACCAGTTCTAATTGACCTCCCCCGCCTCCCTCCGAAGCAGAAGCCGCGTTGGGAGCGGTCGCGAAGCACCTGTAGACACGTTAGCCACACCACAGAGCGTCTAGAACACGGAGAAAGCTGTTAGTTTTCTTACGCGGATGGTCTGTGATTGTTGAATGGGTTCGATGACAGCTGGGAAAGGTATATTTGTTTGGTAACGATGTTGGTTTAATGTTCAATTAGGAACATAAACCGAGTAGAAGAAGTGTGACAGCGGTATCGAAGATGGCTCAAAAAAGCGGCGCGAACTGGTTTCTTTCGCCGTCCATTTTGATGGGAATACGACCAGTGGACAGATTGATTGCTGTGATACGAGATCGTATTGATATGAAGAAATCTGGGTTTCGAGAAAAATCTTCGCATCTGAATCACTTCACAGGCCCTTTGGGATGAAATTTTAGGGACGAGGTTACGATAAATTTGAATAGCTGATTCCAAGTTAGAATATATGATTTCCACACATTTCTTACAAAAATACATAGGCACTTAACGACTATTTGAAAGGTTACCTAAACATGCCGAATAGCACTGACGTGAGGTCAGGAGCTTTTGCGCTCTTGGTTTGAAGTATTTCGCTTACTCTGAACAGTGGGATACAGAACAACAGAGATAGGACAATATAAAATAATCAACAAATCTTGAATTAATAACAAACAAACTTCAGTTTACTTCAGTTTCATTTCAACCACAATATTATTCCACATAAAATTGTAATATATTCATTTGTTTTTCATTTGTAAACGTCAGTTTCCTCTCAATATTAATCAAGTAAGTTTATTTTATCAAATCACTAACTTGTAAAACTGACAGTTAACTTGCAAAATGAGTTGTAAAATGTCGATTTGTTTTGTCTCCCCTCATTGAAAGTCTCTCGTGAAACCTCACCTGGCAACACCGCATAAAATCTTTTTCCATTTACTCGGGTCACAATGTCTTCATGGTCAAAATGATCTGACCAAATGAAAATTGCTTTCTTTGGGCAAATACTTGACTATCCCAACAGCGAAGCCCAAATTCTTCTTTTTCATCGTCATCTGGGAACCTTAATTCAAGAAAACTTCTCTTTCATCTTATAATAATCTCATTGAAATCTTCCCTATTAAAACTTTCTACGCTACTGAACATGTAAATAACCAAATACTTCGGTTTTAACAATACATTTACCTATGGAACGATAAATTCGGATTAAAATTGCTGTCTTTACTACAAGTTTCACACTTACGAACCATTTTTAGTTGGATGAAAAGTAATAAACAATAAAAAATATGAAAAACCTAATACTAACTTTCACAAATTTTCTTCAATTTGCATATTTATTTTCGATACAGAGGTGGCAACGTGTGTCTTATAGAACATGTGACCTTCAAATTGTCAAGCAGAGAATGGAGCAACGTTATCTCAACTTTCACCTGAATTTCTTTCCATCTGCGGTCTCAGACATAAAATAGCAGAATCAACCAAAATTTTTTTTTACTTCTTGCTAATATATCCGATAAGACAGTTTCAATTCAAAATATAAAATTTTATACAATAATTTGAATGCAAATTGGAGAAAATGTTTTTATTCACAAATATAGGGGAATAGAGAAACCTACTATTTTCTCAGTTTGGCAACATGAAAATTTTTTATGACCTGAGTGGACCAGCTCAATACGTACATTCGACCAGCTCTAAGTTTCAGATGCGACACTTTTCAATGTAAATAAAGGGGTCTATTCTTATATAGTGTAAGGTCCTGACACTGTATGGAGCCTATAACTGGTCCCTTCCATTTTACGCGACTGCGGCTGCTGTCGACGTTATCTTTACCCAGATCAGACATATACAGCTACCATACAACAACCAACGCGTGCTCTACTAATATCTACACATAATTTGTCTTCTCCTCGGGTTCTTGCTAGAGTCGGAAACTTTCCATCTGAAATATATATCTTTGATTCCGTTTATGGGCATCAATAACACCCGACCACCTATTAATAACGGACACATTCTTCAGTAAAAATTATTGCGGCCATTGAATGTACAACCGCTAGAAAATGCACTGAATACATTTTATAAGTTCAACAACTGCTTCCACAATTTAATTCAAAATAGATATTCGGTCCCCATTAACGACAATTGGGGTAGGCATCCGGTGACCCAAACACCGTCATTCGGGATTATCCTACATGAATTATTGACCTTTGAATATTATTCTTACTTCGCTGAATTTCTTTGTTTTATCAATAAATCCTTATGTTTAAATAAATGTTATGTTTAAATTCTTTGTTTCAGAGAACAGTTATTTTCTTGATTGAAGATGTTTTATTTTTTAATTCCTTATAAATTTCTTCTACTGCTCCTTCTAAGAGAGATATGTTTTGTCATTTTAATTTATATTGTTTTAATTAATATTTGTGAGATGAGATAAAATCAGCAATTTCTTTCGATTCCATTATAACATTATTCATTCTTGTATTTAAAAGTTTACTGGTCAGTTTGTTGAAAGTTAAATTTTTTTTTTTTTTTATTCTATAATCTGTTAATTTTCGTATCAGTCACACCAACTGCGAAAATAAAATACAAAAGACACTAGGAGATATAATCTGAATTTTTCATTGAATTCCAATGAATTTCTCACAATTCTTGACTGAAATAGAGAAAATATCGTCTAATACTCGTTGCAGAAGGCAATTCCACTCATGCAGTCGAATTTCGCATTCGTGTTGGAATAGGTGCCCATTCTGCCACCGGAATATACTATTTTTCCCTCTAAGAAATGATTCACTCACTCATGTTGCATCAGATGATCATATGGATTTAATTCCCTTTCAACTCAAATATCTCAAAATTGTGCAATTTAGGATTGTTAGGATATTTTATCTGCAAAAAAGACTAATGATTCTAGGAAGTATAAGATACGGACATTTAGTTCAAGTCATATTTGTTTTTTATGCAAAATAACCAATCTGTACAGTAGTAGTGAGAAACACACAAGAAATGGAATTAGTTTTGTTAGCTTATTATTATATTTTTGTCACTCATCGCATAACCTAGAATCGCTGCACTGACTGACCGATTCTTTTTCGTTTAATGATGAAAGCACGAATATTCATTTATTATATCACTGAGCATATATTAAATATCGAAAGAATCATTACCTTTATCGCCGTAATCATCATTTCTAGAAACAATTGACACCACATTCCCTTTCCACTGCATTTCATACTTGACGAAAACATGTAAATGCATTATTGTAAGGCAGCTTTTCATGCGGACGCATCGCTCACATAAGTGGGATAGAGACAGATGTCGAACGTTGCCTAACGCAGAGGGCAATTGTGCGCTCTTTGTCGCTCGTTCAGCGCTCTCGCTTCCATTTCAAGCCTTAATGGAACGCCTCAGAGCGCGGTAACGCCGCATGAGTAATTTTTTTCGTGCGTGCAGCCCGCTCCATCACATTATAAGACGTTGCCACATCGAAACAATTCAATTCGTCCTACACAAACAGTGGAAAAGTTTATTGGATGACGTGCAGATCAAAAAAACTGATCGTGATCGCTCATCAAAGACGATATGTTATGCTAACGACCACCAAAGAATTCCGTGGCATGTCCACCCTCAATTAAAACCACAATTTAACCGTATTAAAAGTGATATAGGTCGTGTTCATGCAAAACAAGACAATTTCGCTTATGAAGGCGTCTATTTGCATCAATTACAAGATAATTTCTTCCATCGCTACTTGCAAAAAACCCATTTATGCATAATGGATTCCTTGAGGTACAAGGGGAAAATTAATTAATTGTCTGTGTAGCACGGAAAAATTTAATTACGTCGTTTAAAAAAAATGTTGAAAAATACAAATGGAAACATTGTAGGTTTATGTTTCACCTGTACGTAAATATGTATAGGTGCATATTAATATTGTGAAAATGAAGAGATTGAGTTCTCTTCAGATATGCTGCATAAATTTCAGGTCCGGATGTTGTTTCAGACTGCATATTATCAATTTTGCTTGTTTTTTTATATCTGAGTGAACAAGGAAGCCGCACCAAAAAAAGATCCAACATCATTATAATTAAGTAAGGAATTTATAAAAGCAACTTGCCTAATTGAGTTCAGTTGTACAAGTTGTAAGTTCAATAAAAAAAAATATTTGTGAGAAATAAAGAAGTTTATTGTTTATTATCAACATATGAATTGGATAATTATTTTGAAAAGATGATGTTATCCAAATGATGACCGTTGCGTTGCTGGCAATCTTCTAAACGGGAACGAAGATTGGCGATAACACGTTGACACATAGCCATTGATATTTCTGAAATAATGCTAATAATTGTCAAATAAACAGACAGACTACTAACACTAAATAAAATTAACACTTACCTGTGGTTTGAAGACTTCTTCACGTTCCTTCTGGTCTAGATATCCGAATTCCAGCTGCGACAGTCCAGATAATTGCCCAGACCATAGAATCGGAGTTCCTCCTCTTTGGCATTCGTCAGACGTCGCATAGCGCGCTCTCGGGCTACCGAGTTATGTACGATGCGAGAATGACGGTCGGGATTATGATCGTTTTTGTCGCGACGAATTGAATTTCAACCGGACAGGAATTACCACTCCTTGTCGCCATTCCGGTTCGCCAACCTGTAAATTCTCATTGTTTTCAATTCAGCGCATAACGGACGGTCGAATGCCGAATTTTGAAAAAATCGCAGAAATTCAGATGCGACGCGGCGATATTCTACCGTCATAAATTCATAAAGAATCTCGAATGCTACATATGGATTCAGTGTTTCAACCGAACTCCAAGGTGAACAAATTGTTTGTGCATATGGACGTTATTGATTTGTATAGGTATAGGGGAATTTCATGATCGTAGCGTATAATCACGAGAATATAGGAGTTATTTTACCTGATTAATGGCCGGTTTCTGAACTCGAGAGATAAACGTCAGATAGTTATCCAGCCGTTAACTGTGGTTAATATTAATCGGCTCGATAAACGCCGCACGGGTTTCTGATGTCAAATTTATGCTTCGGTTAGCTATCGAATGGATAACTCCACGGTATCGACAGTATAGTTAGTTCATGGAAGCAATAATAGATGTCACTGTAATCAAGCCTGTCATATTTTTAAACATTCAATATAATTTCAAAGAAAGACTAATCAGAACTATAAAATAATCATTCTCTTATTATCCTGTATGGAAAAAACTCGTATTCACAAATCGTATCGAAAGCAGAACACAGAAGCAACCGAAGATTGAGAATTCAAATTCAAAAACAAACGAAAAAAACAATTACGCAACAAAATGAGTCGACAAAGGGCTAGAAATTTCTCTGAGCGTGAAAAAATATTGTTATTGGACATTGCTAAAGATTTTATAGGTACTATCGACAATAAAAAGACAGATGCCAGTAATTTGAATTTGAAAAAACAAGCCTTGCAGATTATAGAATAAAATTCGAACGCCGCTGGAGACACTGGTTCGCGGAGCGAGAAAGAGCTGCGTGCTTTATATGATAATATAAAGAAAAAAGCGAAAAAAAATTCGCCGACGACAAAGTAGGTAAAATCAAATTTCAAGTACATAGTTAAACACAAGCAAGAGGATTTTATTGTTTTCATAATTTCTGTCGATTTGCAGTGTGAAAGATACAAAACTGGTGGAGGGACCTTTTGAGATATTCCAATCAAACAGGTAACCATAATACAAAAGGTATTTATTCGACTAAAATACATTGCAGATATGGAACTGAATTTCTCTGAGGTGGTAATTCTCTCACAGGAAGAACCCCTCTTCACATAATAGTCCTCTGGTGACTCCTGAAACTCCTAGAAGGTGACCAGGTGAAAAAGACCAGCATCTAGTCGATTAGGGTTAACTGCAACAAAAAAAACCCTCATTATAACAACAAACACAATTATCAAAAGAAAATACAAAGCAGGCCAATGAGGACTTATTAACAGAAAAAATGTTGAGTTGATTTCGAATATCTGAAGGCCAAGAAAGAGGAATTCTATTTGACAAAGGGGAACAGTTGGTGGAGGCAGAACTTACCTTGAGGTTAATAGAAATAGAAGAGGCGAAATTGCGTTTAGAAGTGATGAAAAAAAAAGTTATAGGAAAAATAAATAACTTAAATTAAAAGTTCTCTCATTTACCCCTTGATTAAAAACACAGGTATTCTCTTACATCTTGAAGAGAGATAGAAAGTTCTGACGTTTCTCTCACACAAAGTGACGTTATCTGAGTTGCAAAACAAGCTTTCAGTTAAGAATTCCCTCGGCTATCACACGTTTTGCTATAAAATATACATATATTTTTCCTACTAATTATGGCATTTCTCCTCATTAATAAAGGTAATAATTTCATACCATTGTATCAATTTGAATATTTGTATCTCAGATGACTTCACAAAATGAGAAGCTTATATACGAATAAAATTAAGAAATTTGAAGAGAATACCTGTTTTATACCATGCCACTCACCTGAAATATTGAATTGCTATTAATCTTCTGAATGCATTTCCTTCGACAGTAGCATGTATTGACTCAATCAATGCAACCAAGTACATTTGGAGAACCTGCTATGTTATAGAAGCCTGTCTCAGTTTCTAGAATTTCAGGTATCATCTTTTGGCATACATATAAATCTTTCAGATAGTATGGCTATTTTCTTGCTCACATTGAAAATAACTCTAGATACCGTTGATTTTTGAACATTGATATCATCACCTATAACAATTTAAAAAGTGCCTGTGGCATAGTATCGTAGAGCAATGCACACCTGTTCTAAAACAGATAATGCCACTTTTCTATGAGATGTCTGGGATATAACTGGATTCAGTTCATCACATAAATATCCCACTGTTCAGTCGGTATCTTTGCCTAAAAAAATTTGAAGAATCAATATCATATTAAGAGAATAATTCTAATAGAAAACATCCAAGACTCTTTCATAAACAAATAAGTAATGTTTACTGTTAGTACTTACCTAAACTCTTCATCTGAATGATTTCCATCGGAGATCTGCGAATCCTTATCTATCGAGGTATTGCTATAGGTATTATTGATGAATTACAGAATTTCTTCATCTGATGAGGAACTTGAAAATATTTCTTTTGTCAATTCCATGTTTCAGTTATATATGAACTTGAATTTTCGAATTTTCAGAGATAACTTTGAGGTTATCTTGGAATTGTCATGTAAACATTCACTAGTTAACGTCGAGATAACCCGTCATCGGGAAGAGTTAAGATAAATGGAGTTTATGTGTAGTTTATCTGTCGGCGCGGTAGTCAGAAACCCAATTCGACAGTTATCTCTCGTTTAACTTTCTCGAATAGATAAACTGAGTTTATTTTGACTTCAGAAACCGGCCATAAGTCACATAAGTTTATAAAATAAATAGATAATTTTTCCGAACTTTTCAAAAATAAAACTCATTTTATTAGAATAGTCTTAAAGACGTCGGTCGTCGCCTTCTCATTGCCCTCAATCGATGCGTGCCATTCCTTTCATCGCCAAATGCAGATTAGGGAACAGATAGAAGTCGCACGGAACCAGATCTGGTGAATAAAGCGAATGATGCAAAGGAATAACGTGATTTTTGACCAAAAATTCAGTTACTAGTGATGGTGCATTATCGTTCAAAATAGTCCAACTGCCGATTTCTCGATATTCTGGCCGAATGCTACGAATTCTTGCAGCAAACACTTCGTGACGCCCAAGTAAATCTCTTCAGTGACGATCCCGCTAGGTGGAACATTTTTTTGTGGATAATTCCTTTCGAATCAGCAAAATATTTAATTTTGAGTTCACCAAGCGACTTTTTTTGAGTGTTCCTTCATCCGACGCTCTCCATTGAGCACTTTGCCGCTTTGTTTCGGGCTCATATTCAAAACACCACGTCTCGTCAACAGTTACAATCGATATAAAGAAGTTTTGATCATTCCGAGCACTTTTTACGATGTCTTTTAAATGCTCAAATTTATCAACTTTTTGGTCTTCGGAGAGTTTGTGTGAAACAAACCACGAATTAACCTTTTTAAGGCGCAAAACTTCGGTCAAAATGTGGTATGCGGATGTTTGAGGAATGCCTAATCCCATTTCATTAACTTTCACTGATGATTTTCTGTGACTGAAAGGGCTCTACCCGATTTGAATCGCCCGAGCCACTCGTAAACTTGCGTACGCGATAGGTAATCATCACCATATGCATTTTATAGCATTTGGTGCGTTTAAGTAACAGTTTTACCGAGTTTAACACAAAAATCAATTGCAGCTCTTTGTTTGAAACTCATTTCCGACCGATGTACAAAATACAATGACATTTGAAACGCAATAACTTTTGTTGTATGCATCCAAATGTCACGAAATTTATAGCAGTTGTCAATGAGGGACTGAGCCATTTACGGGTGAAATATTACAACGGATGGTACAAGAGGATAAAATTTTTTTAAAACGATCAGATTCTTTTGGAATAGAGAGTGTATGAATGGTACATATCGAACCATTACCCTACTCAGTCAGCATCTAGACATTTAGAAACGTATATTGATGCCAAACAAAGTTGATGCAATCGCTGTTGGTGGTGAAACGTTTGTCGTTAACTGTAACGGAAACATTCCATTCAATAGATCATGGGCATCTGACTTCTTCATTTTTTGTTATAAGCAATTATAGGTATGTTTTGTAATAGATCTGCGTCATTTGAATGACTACTGTGATCTTGAGTTCCTCAGGAATCCAATTTGTGTCTTCTATTGTGTATCGTATCCCTATTCAATCTTTCAATGCCCATTTCTATACTATCAGACAAAAAAGTATCAGGAAATTTCAAATAAAAGGCAAAATTATCGAACTTCTTCGATATTCATTGTAAATCCTTCAAAATATGCTCCATTCGAAGAAATACTCATGTGTCAACTTTTTTCCAATCGTGGAAATATTTTTCAGCTGCATATTAAGTATAAAATAGATTTTAACTTCTGTCAATTTAAATCTAGAATAAAGGTTCATGCAGACGAAATTCAACAGTTGAAAGTCCGAAAAAAATGCATCCTTGGACGGGACTCGAACCCGCGCATATCCAAATTACCGGTCTAGAGCTCTTACATCCGAGCCACCAATTTTGGGAGAGTGCTGTCATCGATGTTGATTGGAACGACGCATGCCCTTTGTGACTCAGAGGTAGAACTCCAGACCGGCAATTTGAATATGCGGGTTGGAATCCCGCCCAAGGATGCATTTTATCCGGAATTGCAAGTGTCAAATTTCGTCTGCATGCCGGAAACCTTAATTCTGGAATATCAAAGTTGTAATCTTCTGATATCCAGGAAAACCTTTATCGTAATTCCTGAGGACACAGTAAATTAATTTCCATCATGTTGCACTTTCAATGAAAATCTATCAGAAAAAACTCAAATCATGTGATAGTCAGCGAACACTGTATCTTTAACACTCTTCATGGCGTCAAGAAAATGGAAAAGGAATTGAGTAGAGCGAGAGGTAAGATGGTCCAGCAAGTCATATTCGATGGTTTTTCAGCACTTTGAGATAGTCGCTTATTAAAATTTTCCTGTTCATTGGTCAAATTCTTTTCCTCCAGAAAGGTTTTAATGAATATGAGTAGGAGTGGATAAGCCTCATCACTTATAAACACAAACGGAGACTTTCGTATTTGTTTGGGGGTAAATATGACAGTTCTCTGGGAGAAGTAAGATAATTTCTCTCGTTAAAAATTCATTTAACCTGAAGATTAAACGGGTTTTAAAATGGCCCAAATTGGAATTTGGGCCCCTTATAAAACCCAACTTTTTTTAACCCCCTTAATTTTAATTTCTTTACGGATTGTTTTGTAATTTTCCTTTGCCCGGGCCCAGTTTATTTTTTTTCCAACAACAATGTTGCCACAAATTTTTTATTTACTGTTACAAAAATTTTAAACTTCGGAAATTTTAAAATTTATTTAGTTTTAAATTTGGGTTTTTTGTTTTGAGAAAAACTAATAAAGTAACAACCAATTTGCGAAATTTTATTTTGGACAAAGTTTATTTCCCAAAATTATGTTTTTAAATTTTTCAATCTTTGTGATTTGTAAAATTTTATTTTTTTTTTAAAAAAATCTTATTATGGCCCCTTTTATTTGTTTTGACGTTGTTTTTCTTTAAATTCAAATTAAATTCTTAATTTTTTTGGTTTAGTTCAAATTTTTTATTGTTTTAAAATTAGGGAAATTCAAACTTTTTTAATTTTGGGAAAATTTAAAAATTCTTTTTTAATTTTTTTTTCCTATCTTTTCCCTTTCATTTTTGCCCTTTTAAAGCAGGAATAATTGGGTAAGGGCAATTTCCCAAAATTTAAAACGGGAGCCTTCGAAAACCAATTTGAAAATTTTTTTAAAAATTTTTACATTCTTAAAAACTAAAAATCCTTTTTATGGGAAACCCGGGGAGGAATTTTAATTTCACTAACGGGAAAATTACAAAAATTAAATGAAAAAATAAAATTTTTGGGGGTAGTTAGAAAAATTTTTCCGAAAATTCAATAAACTTTTTAAATCCCTGGGAAAACAGAAAATTAGTGTTTTTTTGGGGGAAAAAATTTTCAATTTTATAGAAAAATTGGGTTTTTTATTTTATAAAAGGGTTTTCCCTTGAAAAATTTGGCAAAATTTTTTGATTAAAGTTTTGAAAAAGGGTCTTTTTAAATTTTAATTTAATTTTGGGAAAATTTAAAACAGGCAAAATTAAATTTCGGAAAGGGGGAAAATTTTTTTCCTTGGAATTCTTAAAATTTCCTAAAAATGCAATGAGGCCGGGCAGCGCAAAAGGGATTTTTTTCAGAAAAGCAAAAAACTTAAAAAAAAAATTTCTTTTTTAATTTTGCCTTTTTTTTTTTATTCTCCCAAACCGCCCCAAAACCGTTTTCGTAAACGGGAAAATAAGAATTTTTAAATAAAAAAACCTGGAAATAAACTAGGGTTTCTACCAAAATTTAATTAAATCGGTTTTCCCAAATTGAAATTAAAAAAGGGGAAAAACGGGTTAAAAGAATTTTTGGGAAAAATAATTTAATTTTTTAGTTTTAAACTTTTTTTTTTGCAAATTTTTAAATTAAAATTTTTTTCAACAAATTCCTTAAATTTTTTATTTTAGGAATTTTAAAATTATTTTTATTATTTTTTTGTTTTATCCCAAATTAACCTTTTCCGAATATTCGGTTTAAATTAAAACGGGAAAAAAAAGGGTTTTTCAAAAAAATTTTAAAAAATTTTCGAAAACTTTCCTCAATTTTAATCAATTCAAAAATTTTTTTATTTTTTTAAAAGGGTTTTAATATTTTTACGCCCCAAAAGCCCCGGGAAAATTTTTTTAAACCTTTAAAAATATGGGTTTTTGTGGGCCCTTCCCCAAAAAAATTGGTTTTTCAACGGGTTTCCCCACAAAAACAATTTAATGTTTTCCCTTTTCCCGCCCTTTTTAACTTTTAATGGGGGCCCCCAAAAATTTCCAACTTTGAAAGGGAAAAGGAAGTTTTTGTTCACACCGTCGACGACATTGATTAAGGTGACGGCCGAGGCTGTTATGATAGGTCGATACCGAAGAGATGCGGTCAATCCGATTGAAAAAAATTTGAGCTGTGAAGGTGCTGGTTCGAGAATACGTCCAAATAAAGCTTGAGGAAAGTGTGGTTTTTGTTAGATTTGTCTCTCAAATTGGCAGGCGTTTTTTGGGAAGAATAATCAGTGGCCTTGTTATTTTCAGATGTGGATATCTTGGAGTAATTCATCTTTTTCATTTCAAAATAGCTTCAGATCGAGGCTTTAACTTTTTATGTAAATTTAAGTCATCATTAAGAAGAAACTTTTAAATGTTTAATGATAATAATGATTTCGAAAAAGAAAGAATTGTGGCAACGTGCCTCAGTGATTTTTTCGAGTCAGTTTCGGATCCAGGAGAAAGAAATTCATTAATATATGATTATGTTTTTCGATTCGCTAAATTTGTTTTTGAAAAGATTTATTTGGTACGAAATGGAGTTTCGGAACAAGTCTTAAAACTAACTTAATCGTAGGGAGTCTCTATCTGAACTAACTGGTAGAGCTTAACTATTCTCGAAGGAAACCGGGATTTTAAAAAAGCACAATTGCAGTGTTTGAACTATCCAATTTCACTTCCACGAACGTGTAGACAGGAATCTGTAGAAATGCGTACTTGCCATTTCTAACGGTCGCAGATACATAACTATACAGGGTGAGTCTTTTACCATTGTGTTAAGGTTCTTGAGATCAGAAAGAAACATTTTTTTCCTACCGTTTTTCCATATTCAGCTGAGTTAAGATATTATAAGCATTTTACCCCTCTGTAGTCTAGTTTAGTTTGAATGAAAATTACCTTCTACAGCATCCACTATTGAATCTGAATTGTTTGAAAACATTATTTTTTCTCTAAGAAATGATTCACCCACTTATGTTTCATCAGACTGATGATTCTGGGAAGTGCAAGATACAGACCTTTAGTTCAAGTGATGTTTGTTTTTCATGCAATTTAACCAATCTGTACAGTAGTAGTGTGAAACCCACAAGATATGGAATAAATCTATTGATGCCAAGATATGCATGACTGTTATCAAACACCTTCTACAAGAGATCATTTTAATTGATATTGTCGTTTGAATATTACAGATGAAAATACAATTTTTTTATGAAATTTCAACACCCTATATCTTTTGAACGGGGCCACATTTGGAAAAATGTTATAGGAAGACAATGTTTCATTTGATATCAAAAATCTATGGTTAAAATTAACGGAGTGTACTCATCTTGTATACATAAATTAAAGAGATCAATTGAGTCTTGTTAGTTTTCAAAGGACTTTGACTGATCTTCTGATTTATATCGTAGTAGGCCGACCTTGTGGGTACAGGTTGTAAATACTACAGGCAAGGTTGAATAGCATATCTTTCATCGTTCAGAATTCAGAGCTGTGTTTACTTTTAAGTGTTCTCCACTTTCTGGATCTACAAAACAGATATTATCTAATTGAGATTTTATGGAAATACGGTTGCGTACATAGAAGAGAAACCAATGCATCCGATGTATAAATTGATTGATGGATCATTCAGGGTGTAGACTTGGATTGAGTTTCAGTGATCATCAATTTGTTATGATTGATTATGTGCAAGGTTTCAACAAATCTCTAGACAAATAAAAGGCGGTCAACTCTTATTTATTCATGCTGAAATAAGGAAGTGCTGACAGGTTTAGAAAAAGCTACAATCATATTTATAACATCGGTCAAGAAGTCTATGTAGTAAAACAACATTTACTTTTTTTTTCATCATTATGTTCTCCTTTCAGTGTAATAGAATCATTTCAAAGTTTTTTTAAGCTTTTTGATACCATCGGTATAGAACGGTCATTCGTGTTCTTCACCATGATGAAATTGTTCACTTTACTGAATGAATTGACGTTGACTGTTCGATGATTGGTCTAAGGGTGCATTCACAAATTAAATTCAAAGTTATCAAGTCCCCATTGGAAAACCCGATACTAATCTGAAGAAAATGTCTTATCTTTGACATAGCTCTGTCCAAATTTTGTCAACTAGTGAAAAGTTTGAAATAGATGACTTGAAGCATCCAATGTAATGTCTTGTCGTATGACTTGAGCTTGAGGGACCGTTCTGTCAAAAGAAATAAAAGTTTGTCAGAATCGCTCATAACTCGATAAATATCAAAATAACGTAATGAACTTTGACAGTTATCTTTTGGAGGTTGGCACTATCGAATATCATATGAATATTTTGTAAGCAGCACCTTTTGGTGGTGACTTACTGACGGAAATACTGATATAGAATTCGCGAGATTTCAACGAGTCTTTGAACAAATAAAAGGCGGTCGACTTTTACTTATTCAAGTTAAAATCAGGAAGTGCTGATAGTCGATGGAAAACCAGCCACCAGATAATCTCTAGAGATAATTGATATCTCACACGTCGGCCTGGGGCCAGTAACCAGCTTTCGCACCTAAATAAAGTTCGCGTACTACAAGTATGTATGTAAATCGCATCACCACTGCTCCATAAATGTTCGCACAAAGCTGGTTATTTACTGTGTGCGACTTAGAAACGCAACATTCAGTGCATACATTAATGTTCGACCCTCTCAGTCGCTGATAAAGCGAACGCAGCGACACCTACATAAGCTTGTTGAAACATACGCATTTTATGTATATTTATGCAAATGACCGGCCTGGGAAACTTGGTAGGTGTTTCAGAAAACTGTTTCTGATAAAGCGGATTTCAATTGCAAATTGATTATTTTATTATCATAATTTTTATCTATTGACACAGATTTATCTTGCGGTAGCTTACGTGGTCGTTTATCATAATAAATGTCTCGGACATTTAAGTTGGAACTGGAGCGATGCTTTCTTTTCCGTATTGCAGATGGCCGATAGGCCTGATCTTCGATTACGTTTCTGTATCCAAATGATGACTCATCAAACTAAGAGATTATACAGTACTCTGGTTGATTACAACGACCATGGTGGCCAGTTTACCTCAGCATTTCGTGCAATGAAACGATTGTTTTACAAAAGTGCGGTATATGGCATCATCTTGTTAAAAAAATTGTTAACAGCTATCTGTCGATACCATATCATATTCTCATATCTCAATAGCCAGATGATTTCCTTCGACGTCTTCAAAGAAGTAAAGCTCGATAAGTACACACTGAACTGTAACTTTCTCTAGATTAAGAGGTTACCCATTGATATCTTGAAAATTTGTGGTCTGACTAAGGTTTACTTCTTGCGATCGACTTGGAATCGACTGGTTTGGATTGTCTGTTGCAATATGCCTTACAGTAGCAATATTCTCTCACAATGGGACAACACGACAATTCTCCTTATCTGCAACTGAATGAGTCCATTCAAGTTTTTCGATGATATGATGAATAGTCCCAAATTTCAAAATGTCTGGTAAACCGACATTTCTATTGAAGTCGAACAAACGCTTATCAGGTATACCGGTATGAAATGCCCGTATTTTTGTGAAAATAAAACTCTATTAATAATAGAAAAGTAAAAAACATTTTATTCAAAGTATTGGCCATTGTTTTCTACACATTTCGACCACCTTTCTGGCAATTTGTGGATACCATGCCAATAAAATTGTTCGTCTTTTAAAACAAACCAACCTAACACCCCATTTTCGACCTCCTCGTAGGAATCAAAGAACTGCTCAGCCAATGCCTGTCCCATCGATGGAAACAAATGGTAGTCGGAAGGAGCCAAGTCTGGTGAATACGGCGGGTGGGGTAGCAGCTTCCAACCAAGTATTTTTTGTATCCTGAACCGGTTTTGCTTTGTGTCCAGGTGCATTGTTATGGAAAAAAAATCACCCTGTCGTGTCTTCTGTCCATTCTGGTCGTTTCTCGATCAATGCAAGGTTCAAATTGATCATTTGTTGTCGGTAGCGATTAGTATTAACGGTTTCACCAGGTTTTAGGAGCTCGTGGTACACCACACCTTTCTGGTCCCACCAAACACACAGCATTGTCTTCTTGCCGAATCGATATGGTTTTGCAGTCGATGTTGATGGTTGTCCCAGATTAACCCGTGATTTTTTTCGTTAAGGATTCTTAAAATAAATCATTTTATATCGCCAGTAACAATGCGATGCAAAACCGTTTTTCTTTCGTGTCTTTGAAGCCAAATTTCACAAGTGTTTTTTCGGTTTTCCATCTTTCATTCAATTCATGTGGCACTCATTTTCCATATTTTTGGATCTTTCCCATAGCTTTCAAAGGGTCAGAAATGGTTTGTTGTGCAACATTTAACATTTCTGCCATTTGCTTTCATTTTAAAATGTTATCTACATCCTATATCGTTTGCAATTCGGCGTCTTCAAACTTTTTGGTGTTCTTCCACGTTTTTCATTTCTCACATCAAAATCATTATTTCTCAACCGTTGAAACCGTCTTTTGCATGTTGCCTCTGATAGAGCATGATCACCATATGCCTCGACAAGCATTCGATGAGAATCTGCTTCACTTTTTCAAATGAAATAAAAATTAAGGCTTTCCGAAAATCATCACTTTCTGCTACCAAATTTGACATTTTTAATACGATGAAAAAATTTGATGTTGTCTGTTCAATGACTTGATGTTTACTAAATATGTTTCACAGATGTCATAGCAAACAAACAAAAAAAAAATAAATGTTCCCTATCGAGACATTTGTATCTTAAGGCTCACTTCGCACTGGTATACCTGGTATATACTCGTACAATTAAAAAAAATATATTTAAAAAATTCAGTCGTGCTTTTTCAATAAGCTTACGTGTATTTTTATAAATATAATTAATTGATTACTCACCCCGAATAGTCATAATTGACGTGAACAGTTGTTAGGTTTACTCAATACCTTATTTATTTCATTTCTTTATTATTCAGACCAGAAAATTAACTTCTTATTCTTGTTTCAGATATTTATACTTCGTGCAACGCTGGCGTTGTAGGAGTTTTATGCACAATTGGAGGTAAGTAAATTTTTTTAAAATCATGCTATTAATGTTTTACGCGCTGGTTCTTGTTTTGAAAACTACACGAAAAGAGTGCTATCGTTTTTCCCAAATGCCTGTAATTTTGAATCTTCTTGATGATTAATCCGTGGCCAAATTTCAGTTCTTGCCGGCCGGCCATATACACTGTATTTTCCAAAGTAGACGATCTATAGTTTTCAAATATTTCAACAGGTTAACTGTCCAATGGTTCAGGAGTTATGAGCATCTGAAATTTTTATTAAACTTTAGGAGATTTCGAAATCAATATATTAATATTATTCTTTAGAAGTTGTTGAATATCTGCGTTACAATAATCGATCCAGAACTCAAGTGAGGGAATACTAATGGAAACTTGCTTATGGGAAAAAGATAAAATTAAATGGATCCCAAATTGAATTAATGAAAAATATTCCTAACTATGAACCACATGCCCGAAAGGACAATTTCACAGGCTTTTTTTAAGTGAAATTGCACTCGCATTTGCACGCTTTAGGTATAAGACGCAGCTGCAAGTTAAATTGAATGAGGGTATATGATGGTAAGATAATTTACTACCAGGTGAATTCCGTCAGTTCAAACATAAACGAATAATATTTCATCGATAAAACTCTTGACATTTTTATGAAGAAATACTTCGAGAATACTCTGCATATCGGCTAGGTAAAGATACACGCTTGGAGTAGATCTTCCATTGGGTTAAAATGCCAATATTTATATTGATTAAAAAAGTTTTTTCGAAACCATTATCATTATTAAGATTTTTGCTATTGAATGACATGAAAATTTTCACCTTGTCTCTGAATCGATGAAAATCAAGAAGACATACTTGAAAAATTTCATTTTCATGAGAAATTGAATGTAAAAAATTCTTCCGTTTTTAATCCTATAGCATAATACTCACTATATCCTTTTTAATTCTTTTTAAAAACTTTCAGACTTCGAAATTAAAATAGAATGCAGCGTAAGTTATAAACTTGTTAGTTACCGTTTCATAATGGAACAGGAGAACTACTAACTACGATGTGAACTTAGATCTACCACTCTTCAAAAACAAAGTATTTGCTATGTTATTTGATGAGTTATTCAATATTCAATTGGATACCTATTTAGACCTCGTGAATATCATAACTTTGACATTTGCATTGCATTAAGCTATGAAAACACTTTGGAATTTACTGGTATAAAATATGGCAAAAATATTAATTTAGTGATATAAAGCAATGGAAACAATGATAGAATACAAAGTATTAGGAAAGTTGAGGCTATAATCTGAAAATAAAAAGACAAAAGTAGAAGAAAACATCACGAATAGCCCTAAAACCATCTTGAATAATATATATGCGACTATTATTGATGAGATGAGGTATTGTTTCTTCTGCATATCCACATTCACAACTTGCGCTTGGAACTGAGTTCCATCTGAATAGCATCATGCTATTGGTGCGACCATGACCTGTTCTCAATCGACTAGGAACTGTCAAAATTTTTCTTGGAAGATCAAAATCAGGAATTTCTTCAGAAGGATCACAAATGAGATCTTTATTGAAAATTTCATAATTGCTCCACTCAATAATTCATAATTCTTTATCGCTAATGTTCATATTGAAGAACGTATTATACCATAATGGTTTACGTAACTTCAATCTGGGAAGTCTTTTTGTGGAATGTATGAAATAATTGGAAATAAGTTAGGAAAAGATTGATATTTGCTCCAAGAATTCAGAGCTGTAGTCTGTCTGTGAATATGGGGAGGGACAATGGTAGATAGAACTGGTAACCAATAAATCGGTGTAGATCTAATGGTGCCAGTAATAATTCTCATTGATGTATTCAATTGTGTATTGATTTTTTGTGTATTTGCACTATAAAACCAAACAGAGCAACAATACTCAGCTGCAGAAAAGACTGAAGCTAGAGATGCTGTGCGAAGAGTGAAAGCATCAGCACCCCAAGATGATCCAGCCATTTTTATTATTTTTAGTTTTCAGTTTCAGGTTCAAATCATCTAAATGAGCCTTGTAATTGATAGATTAATTTAAATCAATTCCTAAGTATTTAAGATGTGATTTGAAAGTTACAGCTATTTTTTCATGATTATTCAGATGGAAACAAGATATCTCTGACTTCTCAATAAAATAATTTTTTTTTAATTTCCAAATCAGAGGACAGTGTTTTCTAGATTATGGAAATCAAAATGCTGGTGAGCAATGGCAAGGTCATCAGCATAAATAAATTTCTGAAATGATGCTGTGGGTAAATCACTGGGATATAAACTGAAAAGTAAAGGAGATAGAACTGATCCTTGCGGAAGACCTATTATTGAAGCCTGATTTTATGAAAGTTGTAAGGCTGCGAACTTGATCTCAACAATTTCTATTTTTCCTAAAGTCACCCTAGAAATTTTGTAAAGCATTTTCTATAGAAGATTCAATTTTAAAAATACTTAAAGGTTATGGAATAAATTTGATTGCATTTATTCATATAATTAGTATTTTATTAAGATACACACCGATAAAAAATTGAGCAAACGTCTAAATTTTACTGATATCGCGTATTTATATGACAAAATTGAAACCAAAATTGTCCACTCATGTCATATTTTCGATATTCTACCTGGAAGGTGTGAACCAATGCAAACACTTCCATGATTTTCTCTGAATCGATAAAAAAATTCAAGGGGACACCCGGGTTTGAACCGGGGACCTCTCGATCTGCAGTCGAATGCTCTACCACTGAGCTATATCCCCTCTACATTATTGAGGTTAGTCTATGTCATAAACATATAAAGAGATAGACCTAGCATTTCATTCATAAAACTGTTGAAATTAATAGCCAACATTGAATTATTTCACCATGTGTCAGGAATATATGCTTTCTAGCACTTTGGCAACTCTGCATAATGAAGTCGTCAAATACTCAGTGGCGTACTGATTTAATGGTTTCTTTTAATTTCTGAGAAACCTTCAAAATTAGAAATATTTGAGATTATGATAGAAAACCTGTAGAATTACGAACAGTTAATCTAGTATAATCGATTTTAGGTAAATGATGCAAGACAAATTGAGTCACTATGATATTAAAATAGATTCATACGATAATAGAGGGTATTTCTTTCTATATTTCGAAAGATTTAATGAAAAGTGTGGATATTATAATATTGAACTGTAATCCCTGCAAGTACGATTATAGTCGATATCTTTTGTAGGTAGTCACAGGAGTGAAACTGCTGAGTCTGTTAAATTTTACCGAGTAGCAGTTTTATCTGCGGTAATAGGACATTAATAGAATGTCATGAATAAAAAAAATAACCCTGGTTTTGACCAAGTATAAAATTGTGTGAAACATGTTTCATCAAATTTGGGTAAAAGTTGGGTTAATGAAACAAACTTTCAATGTTTAAATTTATTGTTAATATAAATTCATAACAAAACCACTCAAAATGATATTTATGCATCTAAAACATAGACTCAACATTGATCTTTCATTCTAAAACAAAATTGTTTTAGTGTACATCGACCTAGTCCTAAATTTCTTCGAAATATCTACTAATTTTCTGGTTTCATAATTGAGCCATGTAAATAACCCACCAAGACATTCGACATAGAAAATCGTACCAAGGAAAACCAAATTTTTTTGTTCGGTATTGCTCGGAAACCTGCAATAAAAATTATTCAAGAAGTCGTTCATGGATGAATGATACAAATAGGGTTTGATATTGATTCAGGTATTTCATTTTGGTTAAGTGTATAATTTTGAAAGCTATTGAATTAATACAAACAACCTTTGCATGCACTTCATTCTAAGTCACTGATTGTTCAAATATTGACGCCAAAAGCATATTTAAAAACTTACCGGTGGAAAGAAAGATTTGGGTTCAAATAATCATAGTTTTTGCAAATATAACATTGTCGAACCATGTTTTACAGTTGAAACACTCTTTCGAAGTCTGCAAAATCACAATAACCACTTAACTTTACTTAATTTTCACTTGTAAACAAATACAAGTTAACTTTCTAGCGCTTTGGCAAAGTCACGTATAATATAAGGGGGAAATACGGTGAGTGAATTTTATGAATGAATATGTTCGCGCAGAGTTGTCGGTCAGTAGTATCAGTTCTTAGTTTTTAGTTCTGTGCCGACGTCAACATGCTGAATATTTTCACAGTTTCAAGAAACAAAACACATTATGACAACATCACAAACGGGTTGGATGTGTATGGCGTATGGTTGCCAAACTGCGTTTTCAATGGGAGCTACATGATTTGATGTAAATAAATGGGTCTATCTCTTTATATGTCTATGGTCTAGGTATACCCGATAATCGCCTAAAAAAGCATCTACCTTCCATTTGTGCAATTGTTTAAAATATAGTGGAATGAGCAGTGAATCTGATACCTTTTCATCATACGAATACTAATGAATGTAAAAGTACAATAGTAGTATGTATATGAAAGTTGTAAGTAAAAAAAAAATAAAGTTGGTTTATATCGCGAAATTTAGGTATAGAATATGGCGATTTGCACTCTGCTCATTTCTCCTCGGCCTCCTAGGTTGGACCACTCGTGCTTTATGTCCTGGGTGGCCCAAAGCGCGATTTTTTCGCAACCCTAATTAATTGCGCATCTAGAACCGGGGCGGCAAAAAGCTCTACCGGTTTTTTACGGACATTCACTCAGGCAGCAAAACGCCGCAATTTGCTACATAAAACAAACGTTTTTTGCCCGTTCGCTCCTTAACCATCCGCGAGCGATGTAATTCACCTTGATTTATGTTAAAAATGGGCTCGCGGTATCTAAATTCAACGCGGCCTGGCAGGCCGTTAGACCATATGCGTAGTGGCAATATCGGCCATATGGGGAGGCGGCCTGACGTTTCTGCGAACACTTTTCACCTGACTAGCATTCTTACGATTCCGGTATAATTATCGCCACTCTTAATTACGGATAACACCAGCTTAACCATATCGGGCCACATCTCGGAGGACCTCAGCTATTTTTATCGTCTTGCCAGACCCATGATTTATCTACGATTGTGGCTCTGCCCCCCTCCGCAGTTTTTAGCGTGCGCTCGAACTGGAAAAAAAATTGTACGCGACGTTACCGATATGGAGGCCAGATTGCTCGAATGAAATCACGATTTGCGGAATAGTTGTGGTGAAAAACGCAAAAATGGTTTATAAATTTAGCCTGTATGGGACTGCTGCGACGCCATTTTTAGTATTAACATAATCGATTGCTATTTCAGGGCAGTCATGTTAGGAATGTCGATTTTTTTGTACGGTTGGGCCTATTAGCGGACATCTGCGGAAAATTGTCTTGGTTCTTGGGATCACTAACAACATCTTGACGATTTTCATCTTGGATGGATAATTTTTTATCGATGTTGCAGCGAAACTTCCTGGTTTGGGGATGAAACAACTTTCTTTTATATAGTTAGTTATTATTCAAGGGAAAAAAGTATTAGATTTTAGTACCGAGAGCTGAAATCTAATATTTTTTTCCCTTGAATAATTAACTGTTCTTTTCTGTGACAGGAAAAACGACGGTTTAATAGTGAAAGAACATATTATTACAATATATTAAAGTCAGAATGTTATCAATATGACATTTGAGTTTTAAACTAGTAAGCTATTAGACCTGCGTTGCTAAGGAAAACTTCAGTTTAATCAAATATCTGTCAATTTAATTTTGAGATTTGATTCAAAAATTGTTTAGTAGTTATTCTGAATACCATGAATGATTCTGAGTTTTCTCTGACTCCGCCGGAGTTGATAGAATCAGCGCAAGTAGCGTCACGAAAATCATTGCCATATAAATCGCGGAAAATTGACGAAACCGCATATTCAAGATTTATGGAATGGAAAATGAAAAAGACATGTTCTTTCTCGTTTATTGGCTTATTTTTCGGAACTGACACAACAACAAAAGCCATCAACAGTGTGGTCGAATTATTCAATGATTAAAAGTATGTTACGATCCAATAATAATGTAGACATTTCAAAATATTTCAAACTGATTAGATTTCTGAAACAAAATGGGAAAGGTTACACGCCCAAGAAAGCTGCAGAAAGGAAATTGCTAACAAAGTGTTCAGAACGAGTGGCAGTTCTGAAATAACACCCTATTTGCGACCAGGTACATCAACGGCAGTTGTGTCCATGTCAGAGAATATTATTTCAACACAAGAAAATTCGTCTGTTGTACCGAATAGCTAAAGACACATGTCATTCACGCAATGCACATTTGATATAAAGAAAATGTAACTCATATTCAATAAAATATTCTAAAATCAAATATGTATCTTCCATTATCTATATATATATATCCGGAAAAAAAGTAATTTCGTGAAAAGTTATAATTTGTTACCTGTCAACAGAAATGAAATGTCTAAAGTTTGTCCCGTCACAGAAAAATAGATTATAGGTCTCATTTAAATTTAATTTCTGTTTGTTGTTTCCTAACACCATTATCATAACAAGATTATTGACCTCGCCATGGTTATTGACATAAATAACCAAGCAATGCAGATTCGGAAGTGGCTACAAAAGTAAGGTTAAATTCTTAAAAAACATAGAATCCATGCATTCCGATATCCCGTAACAGTTATCCAATTTTGTCTCTCAACCTCCGCCGCTAACCGATAAAGGTCAATAAGTAGGCACGTCTAGCGTTCTTGTGACATAACACCACGAAACTGTGACAGTTCTAATCAGACCTCGTTTATTCCGGCATGACGAAACGAAGAAAAACCGCGTCCGATCTACTACGTCCCATAAATCAAAACGATAATGCAGGCGATAAATTGAGAAATTTCGTCCGTGACAAATGTGGAATCGGCCTTGTTGTATACGCAGGTACTTCGGTTACGGCCGTTTAATTGCTTAGTCAGCGACCAGGTGGATTAATTACTTCAGAACAGGGCCAACTCGGACCTGATATGCTTAATGTCGGTGGCCATTGATTCTTTTGTTTTCCGACGTTAGGTGATTGCGTTTCTTTCAAGACTGCGAGCACTTAAGATCGACGAATCGAACATGTGGAGTGCGCTTCAAAAGGCCGTTTTTGTTTTGGTTTCATTGTGGAATCCGCAGAATTAATCAGTGTATATTTCATGGAATCTTTGAGCCGATTGGTTATTCGGCAATGCGAAATACAATTCCGGGCAGTATTGTCGAAATAATTGCCGCAACTTTTTCAAATTGCTCCATTAATTCTTCTAGTATACTTAATTCATATTGGCGGACGATAATTATTTAGGAAATTTAAGCAATAAATGCCAGGCAACACGTATGGAGCAATTAATGGCCCAATATGTTGCAATTTCAAGCAACTGTAGAAATATTTGATCAACTCTTCAATTCTGTAAAGCACCCCAACGATGCTGATATTTTGAAGCGTTATCTAGTTACTTGCGTAGTTGCCCTATATTGCTCCATATTTCTCAATTGTGCCGTTCGCGTTGCCATGAATTGCTCGATGTTTTCTTTCGTCCATTACAACAATGATTGCTCACAATGGATATTTTTATGTTCGACTGTATCATAAACACTTTATTTTGGACTTCGGAAAGCGTCTCAGTTGAGTTGATTTATTTGCCAGACACCATTTTATAGGGTTCAAATTTGTGTCTTTCTGTCGAGTAACCATAATACTAGATGCAAAGCATATCATATCGCGATATCGAGCTAAAGTAACAGTCATTGCTTGACTAGACTCATTCAGCGACACGTTGTGGATGTATTTTATTTTCGGCAATCAAATGTGTGTTTTCAGAACCCTTAAAGATGCATTTTTGGGGATTAACAAAGCCATCAAGGTTCATTTGTTGATTTTGCTCAATAATCCATTCAACTATGTTGTTATTTGAATTTTGTAAGCATGCAAACACAGATCTTCAGTGAGTAGTGAGCTTCTTGGATTTTGTAATTCTTGTCCACGACGCCGAATTGAAGTTCCTTGATCGTCAGCGACACTTGCAAGCACTGCCTCAATATTGACATTTGAACTGCTTGTTTTTGGCGTCCTCTACGTATCCACTCTCTCGGAATTCTTCAATTAGTCTCTTCAAGGTTGACGACTGTCAACTGTCGTTTTTTTTTTTAGGGTTTTAAACACTACTACGGCAAATTCAAATCTTGCGTTAATTTTGGGATACCCTCTATATGAAACCGTCATCTGTTTTCTTTCCTTCAATTTTCTCCTTGCAACTAATTCTTTACGACAGAGAACTGTTCTAGTGATGGACGTGCCACAGTTTTGACACATGGCAAGGTAATAAGTTGAAATGATCGGAGGCAGCACTGGTGCGGCAGACAGCAGCTCTTGACAAACTGGGAGCTGCTTACCACACCCAGCCCACTATACTAGTTCCTCTCGATAAATATTCTATTAGAATTTAATCGCTTCGTTTATGTACACTTCTGCAGGAGCTATGGAAGATTTCAACTAGACTTACGTCAACTTTGCAGCATAATCTGATGGACACGAAACACTGTAATGTGGATGCTGGTATAGTTGATATGTCCACAAGCAAATTTCGGAATGCTTTGGTGAGGTTATGTACAAGATATTTTCACTGATAACTATCAATAAATCTTTTGAGGTGCCCTGTTTTGAGTTCAGCATAGGTTCGACAATGTTGTCTCTTCTTGAAATATTTGGCAATGGGTGATAAACTTGCCCTTATATGGTTTCCAGGTAGAATGGGTCAAATCATAGCTACTTGATTCAATAAAATTAGGTAGATCACTTGCTGTCTGAAGCTGAGGAAAATTTGACAAAGATTGTTCTGATTTAGAAGGAATATTAAGATAGTTGTTTATCTCAGTGCTGCAGGTTATCACTACATTCTCGAGTGACTTAATCTAATGACATGTAATCATTGGCTTAAGTTCAAATTTTACTTCTGATATACTTGCAGTGCCTAAAATTCGAAAATACTCAATAGAGAGTGCTTGTATTTCAACTGTGTTCACTATTTCTTATTATTTTGGAGAAAAGCTAAAAGCACTGGCCCTATTATTAGAGATGCGCCGCAAACGCGCAGCGCAAGCGTAACGCTCGTACCGTTTTCTACAGCTAAGCAGAGCACGCATTACATTAAAACTCCTACAAATGCAGACGAATCGATGTTCGTTTGCCGCGCAGCGCACTAATGTACACGCAGCTTAATTTTCCGGTAATGTCAGCATCAAACTTTGCAAACATCGTTGCCAAAACCACGAACAATTACCGTGTTCGTAAACGTAGCGAAACCCACTTTAGTCACTCTTTCAATAAATAGACTATTGCGCGTATTTGTTCCGATTTATCGACAGGGTGTTACGCCTACCGACGCCGTGGCTGCACCGAGTGTTTCGATACGGAGCGTAGATGATCGTGGCGATAAGGGAATCTTATTGAAGATGTAAACAGATAGGAGAGACCGGCTACGCCCGATTTAATTAAACAGCGAAATATGCGTGAATTGTACGCTGACAGCGATGCGGGAATAATGTATACATTCATGTCCGCTGTGAGAGATTGCTCTCCGCACAACCTGTAGCTGTTCTCATATATGCAACAGGTGGCCAAAGGCGGTTGCAGCGCTAGAACTGATTTTTTAGTGTCAGGACGAAAATGGATCAAACTGCAGAGGATTTTCCTTTATGTTTGTTAGTTAATTAATATCTGATTATATAGTATTATAATTTGGGCATTCTTTTGTTATTATTATTCTCCCCAACGTTTCAACAGACTTCTTCTGTTAATATTCGGATAAAATTAAAGCAGATTTAGTGAAAATTTACCTCCAGGGCATACTAGTAATACTCACCAATAAAATGTTACTACCTACAAATGCGGTTATACTTCTTGATCAATCTGGAATCTCCGATTCAGATGGATAATAAAAACGACAGGTTCAATAATGAAGTCCTGGTATTTCTTTATAATCTAATTTAATTATAGAAATAAACGTGAATCAGATCTAATTCTAGCGAATTTCACCGATCAAGATATCCACTTGTACAACCATCGATCGCTTAATTTTTATGCCTTACGCTGAATTTAATTATCTTTACGTGTACCTTTTAAGTTCCTCCAGGTTTTTACTGCCCATTAGACGACTCCTAAAAACAGATACAGCTATTTCGGTTTTTATTGATCGTAAAACACGTGAGTATCTCCCACAAACAATAGTAAATGTTTTCGAACTGGTGTCGTCCGTGCCACAGAGGTCTTTCACCATCCGAATCGTTAATGTTTATTGATGTCCCCATCCATAAGAAGTTCGCTCCTTTATACGTTAGATGACGAGGCCAACAAGGCGCATGAGATGATTTATTGCCTCAACCATTGATGAATGAAAGGGTAGGTGGGCATTCGTGAACGGATCGTTCTGAATGATTGAGAAAAATTACCGCAATGGCAGTAACAACATTGGGAAACATCAACATATTACATGAAGGAGTTCGTCTCATTTTATGCTGAATCGTTTTGCTATCTTTTAATGTTTTGGTTTTCGTTCCAAATTCGCTCCAGATCTTTATGTCATCTCGAATACACTATTCCCTGGGATTCCTGGTCCATTTTGTTCCCTTCACTGCAAAAATGAATGGAAATATGAAAATTGCAAACAGTATTTGCAACATCTCTTTGTTATCATCAACCGTTTGTGCACTCCAGAAAAATATCCTTTCCTGATCTCTCTGATCCCTGCCTTTGGCCTTCTGGTATCAATTTGACCCTTATGAAGGGTCTTTCAACTATGTTTTTTAATTGTTGCCTCAGCTACCACATGACAGCATTGACAGTAAGTTTTTTGACATATTCGTAGTAGATGCTTTGGCAATTCTTACCATGAATTCAATTTCGCTCGGAAATCGCATTAAAATAATTAAAACCCACTATGAAAATGGTGGTTCTGTGATAATTACATTCCGTAAAATTCGTGATATTTTCAGACAACATAATCGACCTTCGGAGACCGCTATTGAGAATTTGGTCGCTAAATTTGAGTCGACGGGCTCGGTACAAAATGTGCCAAAACCAACGCGTGTTCGACCGGGCCGTTCAACTGAAAACGTCGCAGCCATGAGACACAGTGTTGAAGAAGATCCAAATTTGTCAATTTCTCAACTTTTTAACTGGGGTTATCCTAACGCACCACGTGGCTAATTTGGCTTTGAAGCCTTACAAGATTCAACTAGTGCAGGAATTGAAGCCGACTGACCATTCACATCGCCGCATATTCGCTCAGTTCACACTGGAACACGCCGGGTTTCCTACAAAAATCATTTTTTTCAGACGTAGCACATTTTCACTTGTCGTCTGATAACGAAACTCAACATTTTTGACCCAGAATATTCTTTTGCTGCATTAATATCATCCTCACCATCAATATATGAAATGACTGCATCGTTTCAGCGTTGCCTTACCATTAGTATTGGTCCAAAATCAGCTTCCTTCCACGTATGAATGGTTATCTACGAACCATTTCCAAAACATCAGGGCATCTGATTTCAATATAGACTAACGGTAGCTGAGATAATCAAATACAGACTCAAACGCGGTTTCACCGCCCGAACTAATTGCTCCGAAGCGCCCCCTATTGTTGTCTACGTGCAGAGTTCTTATCACGCGTTATATCTCCGCCAAGTTATAATTGTGTCTGTGTACCATAGACGGTGTAACGGCGTTCAAGTCGATGCTTCATCGCGAAGCATCGAAAGAAAAGGATGCGTTCCAGATCGGGTTCGCATGCTCGCTTACAGGTATCTATTAGAGCGACCGTCAACATTAAATAGTGATTATAGTAAATACTGCCGTCGGTAGCGAGAGGGTATCTACTTGCTACTAGTCGCGCTGCGATGTCGTGTCGAGGGGCAATTTCTTAATGGCGATTATTTACGGATAGTACCAGGCGTCTTGTTTTCCTTCAGAACGTTAAAAATTCGCGGATCTACGAACAGCCGGGCTGTGTAATCGACTTTTCTCGTAAATTAGATGATGAACTGGAGTTTGATGTGGGAATATCACTCGGCAGATGTTATCACAGCTTTCTGGCGGACTCTTTCAGTCATCGCATCTTTAGTGCGGAAGATTTCTTTGTGCAAGCCGACTGAAGTTAGCAAGTCAGTAACACGTCCTGGACGTAACGAAAAACACAGTTTTTTTTAACTATATTCATCAACGTAATCTTCATCAAGAGCACCGCAATCTTTCCAGCGCCGCTCTAACAATTCAATGCCACATTTGTACAACGATTTATACTTTGCCTCAAAATAAGCCTCAGTATCAGAGATAGCCTCTTTTTTCGTGCGAGATTTCTTACCGGCGAAAATTTTTTCAGGTCTACAAACAGCCACTAGTAACTGGGATTAAGGTGGATTTTGGAGCAATACGAAGTTTAGTTCAAGAATTGTTCTCGATCACCCTTAGCACAATAACGCACAAATTAATGAATAGAATATCATGAAATTTTAACAGCCAACTTTAATGTGTTTATTTGCTTCAGACCCCAATAAAACAAGTCCATTTTGAATGACAGAGTGAATATTGAATATTCAAACAGATCATGCTACCAGAAATTCCTGGTTTCATTATCGAAGATTTCATTTCTGTGCCTACATCCTGTACTTTTCAAGTGATGGTATATATTCTCTTCTTCATTCCTTGTAGTAAGTATTGTCACATTTATACGCTTCGATAGTGGTTTCAAAACTGTTTATGACAGCTTAAGCTTTGTCATAACGTATTCCCAATGACAATGATCAATATCTTATTGATCATAATTCACTCATAAGATGAAGTTGTTTAAAATTATCGCGTATTCCATAAGAATTTTGTATTGCTTGAAATGTTCAATTGCTATCCGGTTCCCAGTGCCTAGATGGTTGACGGGATAAATGAAGATCTGCAAACGGAAGTTATCGATAGTTAACTGTAGATTGCGACATCTCCATTCATCCTGGCTCACTGTTATTGCTGTTACGGCCGTTCGGACAACATACCATCGACAGAACCACACTATCCGATCGTATCTTTAGATGGCGTGTCTCTAAAAATAATAAAGAATAGAGTTTCATGGTAGGGTCTTTCGATTTAACACCTCTTGTTGGTAGCAGCTATGTTGCGGGAATGGCCATAACACCTTTCATAAAAGAACTAAACGACAAATGGAAAAGGCGGAACTTTGGATGCGTTCCATTTTGATATCCCATTGAAAATTACGGTCCCAACAGCTTTTTCTGATAGCACAGAACTGTGGAGAATTTTTCGTCAGATGTCCTAACAAGATATAGAACTGTAATTCGAACTGTAAATTACTGTTGAATGATTGTTTGGGCTATTACCATCATCTATTGTGGATGTAATGATTTCCGACGTTTCGATAGACATCTTCTATCTTTATCAAGGAGAAAAGTAAGAAACCTTTTGAAAATTATCGAACAAGAGAAAGTCAACCTGAACCAACAGATATAAATCAGACCATTAAAACCGTAATTCCTTATGTAAAAGGTTTGTCGGAGAAAATGAGAAGAATTGGAAATAGATACAACATAACGACTGCATTCAAAACTCAAGACACTATCAGAGCTAAACTTACAAAAGTTAAGCCTAATAATGAGACACAAAGGACAAAGAACTGCATATATGAATTACCTTGCGAGTGCGGAAGATCTTACATCGGAGAAACTAAACGCCCTCTGAATGTACGAATAAAAGAACATCAGAAGCTTCTACGAGTACTAGACAGCGACAAATCCAGGTTGGTCCAACATGCTGTAGATGAGAATCATCGCATAAAGTGGGATGAAGCATCAATAATATCAAAAGAAGAAAAACTTGCAAGAAGAAAAATCAAAGAAGCAGCATTTATGAAAATAACACCTGATTCCATAAGTGCTCCATCTATAGATCTGCCAGAAGTTTGGACGCCGATAGTTCGATCCAACTTAAAAAGATCATCATATCACAGATGAGTATATAACATCGTTCATTTTCTGTCATGACTTCTTTCAATATTGACTTTTTGAAAATTGATAATTTTCAAAAGGTTTCTTACTTTTCTCCTTGATAAAGATAGAAGATGTCTATCGAAACGTCGGAAATCATTACATCCACAATAGATGATGGTAATAGCCCAAACAATCATTCAACACGAGCTCCATCATCAACAATATCTCGTCATCAACTGTAAATTACTGTTCAATTCCGTTCTTAGATCAACCCGAGTACCAATTGTAAGGAACCATAGAAGCGTATGTTGTTTATAAACACCCTTTGAATAAAGAACCTCTATAGTTCTATGTTTTAAGCATAGATAAATATAATTATCTATAAAAATTATTCTATTAACACTGCCGTCCAATCTCTGCTAAAATCAACTGATCACTACTAAAAATATAGGCATAATAAATGTATTCAATAAATATCTTAAAACTCAATCATTACTTTTTCATAGAGATGGGGAGTTCATAGAAAACATACCTTTCGATGGTTCCTTCTATGGTTGATCTATAAACTGAATTAAACAGTAAGTTACAGTTCGAATTACAGTTGTATTTCTTGTTGGGACATCTGACAAAAAGTTCTCCACAATTCTGTGTTATCAGAACACGCTGTTGGGATATTAATTCAAATGCGCATGCTCACCGGTAATATTGCTGTGATTTTGGGATTGTTTGGACGAAGCCATTGTATCTTGTGAAATAATAGTTTTATTACACGAAAGATTTTCTTGATAGATCATTTCAACTATAAGGTATAAAGGTTTGAGAGATTATGTTGGTCATATATGTTGTTGCTATCTACAAATTTAGGATTAACCAATTCCATATACATAGTGCGTTATGAAGAAGACTACTACAAATTTTAGATACTGCTTTGAAAGAAGATTAACAAAGTTTATATACTGCCTAAAAAAAAAAACTAGTAAGTCTTCAAGTTCTGTGTCTCGACTCGCTCGAACCTACTACGTCACTCTGATCCTATTTGTATATCAATCGACAGCAATAAAACCAAGATTGGATGGCTTATTGATGGATGAATGAAACGATCACTCGTATTTAGTACATACCGTACTACATAAAAGAAGTAGATACCATCCTAGCCGGACAGGTGTTGAAGCTCGTCTAACGGGCTGACCATTAACTTATGAAGTTTTCAGTTTTCTTCGATTGTAAATTAAGATAGAGTCCTCGGTCGTTAGGTTGAGATGCTGATTCCAATTTGAATATCTCTATGCCGTACCTTGTTAGTAGTTTATGACTCGTTCAAGCTGTTTTTATGTATAATTCCCTGCGTTTATTAGAATAAATTTGTAGATTGATAATGTGATTTATTCTTATTTCAGATATTTCTATCCGTCCCAAGCTACAAGAATCGGAACAGATGGTGAGTTGATTGAAATTTTATTCTTGGCTTTTTTTCTAAAGATTTCGTAAAGCAAACACTTTCTGCCTCAAGATAGTATGAAATCATTCACTCAGTTATGTATAATATGTTGTATATATTGATTAGATTTGTATTATAGATTCTTTCATTTTCTTTCCGCTAGATGGCGACACAAGTCAGTTAAATGAGACGAATATTACTTTCTTCATTTAACAAAATACAACCTAGGATGATGGATTCTTCATTTCAGCTTCACAAGAAGTATTCAAAGAATAAATTCATATGAAATATCATTCAAAGGATTGATGCCATCTCTACCAAAACATTCGACATGTGCTACATTTTGTAAAATGTCGTCTCAAAACAAAACTAGTATGAAATATTCATTTTCTATTTACAAACGGATAGAAATATCCATTATGTAATGCACACCTCGAAAGGAACAGGCATCTAACAAAAATATAAATTATACACCACTCATTCGAGGTTGTACACCAATCACAGTATTTTTTCGCGAATGCACTCTGGCAAACAACACCACTATCTGAGATATTAAATGCCGACATGATATACGGGTGCAAAGAGATGTTTTATTGAGCCACCTTTAAACCAACAACAAATGCCTGGGTACAAAATATTAATCAACGTTGAATAATTGATAACTACATCGACAGAGGCTAGCATTGCGGTCTGGATCTCACGTTGTTCTGAAGAAGCCGAGAATGTTATTTAGACAGTCGATTTATCCAATGGATATGACGAGGTGCCTTCCTGGTTTGTTCAAATAGTCAAGATTTTGGATCCTTTTATCCCAAACTACGATATAAATCAAGCGAAGTTGCCTCACTTTTGCCATTGCATTCTCGGAAATCTCAATTCTCAAGAGCCTTGGGTATATTTTGGAGGTCACAATTTATGGTTATAATTTTCAGAACCTTCTGGTTACAGCACTTTGATCACTAAAAAGGAAAGTATTTTCTTTTCTATTCCTTGGAATAAGTTATTCCCTTATGTTTATGTTGGACATTAAAAATGGACAGCCATTACATATAAGAAATTCAAACATTTCATTGTATTAATTACCAATATTGTTAAGTGAAACTCTCCTGTGGTGAATTAGATGGATACTTATTGGACATAGAAGTATCACTTAAATTCTAAAATAGACAAAAACATACTTACTTGCTTCAGGGAACAGAGTCTCAGTCCAATCGAACGCTTTCAACGAGCTCGAAGAAAGAACCTGTACATCTTATCAGACTCAACTGTGTATCAGTCCATTGTTGCGCTCTTGTCCAAATTCACCCGATGAAAACTCCGTTCGGGTTCCAGCTCAGCTGGCAACAAGCGGCGCAAACCTCTCGCAGCCATCGTTCTACGACACTTCTTGTCCAACTAGGACTGTCCCTCTCACAAGATTCTCTTCCCACCGTTGAAGAAAATTGTTCCTTGGTTTTGTTTTGAAGCTTATATTAGTGTTTCCTTAGTAGTCGGTATCTAAGAAAGAATGAAAAGCTCTGTAAACAATGGTCAAATCATCTCTCCATTAATCTAAATATTGTCTGATAATTCAGGCGCGTCCCGGAAGACCGCTATACCATCTCTAGCAACTCTTGATCAGTCTTCAGATTAGCCTACCAAACAGGTCTAGCGTACTCCAAAATAGGACTCACGTGGGTCTTATAAGTCCTACCTATGGCCATAACATATACAGCGAAAATCCTGGATAATCAGTAGGTTAACAAGCCCTAGACATGGTAGTCGAGATGTGTTGGAACCAACTCTCGTCATCAGCGAGGGTAACACCCAGTTTACATTGCGGAAAGACATTGGCTTTTGCTGGGCTATGAAGTGAGGAGTCCTGGTATCTCCTCTATCAATATGGATAACAGAACACTTCCTAATGCTTAAGGACAACAACCACTCCTCACACTCTTCACCTAGCCTATCAAGGTCTTCTGGAAGATGGTTTGCACTAATTAAAGGGCAGCTGAAGAGTTTCGAGTCATCCGCAACTGCACAATTTGACAGAAGAGACAAAGGTTATAGTAGATCCAGAAGGGTCCTATCACCGAAACCTGAGGTACTCCGCCCAGGATCAGAATAGAAAAGACATTCCACCACTCTTTACAAAAAGTTGGGAAGGACAGAAATGATTGCCAATCGTATCTGTCTGTAGTTTCGAGCATGTGAAATGTGATATTGTTGAAAGTAATGCCAGAAAAAAGAGGATTGGGTCTAACGAGTGGTCTCTTAACAATGTGCCCACGCAATGAAAGAAAAAAAATGTCAAGTCCCCATTTCCTTCGAAAATACCCGCTGAACCTATACCTGAGTGATATTACTACCACAATCAGCCCTGAAATTAACTAAATTAGGAATGGTAAACCGAGTAGCGTAATAGCACTACTCAAACGCAGCGAACCGTGATAATTTAATATCATACCCATGATACAACTGCACAATTAACGTTTTAATGACCATCTCGGCTCTCAAGATATTATTTTCCTACCTATACGGGACCGGGGAACGTTCATTATGCGGGGGAGGGAGGCGGCGTTAATAAAATCAATTAGTATCGCTTCGGGTCGTCATTATGGCCGGTACGTTGATCCTTACTGGGGAAATTGAACGGAAGAAGCTTTGGCGCTCAGATTGGACAGTAGATCCGAAGAAGGGGATCTCAAGGTCTCTAACCATTCTGTACTGTAAGATGAGTTCACTAAATTATGTAATCTGGATCATTTAAAGTCGATTTGATACAGCAATTAGGTAGCTGCATAATTTTTCGATCTATGATCACTAGCAATGGTAATGCACGAACATCTCAAGTGTTTGGAAGATAACGATATATTTCTATTCAGTACCTGAAGGCACGAACTATTTGCGATTCAATTTATGTTGGTATTTATTTAATTTCATGCTGATTCAGAATGTTTCAACTCCAACTCTTGTCTTTCAGTTTCTCTATTTCCTTAAGGCAAATCTGCTTCAATATTTAATTTTTCCTTGAAAGTGTGGCAATTCTCGAAATAGAGGATGAGTAGACAACAGACTTTATTGCATTGAAGCAAAATGCACATGACAATGCACGTCAATGGAAACAAGCCAATAAAAGAAGTTACAAGGATTGCTCTCTGGATTTCTGGCGTAACAGTGAAAACATAAGAAAATTTCATCAAAAGGTACTTTATTGCTATCAAAATATCCGCTTCGGAACTTCTGCCAGTACCAAAGGAGACAGTTCCAAAACATGGCTTTAAAAGACTTCAACTCCTCCTTTGATGTTTGTGAATAAAAACAGAAAAATATTTGACGGATGACTCATCAATTCGACTTTTAGAACAGCCAAATACAATGATTCGACGATTCCGGTTACATCTTCTAAACTTGTCGAAATCTTGTAAACGAATGGTCTTATACCAAGCTGAATTGACTGTCTTTCGATTTTCAAGATCTTCAGTAGCCGCATGACTGGTTTTCGTGAAAAAATTAGCCTTGCAGTGATTTGAGCTCGCACAGTTTTCAGGGTAAACACAAATCAAACCTCTCCTTAACGATTTTGATGGAGCCACAAACTCATGAATTCTTGAGAAAAAATTTGGACTTCGATGGTCGCATTCGTCATTTTCCTGGAAACCCATCTGAACAAATTGTTGCCGGGGGATATTCCGAGAAACTTCTAATTCGCAATTCTCGTTCCTTTCTCTCCTCGTTGCATTCACCGCTGGTGCCACTTTGTCATGCATTTGAGAGCAAGGCGGCCTCACCATACGGTCCCCTTCTTAACGGGGAGCAGCCGTAGAAAGTGGGTGGTTTGACCATTCATATGACCGCCACATAAATTTCTCCCTATCCATTCAATTCGATTGCGATTGTTGTACGAACAGTCGTTCGATAATTGAACCGATACTCCTTCGGCCATATTTACGACCATATTCTTGTACTTGTGTACTTTGCGAAAGGCCTGTGCGCTTCGAATTAGCGATTTATGGAAGAGAACGCCTCTTGGACCAACACATTGCCGCAATACTTTGCGATTTTCGCTTTATTCGATAGTTTTGCACATGTTTGTTGTGGTCGCTCTGTTTTTATCATCAACAGTTACTTAATTATGGCCCTAACCTATGAAGTCGAAAAAACGAAGAAACAGGACCCTTTGCAAACCATAACGAAAACAATTAGGTCAGTTATAGTAACCTTCACCACCGGCTCCAGGGGAATCTTGAGTTCTTGGAAATGATAAGTATCCTACTTTCATACACTCAATAATTTCTGCTCCGCCAAACTTTAAATCCTCAGCAGAATACCTCAGGGTTCGGTGCTAGGCCCTCTTATGTTTTGGTACTGATTTAGACTTCTGAAAATGGAGATTCATTCAATTTTGTGTTAAGTTGTGGCATCAGACAATTTAACTTCGTTACAAAAGCAACACAGTGGAAATTTGCAAATGATAATGTTGTTAAATCAGGATCACATACATGGTATTTTTGTGTGTGGAAGCTCCTGGACATTACGAAATCAGTTCTCTTGTTTCTCAATATGAGGCTTTATATTTCCACTTTAATAGTATATAACATTACTAGCAAGGTAAGAGGGTTTTTACTGGCGAATGGAGGATATATCTGACAAGCCAAGCCGCAGGCGAGTCTGTTACCTCCTCGAGCCAGTAAAACCCGTTACCATGCGTGTATTGTTTTATATTTTATTTGTTTTGCATTTGTAAAAAGGTTAGATAATTTCCAAAAAAATCTTAATAGTTTGTGGCAATGTCGTAAGCTATGGAAGCGTTGCCATGAACATGTCTGTTTATTTATCTTTACATTTGTTTGGGCGAAATCAAAAATGAATGTACCAATCGAAATTTTTGAGGCAGCCAGCAGTGTAGCTTCAAGTTTATTACCTGCAAAATCAGCTTCAAGGTACGAGCGAGAATACGACAACTTCAAAGAGTGGCAAAACAAAAATAGTGTGATTGGGGTAACTGAAGATATTTTGTTGGTCTACTTGAATCAACTATCAGCTAGATTCAGCCCTAATACTTTATGGGCAAAATGGTCTATGCCGAAAAGCTGCTTGGAAATGAAAGAAAATGCCCCTGTTCGCAGGTTTGTTTTCCTTAAAAAATTTATTGAAAAATATGACGTTCAGTTGTCATTTGCAGATTTCAAAAGTTAATAGCGTTTCTGAAACGAAAAAATGAATGTTATACGCCAAAAAAGTCCATGGTATTAAGTAAAGAGAAGGCTGAACAATTTCTTTTACATGCTCCTGATGACCAGTGGTTGCTGGCGAAAATTGTAACAATATTTGAGATTTTCGGATGTTGTTGATGTGACCAAATTCTCTCCTTAAACATGAATGATGTAGAAGATATGAGAAAATACGTTATTGTGACATTGCGGCAAACAAAAAATTTAACAACAAGAGGATTTACCATAACCGATGATGGCTGCAGCTTCAAGCCCTGCATGTTATACAGAAAATATGTAAATCTTCGGCCTCGTGGAACAGAAAGCGTAAGATTTTCTTTGACATACCGACATGGAAAGTGCATTTCCCTTAATGCTGGCTAGCACAGTATTGGTGGTGTCCCAAAGCAAATAGCGAAATATTTAGGTTTAAAAGACCCAGAGTTATACATCGGCCACTCTTTTCGCAGAACTGGAGCCACTATGGTTGCGGATTCGGGTGGAGATATTTTAGCACTAAATCGTGCAAGGGGGTGGAAAAGCACCGAAATTGCGATGAGTTATGTTGATGATTCGGTCAACAAAAAATCGAAATCTCTAGCTAATTATTTGGTAGTAAGGAGAGTACAAATGTTCTGCAGTCCTCGAGTTCAGCAGTTTCTGAGTCAACAGATAGTTCATCATCATCAGTATCAACTCTTTCATCATCAAAAAACTGTGTTACTGGAAATAACAATTGTACCATGATTTTCAACATATATGACGATAAAACAAAATTTTCTGATGTAAATAATACTACCAACTTGTAAAAATTTTGCAAGTTAACTGTCAGTTTTACAAGTTAGTGCCTTAATAAAATAAACTTTCTTGATTAATATTGTGTTTTTGGAAACTGACGTTTACAAAGGAGAAACAAATAAATTTCATAAACTGATCGTATAATATTTCCTTGATCATCGTGATGTCATCAGTGCAAACCAGTGCCTCCTTTGGTTTTTAGTCTCATTCATCTTCTTTTTTATGTATAAAGAGTTTACTGGAATTTTGTAAAAAATGGAACACTCTATATGCGCATTTTTAATACCAAATCATCTTCTCGGCGCTTTTCTTCATGAATTTTCATGCAAAATATGACATTTAACCAGTTGTCAATCTAACCACAATTTCCACAATGTTCATGTCTGGACAGGTTGTCAATCAAATTGAAATCTAAACCTTGCATGAGATCGTAAATGTCATAAACACATTTGAAAAATCCCGGATGATTCACAAACTCTGCGTAATCATGTAAATCTTGAAATCCATTAATAAGAAGACGTAAACCCACAATTTTCATTACGACGATAATAATTCAGTAGCTCCACGCTTGAACAAGCATAAATACTTCCACCATTATGGATGACTTCTTTGGCCGGTCTAGTGGCTTCGAAGGCACTTTGCCATAGGCCACCCTCGTCGCACTGCGGAAAGTGAGGAAGGAGTTTTGAACATTTTCCATCAGGGGCGTACAGTCTTAGATACCTCGTTATCTGCAGACATTCAGATATTCGACAAATTAGATTTTCGTGCTGATTTTTTCGATTGGCCTACTCATTTCTACGAATCTATGAAACGTTTCCAGTATCTATAACTCTTGTTTGATATACACCTATTCTAACCTGTTCTCAAATGTCACTGGTTGTGATATCAATTGATATTTTGGTTCAATCATTTTATATCTCTTGATATTTCATCAGAATGGAAATAGAAAGCAAATATCGAAACATTCAAAGCTATTTCCGGAGAAATCTCGAAATAAATCAAATGGAAAGTCCGGAATGAATGTGTTTGCATTGAAACGATACTGAAACATGTCATTACTTCTTTTAGAGATTTAAGGGCGAATAACTCAATCCTGCCAAAAACTCCGCCGCTGGGGGTGTTCGCGGATTGAACATGAAGGAATTTCACGCGAATGCATCCACCCCCACTGCATTGCACCACGTGGCTGCATTGGTGAAGTGACTCCAGAAGTTTGTAGGAATCGGCGTCATTATGTCCTTGTTAATTTGTGGTGAAAGAGTTCCCCTGTTTGTGAGGTTTTCAAGGTATCCTAATTTCAGTTAACATTTTGATTAATTAGTATCTCAGTTAAATGTGCAATATTATTTTTAACCTAATCGTAGGTAATTTATTTTGTCAATTACACTTGATGTGAGCGTATGAAATTTCGACACTTTTTCATGATTAGACTTCTGTTTCATTCATTGTTTATTAATAGAAAATATTTCGCGTATACCGAAATGGTAGCATGAATTTTCTGCCCCACCTCCTTAAGAGAAGGGGACGTTACTTCGTAATAATTACCTTATAAAGTGCGTTATTGTGGATCAAATTTATATTCTCAGAAAATATTTGGCAACAAAATCCTGAAATAGGACAATTTTTATTTAAGTTTAACCAAATGTTACTGCTTTTTTTCAATATGGAAACTGCGTCATATAGTACTTTTTTGGCAAGATCTCTGTATCTTCATTACAAGCGTGCAACAATTTTCAAGAAAAAATTATTTCATCTAAAAGTTTCTTCTTCAATAGAAACTTACTTTTACGGTCTTTTCCAAATTGTCTGCAAAATTAAGTATAAATATTAGTTATTATTATTATTATATTAATATTAATTAATTAATAATATATTATCAGTATGATAATCAAGAAATTTCATATTCTAGAAATAATTTTCAACTATAATCGAATTTATTATTACCTTTACATGTTTAGTAAAAATAGTAAGAACGAATCTCGCAAGTGCGAATCGTTTTTTTCATTACATGCTGTAAATTCCCTTACGAGTTAGACTGTGGATGAAGGAGTGTCTTGCTCTTTTTTTTTACGTTTACTATCCGGAATATCCATTCATATTCAATATCGAGGTCAATCATCAGGTGCAACTCATTATCATGGGTTCGGATATTTATTACTTGAAGATGCACAGGATGGTATTAGGATGAATGGCCTGAAACATGGAGCTTGAACAAGAATTCGCCATCAAGAAAAAAATTTTCTGCTTATTAATTATGTTAGGTGCTTTTCAATAAGATACGGATAGACAAGTACCTGTTGTAATGTTGACAAATGATAAGGATATATAAATAAACAACAAAGATAATGATCTGTGGTTCCTTACTATATATAAATATATTTCAGAATTAAGAACTTAGTTAATGTTGCAGTGATAATTCACAATAGAACACTCGAATACAGGTTGAAGTTATTTCTAACTTTACCGGTATGTGAGGGCATTTCGATACATTCAAAACGTATACACTTAAAAAAGATATGAAAAAACATAATATGGTAGCCATTCGCTTGGGATGAATTCGTTAACGCCATTTTCATAGTGTTCAGCTAATTGAGCGTTGTTGAGATACACTGGGACACAGTACCCCGCTATAGTGTAGTTCTTGTTTTGATTCGCATTTATATTATACCTTTTCAAGTGCAAAAATAAACTATGCATTCTGCAAAAAAAGCAAAATCTGCTCCTGTGCTTCTCGAACACAATATTACATTCTTAAAAATATCACTCATTTTTTTCTACCCAATCATCCATCTACAATGGGCATATGCAGGAAATTTTCTCCATTCTGCATCGACTATGGTATTCATTTATATTTTTTGTCAGATTGACCGATTTTTTGTCTCGGACGAAACTCAATTAAGTCATTCCTGACTAGCCGATCGGTCAGACGTTTATTAAGTGACTAATTTGGCGATTTAATTATGAAAATAATTAGCTTGCAAACATGCCGCAGATGAATAGTATGACATGCGGATTCTCGGAAATCGACCGCTCTCCCAATCCAGAACTGTCGTCAGTTAATAACAACACAATATTGAAATTATCAGACTTGAACTGCTTCAGTTTAATAACACAAGCAGTGAGATACCTTTCACTTCCATTGATTGATTCGTTCATTTCAATACCACCGGACTTTTTGAGTTAGATTTGGTCTTTCATCTTCTGATGTAAGGGTCCTTGGTGGAGTTCCTCAGGTTTCAGTGCTGAGTCCACTTCTGTGTTTACTTCGAGGACTTCACTTCATTTTCGCTGAATGTTTTGTGGCCGTAAGTAAGATTATACTCTATTTTGAAATAGGTACGCAGGATCTGTTTAGTGGGTTGATCTGAAAGTTGATCAAGAGTTGTTGCATTCCTGGCAAAGATGGAATACCAGACAAGATAGGATTGATTGAATTGCCTTCATTCTCAGAACTAACTAGTGATTATTACTTACAGAGCTTTTCATTATTTTGTCAATACAGAAATAGCTTTTGCCCTTTTTCCCCGAATCTGACTTGGAAGTGAGGTCAATTTAAGCTTGCTTAGAAGAACTTCATGACAATACTAAGTAGCAATTTTCTCGTCAGAATGTTGGAGAATGCCATCTCCCCATTTAATTCTACGATTTCCTCAGTTCCATTGTATTTACTACGTGGTTTCCTGAAATGTGTAAACTAATCGACATACACCATGCGTACCAAACTCTATTGCTGTAACTGTTTATTTCCATAGTGAGGTCAGAAATTTGTTTGCTAATCTATCTCCTCGAAATATTACATAACAAAAATCCTGATTAAGTTTTTTTTTTCAGGTAGAAGTCTACTGTTGATTGACCAGGCGTAGCAGTAACCCAGATCCTGCATAGGAGTATGCCCATTAGCCTTTATCCAAGTACCCAGGACTGTTATTAGGCTCAGCGGCCCTTTAGCCGCCCCGAACTAATGACTATGGCCGAGACTGCTATCGAAAGCAACGCCACACATGACAAAGCAAACAACAATCATCCGCTCGTGATAAACCACAATGTCCACCGTCCATTGATGAAACAGAGAAAACGCAAGAGACTCAGTCAAGTACTGGACAAACTGACTGGTGCAGGTGGCGAATCTGGCGATATAGATCTGAGAAATGGCGTTGAGAACGTGAATAATAACATAAGAAATCTGAACAACAACAACTCTGGAATATGCCACGATGAACAATTGAATACAAAAACTCCCAAACACGACGGAAGGGATTTCAAATTCGATGTACCAGAAAAATTGAGGTTCGGATCAGGAACGAACGCCAGTGAAGATGAAGATGTGTTTAGTCCAACGAGTTCGAGTAATAAATCACCGCATAGTTCTACTGAATCACCAAGAATAAGTTTCAGTCCTTTGAGACTTAAGGAAGAGGAAGCTAGTGATAGTCCTCCATTGCAGAAACCTCCAACATGTCCGTGTTATCAATGTTTTTCTGGTGCAAGTCCAGGTCATCATATATCTCCTCTACATCCATACGATCGTTTCTTTCCGGCTTCGCCGATATCTCCTCTAACTCCAGTATCACCAGCACCGCCAGGTGTTTACAATTTCGAACGTTACCTCCACTCCAAGTACCTGCCAGATTTCTTCAGGAGAAGAAGTCATTCAGATTCTGACCTTCCCTTTTGGTTCGAAAAGAATGAAAAGACTAGAAATCTCCCTACAACACATCCTTTGACTATCTCTACCAACTTCTACAGCAGGCCGCTCGAGATTGACTCCAGTTTACCCCAGGAGTATCCGTTAGATTTATCCATGAAGACCCAGGAAAAGGTCAACAGTTTGGATTGTTTCATACCGCCTCCGTTGCAGATGTTACCTCCAGGCTTCTTGCCTCCTAGAGGTGGAGTATCAGTTCCAGTAGTGAAAGGTGATGTAGCTTCTCCAACTACGAAGGAGTCTGTTGCGTCACGTTATAATCTTGAAGTTTCGCCGGTAGTGGAAGAAATGCCTCCAGGTTCTGACGTAGCTTATGTTTGTCCAGTTTGCGGACAGATGTTCAGTTTACACGATCGTTTAGCTAAACACATGGCATCGAGACATAAAAGTAGGCAGAGTTCTGGTGAGACAACAGCGAAGGCGTATTTGTGCGAAGTTTGCAAAAGGTCATTTGCAAGAAGTGATATGCTGACCAGGCATATGAGACTGCATACAGGGATCAAACCCTATACGTGTCGAGTGTGTGGACAAGTGTTCTCCAGATCTGATCATTTATCCACTCATCAAAGAACACACACAGGCGAGAAGCCTTATAAATGTCCTCAGTGTCCTTATGCGGCTTGTAGAAGAGATATGATCACAAGACATATGCGCACGCACGCTCGTTACGAGCCAGATTCAATCAATCAAACACCTGTAGTTAAAAGTGAGCACTCTTGAACATCTTATTGTTATGACCAGAGGTAATATGGAAGAACCAAAACCGAGAATCTCTAATCGAGTCTTGAATCGTTGAAAATAATTGTTAAAGTTTCGGAAAGTCTAGTCTGCCCTGAAGGGTCAAAATTTATCGAATTTTTTTGTTGAATATTTTAAATTTTTTTATGTTTTGGTTTTTCCGTTTCGCCTCGAGATTTGTCGAGATCTCATATCATTCCAAGTCGCTTAATCGCCAAGGCCAGTGTGTTCAAATCCCTTCGCACTTTTTGTGTAATGTGCCAAATGTAAACCTATCGTTCAAATATGGCCATGTAAACAAGTTTTTGTATACTGTGTTAGATGTGTATACATTGTTGAATTGATTTATCTTAACCATGTGACGTTTTTTTATTGCGGATATGTTTCCAGAACAAGAATATTTGATCATTTTCTGATCAGGTATAACTGGAATGATTTTCGCATGTGAGACATGAAGTCGACATTGAAAGACAAAGTGGTTTTTACAAGAAGGACTATTGTTTCCTTCTGGAACTTTGTGAAATTGTAAAATACTGATGAAGACGTATACTGTGATATTTGGACATTATGTTGTAATTTATTTTTGTGAAATACTAATTAGGTTGTCTATTTTTGATATGAAATTTTTTACGAAGTGTTAGAAAGGAGCGTTATATCTCTTGTCTTGTCTCTTGACTTCATGTTGAGAAGCTCAATTTACACAGGGCATTAATAGAAGTATATTTGGGTCACTTTTTGGAACAATGTCCAAACTTTGTCGATTTTCTAAAGCACAGATCCTACTTGTTCTCGAAAAACATTATTGTTGTTCAACTAAAAATTGTTACCTGTTCCATGTTTGTAATGTTTGTCGGATGCAGAAGACAAAATTGTGCCACCTTTGTTTTATATATATGTTGATGTTAAGCATACTCATCGTACTTTATTTCTCACTTTGTACAGTTGTGTGTTTGTTCTGTTAACAATGAATGTTGCGAATGGTTGTTAACGTATTTAATTTATGTAAATTATTTATTTTTCTTCGGAAAGTGATTTTAATTTAATGCATGTACAAAAGACATAACTACTTAACTATTTAATTGTTAATTTTCTATTTAACTTTCATTTTTAAGGATTCCATGAATTCGTTTTTATAAATTTTTGTTATTGGTCGAGAAAATAAATTTGATTTAATTTTGATTTTATGGTTTCATTCAGATATGTATCAACCCTTTATTCCTTCAAAGTGAATAATAGTATTGAAATCTAGTGTAGGCATCTAAACTGATGCAGAAAAATAATAACAAGTGCCAAATATCTACAATTTCTCTAAAAACCACAAAAAACTCAAAAATTAAGGGTGTTTGGCATATTTTCGCTGTAGATGGCGCCACCGCTCAACAAATTTTTACTGATATGGGCTTTAATTTCTTCTTCTTGCACTCCAAGTCACCATTACCGTCATATAACTCAATAAAAAGATTTGTATATTTAATTAACTTTATTTGTATTTAAATTATAACGTGTGACTTATAAATCATATGGTAACATTGCTAGAAAAGGAAAAACACTTTATTTCAGTTGTTTTATGTAGGCTTTCAATTTAAAAGGGTGAAGTGAATTTTAATTAAACCAGGGTATTTGAAGACTTTAATAATCGATTCCATTTTTTTCAGTGGAACTCGATTTGTTTATTCAGGCAGACCCATTAAACAATCTTACAAATCAATTTTTTTGGTCAAATTATATTGCTGAAATAAACGAAGATGCCAAAAAAAGTCAAGATACATTTAAAAAAACAAATTGTTGACAATAGTTTGGTAACTATGGTCTGCTCAATCAATCATACAGATGATGATATTATTTATGTTTTTCCGGCTCAGATACAACATGAAAACTAAGAGGTGTAAATTTGATTAACTTTATTAGTATTTAAATTATAACATTCGCGGATCTACGAAACCCGGGCTTGTAATGACCTGAAATTGATGGAATATTTTTGGGATTTTCACCTTTCGGGGCCCTTTTGTATCCTTTTTGGCGGAAATTTCTTTTCCCGGCAATTGCAATCTAAAGGGGCTAACAAAACCAATTTTTTAAAATTATAAAAATTTCCAAAGACACCGTTTTTACCCCTTCCAATTTTAAATTTTCCATTTAAGCCCAAAAACCTTTCCAAAACCCTTTTTTAACAAAAATTTTTAACCAAAACCCCTTAATGGGAAATGGTTTTAGTAAATTTGTTTTTCCGAATTCCAAACCCGAAAAAATTTTTAAAAAAAGGTTTTTAGAAATTTAAAAGTTTTTAAAAGGTTTTTTTCAAAAATTTTGTTTTTAAAAAAGGAAAATTTAATTTTTAAAAATATTCCTTTTTCCCGGGTTTTTAATTTTTTTTCCTTTAGACCCAATAATTTTATTTTTTAAATTCTTTTATTGAAAATTTTAAAAGTAATGTTTAAAAGTTTTTTTTTTAAGTTTTCATCGGCCCAAAATTTAAATTTTTCAAAAATTTAAAAATAATTTTTTTCCATTCCTTTAGAAATTTGTTTCCCTTAAACCCTTGAAACCTTATGCCTTTAAGGGTTTTAAAAAAGGAAATTCAAGGGTTTATCAAATTTTTGAAAATTTTACTTTTATTTTTTAAAAAGGAATTTGATTTTTATTTTAAAAAAACATTGTTCGGTTTCCCCCTTTTTGATGGGGAAGGGAAAAATTTTCTAAAAATTTAAACAAGAAAAACTTAATTCGCCCCTTAAATTCGGAAATTTTTTGGCCCCCGGGAAAATTTTCCCGCAAAAACTTTATCGAAAAGAAACTTTTTTTGGGTTTCCAATTAAAAAATAAAATTTGATTTTAAAACCTTTTTTGGGGGAAAAAAAAATTGGGAAAAAAACCAAAAAAACCCAAAAAGAACTAAAAAAAAAAAAAAATGGAACCCAAAATCACAGTTCGTCATATTGACCAGTCTTTCCTTGGTTAATGCAGTAGGTAACTGACGAGTAACAGATAGGTCCTTATCATATTGAACTGGTGTTTGTTTCGAACATCCTGCGAAACAGGAAGCGAGAATGAGGACTGTGGCATAACTATATTGGACGAATCGGCGACTTGACCAAATATTTTATCTGAAATTTTTGTTTATTTTTAATAGACGATTCAATATATCTCAGGGCAACGTTGGAGGATTTCCATCCTCCATGTCTCTTCAGCACGTCTATTTTGCTCCCGAATCAGCTAACAAAGACGCAGATGTGCGTCTAAAACAATGTCTCGTATAAGACGTCGCATTTTCTAATTTCAAGTAAGCTGCTATTTGCCGTGGAAATGTACCAAACATGTTTTTGGCGCTCTTGTTCACCCGAACAGAGTGCCTATCATTTTGTCCGAATGTCTGTAATTTTGGAATATCGAGCCGAAAATGGTCTCAATCGATTGGGTTCGACTCTGATGAAGAATTCGTGGCGAAAGTTGAGTCTGTCCGGCCATCCGGCCGTCTGTATCCTCTCTAGCATCCAAAAGGAATCAGCTAGAGTTTTCATATTTTCAGAATAGGTTAATTGTCCAAATATCTCAGTCAAGTTCGTTATTGGGCCAAATCCGTCGGATGGTTCAGTAGTTATGAGCATCTGAAATTTTGTTTCCTCAATAACTACTAGAATATCCATCCGATCAAGTTGATACTTGGAATGTTATTGAGGGAGGCTGAAACGAAACGGCTTGCAAAATTTCGCAGAAATCGTCATGCTAGAAAATTCTTAAAAAATTCCCAAAAAAAAAATTTTCAATACTCAATATCTCCTAAGACATCATTTAGATTTAAATAAAAATCCGTATATATATTGAGGTTACCGATATCTTACTCTTCCTCAAATTTCATTGTCGTAGCTTTCCCCCTTCTGAAGATATGATCATTTTTTTCATTTACTCAAGAGAAACATAGAAATGTCACAAAGTCCGAGCTTTGTCATTGAAAGATATGCCATCACAGATCGATATTCGTTTGACAACTTGCGGACCTAGATATCAGTGTCAGTTGGCGTAATATCAATCAAAATTTTCATAGAATTCATACAGGTAGAATTCGATGTCGATGACGTTGTCAAAACTCAGAAAAGCAATGACGTAAGTTTTTAGGAGAAGCATGGATCAAAATTTGGTGAAAATTATGAGTAGTTATTTTCAAATTGAGATAAAGGTTTGTTTATTCATTAGGCTTTTATATTTGCATCGCATTGTCCCAGAGTACGGAAAAAGACTATTGTTCATCCGATCAGAGAGCTTATAGATTTGTTAAGGTTTGAATATTTACTTGCAGGTAGCTCAACAAGAGCGCCAAAGCAATCTGACCTCACGTCAGTGCTTTCTAAATTTTTCCTACTACTCGCGTAGTACATTCTTTGTTAATGTATTGAACAAAAAATTTTGAATGAGGTGTCCCTGTCTTTCGCAATGCCACATATTTTCGAAATATCGCCACAAAACTGATGGCACTGTTTTCTGAATTTTTGATCACAAAATTTCGGTCAATTTTATTTTTGGTGCTTCTAATCGCAATTAGGAAGGAATCGCCCAAATCTCTCACATCGTCGATTTCTAAATCAACCAACTCTTTTCAACGACAAGCTCCCGCAACTCCCAAAATAAGTGCAACCCACAAAAAAATTGATTTCTTAAAATTTCTGAATATAAACACATTTCCAAATTTACCTGAAGCATTAAATATTTATCATCCGGAGCCTCCCGTAAGAACTGATCTACCTGCTCAGACTGAGAATTCTTGACTTCTTTGGCTTAAATCCCTCATTTCTTCTCTTCAAAAAAGCTAATAATTTTGGAATTTTCTTATATCAATATCTTCTCTAATGTTAACAACCGATTTCAGCATTGAGTGTTGAGGCCCTCCTTGCGGTCGGGCCATAAACTTTAGCTTCAGGATTAAATGTACTACTTCAGTCCTCGGTATATAATATACTATTCTTCTAAAGTAATTTCCCATGCTGATTATAATATAACATAAATAAATATAAAAAAGACGGTACTGTTTCAAATGAACTTAATGGTGTAAAGGGTGATTCATTTAGAGGTACTCTTTGTGGTGGGGATTTAGTTGCAGATCGCGCGTGCGTCGTGTAAACTGAAGATGTATTCTCAGAGACAACCGAGACAGTCAACTCCGAACTAAATTCGTGTCCGATGTAATTTTGTATCTCTCTCCCAAAATAACCTATTTTCAGATAGCGCTGAGATCTGCACCGGTGAAAGAATGGCGGGAAATTTGAATCGATAGCACAGGATCATTGAATTTTAAAAATGAATTTTGCGGAAACATTGAAAAAACTTTCATCCTCGATATGCAATGTATTTATGATTTAGGCAAACATTTGTAATATCAAATATGAAATTTTTTTCATTATGTTCTCAAAATACATTTTTAAAATTACATATCGATATTTTCATCTTGAAAATTAGAAATATTTATAACACACTATTAATTACAGATCTTTTAATTGAACAATATGAACATTTCATAAGTTATTCTATGGTCTCAAATTAATGACATATATCGTACAGAAAATAAACATAACATTCAACATAATAATGATGCAAAAAATAACAAGGGTGCTTGAGATAAGAAATAATGAGGAATGAAAATGTTGGGGAAAAACTGGCAATACAAATTTTAGATATGGCTGGAGTCATTATCAATTATCGACTTTCAACAATAAGTGGACTTTACATGGAACTTAACAAAGGTTGAATTAACAGAACAGACTGCTGAAATAATAAAAAATAAATCGAAATTACTTTCCGCGCATTTTCTTCAATTCTTTTCAAAAGCTGCAGGGAAGCAAATTTTCGGAGCAGCGTGTACTCCTTTTGAAGAGTGAGAGAGCAAGGATCTTGTCGTCTAAGGTCCATCTTCTCCCTTCAGCACCTTTCACTTGAATGTTTTTTATTTGCGACAACATGAAATTGGTTGTCAGTGTAGGTACATCTTTGAAAAGCTTTCTGACAATGCCATCATTGGCTATATCAATGATGTCAGTAAGGAAATTACTTCTTTTGATTCACATTGCTTTCAACTTTCGCAATTGATCTTTATTCCACAACATATTTACCAGTTTCTTTTTCCTTGGGGCACTATGTGACAGGTACAAGTTGTCGATATTTTGAAACATCCTTAATCTACGAATCCTTGGTGTCTGTGGCGACGTTACTCATGCCTCAATGATACCTGAAATTAAGGCAATCAATATTATACCTACATGTCAATTAGAAAAGCTCAAAATTTTTATAAAATATCATAACATTTAAATATATCACATGAATCTTCAACATTTCATTGGAAATATTTACATTACCTGACAGAGCAATTGATTTGTTGTTCTCATCCGTTCGTCTGGGACGAAACAAGAGATCCTTGCCATTCACCTGGTCGGAACATTTGATTTCGCAACTGTTCATTCTGAAATGTTTCCTAAAACATTGATCAAGGTTTGAAAATAGAAGGAATCATGTAACTTATTGAATTCAAATGTTCTCACAAGCAGAAATGAAATATTACGCAAGTGAAAAGATGAAAGTCAACAAAAATGCAGTTGATCAGATAATTGCATTGAAGATACAAACAATTAATTCACAATACCTGACGGTTCAATAGATTCATCAGCCTGTGATTCCTCCATTACTTTAATACCTACCTGATGAAGGGTTGACCCAAGCCATAGGAATAGCATGTCTGTTTAACTTGTGGCGATTTGAATTTGTAAAAGAATTTTCATTAAAAGTCCATCACAAATTCTCCAACACAGCATTACAACGAAGACCAAGAGCATCACAAATTGATCCTTCGAAATAAATTTTAAACTTAAATAATATACTTTTGATCCATAGCAAGCATCAGATTAAATAAATATAACTTTTATTCTTACCGCTCAGGATTGAAAGGATAACAAAATTAATTATTGACTTAGGCCTCTAAAGCACCGCATCTAAGACAATGTTTATCAATCATCTTTTAGAGTAAATATTAACTAACTTTTTCTCAAATTTCAACTGCAGACGTAGGTAAAAATTAAAAGTACTATACAAGTTTGAATATTTGTAGGTTAGGCTTATGCGAAAATTTTCTTCTTTGTTATCACATTGCACATAAATATTTTCAATCATCCAGACAACGTATACATCGACATCTGAAAATAGGTTCCAAAAGTGGGATTAAGATAGACTTATGGTAGTTGAGATGGAACAGACAGTGACACAACATAATTCTTAACATAGGACAAAAATTGGCGTAATTTCGTAATGGAGCGACTTAGCACGGCACAGCGTCTACAAATTGTTCAGCTTTATTACAAAAATGAGCGATTTACGGTCTACGTAATCGGCCTACCGAACGCACAATTCGCTCTACCATCACTAAGTTTGAGACTCAACATTCGTTATTGGATAATACTCGACCAAATAGACAACATCCAGCTCGTAGTGAATAGAATATAACGGGGTGGGGAAGAGTGTACATGATGACCCTGAAGTGTCGACTCGTCGCCGTTCTCAACAGCTTGCCCTTTCGTATTCAACGACTATTTGGATAAATAACCACAATAGTACTAATTTTTTGAAATTTCGAAGACCCATTCACGATTTTAGTTAATCTTAAAATGATGGCTCACAAAAATTCCATCTTGCTGCGATACTAGCGCCCTCTAAATTTTCGCATTAAACTCAAGAAACATTGTCAAAATTCTTTATAGAGTTGATAGCCAGACACCCAATTTTCGACATGAATCAAAGTGGTGCTCACTGATGCGTGTCCCATCGATGAAAACAAATGGTAGTCGGAAAGAGCAAAGTCTGGTGAATACGGCGGGTGGGGAAGCAGCTCCCAGCCAAGTGTACTGATTGTATCCAGAAACGGTTTTGCTTTGTGTGCAGGTGCATTGTCACGAAGCAAATTAACTTTGCCGTGGCCCATTTTGGTCGTTTCTCGATCAATGCATAGTTCGAATTGATCATCTGTTGTTGGTGGCGATCAGTATTAACGGTTTCACCAGGTCCTAGGAGCTCATGGTACTTCACAACTTTCTGGTCCCACCAAACACACAGCGCTTAAATTTAAAGTCCGCTTCAGACATTTAAGTGGCGTTTAACAGTAGGTGCAACCATGGCCCTCTTAACTGAACTGTGTTAATACGGCCGTGGTGCAACACAACTTAATTTAAGGGTTCATTTAAAAGGACTCTTTTAACTAAGTAAGGTTGGTGAAACGGGCCTGAGTAATATTGATTTTTCTTTATTTTATTCATAAACGATAAACCTCAACCTCTCGCCAGTTTAATCATTAACTTTCGGCCAACCCTGTAGGTATATATTCCAGTTAAAATATTTTCAGTTTTTTAAGTCTATAACATCCTTCACTCAAAAGAATTATGATTAAATAATTGGAGAACTGTCTACATATATGAAATGGACCCCAAGCAGAACGAATCAATTTTGACATAATTCGATCCAACGCTGGTTTCATAAAGGTTCGTGTCTTGTTATTTATCGAGTAGCACTGCTACCGATTACAATCTTTCAGTTGCTACCATTCGTATTTGTACCAAATTGTTCAATCAATTCCACTCGGACACAATATTAATTAATGGTCAGACCAGAATATAAATCAAAACCGAGGCAATACAAAGTCGATATATGACCTTGGTCGATTCGGCGAGATAAAAAAAAATAAGAGTCCAGTCCACGGAAGCTGATTTTCTTTCACACGGCATAGTTTTTCTCGAATACCATTTGTTTGTTGAAGTGGTTCTAAACTTGTTGATGTAACATTTGATTCACCAATAAAATAGGATCCTGATATCCAATGATAATCATCATTGTCAAAGAAAAATTTTTGATGATAGAACTCGTGTAGACTTATTAGTTGGGAATACCCATCATTGTTGGCATTTAAAATGCTGTCAAGTTCAGAAAATTTTCTCAGTGACAGTTTAAAATTGATACTTATAAGACTATCTTCAAACTACGGACAGTCTCGGAAGAAAAAACATTGAAAACAATCTCTATGTTGAAGAATAAAAACAGCTACGGATGTGATGGAATCCCGATGAAATTAGTAAAAGATTGCGTAAATCAAACAGTGAAACCCCTAACTTTCCTAATAAATGTTTGATTGATAAAACCGGTGTACAAGAAAGGCGAACCAGAGAAACCACAGTGCTATAGACCAATAAGTCTCCTACTGACATTCTTCAAAATACTAGAACTAAGTATTTCGACTCAGCTTGTATCATACCTAGTACAAGCCTAAAACTGAAAACTAGGAATAATATTGTTCAGAAATTAGCTGGATCGTCTTGGGGTGCTGATGCTTCCACTCTTCGCACAGCATCTCTAGCCCTAGTCTTTTCTGCAGCTGAGTATTGTTGCTCTGTTTGGTTTAATAGTGCACATACACAAAAAATTGATGCACAATTGAATACATCCATGAGAATAATTACTGGCACCATAAGATCAACACCGGTTCATTGGTTACCAGTATTGTCTAATATTGTCCCTCCCCATATTCGCAGACAGACTGCAGCTCTGAATTCTTGGAATAAATATAATTCTTTTCCCAATTTATTCCCAATTATTTCATATTTTCCACAAAATAGAATTCCCAGATTAAAGTCACGTAAACCATTATGGCATAATACGTTCTTCAATATGAACATAAGTGATAAAGAATTATGGAAGACTGAGTGGAACTCTTACGAAATGTTCAATAAGTATCTCGTTTCTGATCCTTCTGAAAAAGTTCCTGGTTTTGATCTTCCAAGAAAAATTTGGACAGTTCTTAATCGTTTGAGAACAGGTCATGGTCGTACCAATGGCATGCTATTTAAATGGAACTCAGTTCCTAGCGCAAGTTGTGAATGTCGAGAAGCAAAAGAAACAATACCTCATCTCATAAATAGTTGTCCCATATATAAATTTCAAGATGGTTTTAGGGCTATTCATGATGTTTCCAACTCTTTTTTGGAATGGGTTATAAATTTCAAACGAATATGATACGTATTTTTGTTATTCAGTTCTTTTTTTTGCTTTTGTCTTATTATTTCCAGATTCAATGTGAGCACCTTGAAGAAGTCTCTGTCTCCATCAATAGAAGATCACTCTTGAAGAAAGAAGTCCCTGAAATATATTTCAGCTTATTTTTGTATTTTCACACTTAGACGGGGAGCCAGGGTTTTTTTTACTGGGGTTTTTTCCCTAGGCTTTTATGTCATACGCCGAATTGTATGACACCCCGTCACTAACCCCTGATCTATATGCTTTATTGTTTGCTAACTAAATATTGTCAGCCAAAAGTTCAAAAGAATATATATATATATATATACCTAGTACAAGAAAAAATTTTATCACCTTCACAACATGGATATGTCAAAGGGAAGTCCACACAGACAGCAATCTTTGAATTTAGCTCAGGAATCTTAGGCGCTCTGGAAGATGCAAATGTGACGGTTGGGTTGATCTTGGATCTATCGAAGGCGTTCAATACCCTGTCCCATGATCTCATCCTACAAAAATTACAAGCCTATGGAATAAAGGAAAAAGAACTGAATTAGTTAAAATCGTACCTAATCAACTGTAGACAAAGAGTAATGATCTTTCATAATGAGAACCACATAATATCGCAGGCAGAATTCACAGAACTGGGAGTACCACAAGAAAGCATTTTAGGTCCGATCATATTCATCATATTTTTAAATTATCTATATACCATTTTTGATGAAACAAATATCAAAATGTTGAATTATGCAGATGACACAAACTTTACAGTCACGGCCAAGACATTCCCAGAAACGTGTAAATTTGTAAAATCAACCCTACTGCAAGCTGGCGAATGGTTTGAAGCAAATGGTTTATCCATGAATGCTGAAAAAACAAATGCAGTGCTATTCAAAACAGCTCGTTCAGGTTTTCAAAAACCACCAAATATTCAACTTTGCAACTCCTCTCTGAGTCTGATTAGGTGTTGTAATTTCCTGGGTATCAAACTGGAGGACACTTTTGATTGGAACGAACACATGACCAACCTTTGTGCTCAATTGAGTTCTATTCTATTCTATAGTGCTACTCACTAGGGGTACTCAGTATACAGAGTCTTTCACCCATATTTATACGGAAAACTACTGAACGTATTTTCATGAAATTCACCACTTACAAGTATTTCATGATGCTGATGAAATCTAAAATATTTTCAAGGCATGAGCACCTCCGGTTTTTCCGGAAATGACGTCAACTTCCGTTTTTCAAATTAGAACACCATTTTTTTTATTGCAGAAATAGATTACTTAGAAAATTAGTTATTTTGATGTAACGTTTTTCAGTTTTGGTTGGAAAATTCTCTCTGAGCGGGAAAATTCGAAAAAAAAATCGAAAATAGAGCTCCGCTGAAACATGAATAACTTCGAGGTTTTTGGATGGAAAATTTTTATTTTTGGGATTTTTCAAGATGTAAGATTGATGTATCCACTTCAAAAATCGTAATCGCGATTCATGATACAGGGGGTGAAAAAATCGCTTTCAAATTTAGGGATGACAAAATCGTGAAAAATCAATTTTTTCAAATTAGAACCCCATTTTTTTATGGCAGATATTGAATCTACGTTAAAAAATAATGTGAGTATATGCATTACACCCTTGCCCTAAAGCGGATATTTTCTGAGTTATTCACAAAAAACTGTTTTTCGTCTTGAATTTTCAGCTATTTCTTTTCCCTTCACGCCAAAAAAATGAAATTTTCAGGAACTGTTATTTGAACCATGCTGTAGATTTTTCACCCCTTCTTGAAACCGACTTCAAGTTACTATTAGGAGAACCATGGCAAACTCTCGCAGTTATAACTACAGAAGATGCTCAAAGTTTTGACCGTTAATTTCTAGACATTTATTTATACGTCTCAGGTATGCTTCGTGCGTTGCTCTTCTTATTTCATCGGGAGGAAGTGTTTAAAAACCAAATTGAGTTTCAAAACTATGAATCTGAAAATCTAAACAAACCTGAACGCATTTCTGACTCGTTCTATGCAGTCCTCTTTATCAGTCAGGGGAGTTGAGTAGACAATATTTTTTATACTACCCCAAACATAATAGTCTAAAGGAGTTAAATCGGGAGAACGTGGAAGCCGAAGATGTGGACCATTGTTCGCCAACCATTGATCTAGCGGCTCAATTATTTGAGTCAATATGTCAGAATATCTATCTCCTAAGGGAGAAAGAACATTGCAAACATGTGTAGTGTTCTATCTTACCAGTTAAAGTCCCATCATAAATGTGAACATCGAGAATTGCATTATTTTTGATTGTGCAAAAAACATTGAAACTCCAGGTCTCTTGAAAGTTCCATTGTCTGAAGTGGTGGTTGTTCTCTTCATCCCAATAATGACTGTTATGCCTATTGAAAGAACCATTCTTTGTGAATTTAGATTCATCTGTCCAAATTATACAGTCCAAAAAGTTTTCATTCTCTTGAAATCGAATCATCATAGCTTCGCAAAACTCTATTCTCCTGACGAAATCAGTTTCCTTCAAATGCTGTACCCTATTGAATTTATATGGGTGCATTTTATGTTTTTTAATATTCTCCAAACACTCGATTGAGATAATCCCAAAGCAATCTCGGCATCTTTGAGAGAATTTTGAGGATTCACACGAAAATATGCAAGAACTGTAATTTCGTTGTTCTCATCTTCTACTACACTTTTTTCTCTGTGTATAGTTTTCTTAACGAAAGATCCGACATTTCTCAAGTTTGTCATGGTTCTGTTAATGGTATCTCTCGTTGGTCTGGGTCGGTCACGAAACCTCTTAATGAAATGTCGAATCGTTCTATCTACAACTTTATTACATTCTCCATGAAGTAGAATGAGATTCAAATAATCTTCATTGGTAAAATTAGGCATAGTGATCGATTTTATAACTTAATACGAATTATCACCAAATTAATAGTAAACACAAAATGCTACTGAATAAAGAGGAATTTGGCAGATGTAATTAATGATATCTATCATTAAAAAAAAGAATGTAAAACATGGTAAGTTTTTGCATATGGTTCATAAGGAATTATTTCTTAATCACTGGAGAGAAAACCGATGGCCGATTAGTTGAAATAAAGAGGTTTCCGATTCAAATTCGAATCCAAATTCGCCATCTATTTAGGAAAAACCTGTAACTTTTTTCTCTTGCATAGTAGGGCAGTAAAATCTAAAACATGATTTAAGTAACAGTTCCTGAAAATTTCATCTCGTTGGCGTGAAGGGAAAAGAAATAGCTGAAAATTCAAGACGAAAAACAGTTTTTGTGAATAACTCAAAAAATGTCCACTTTAGGGCAAGGGTGTGATGCATACACTCACATTATTTTTTGTCCATATATAAATTTCAAGACGTAGATTCAATATCTGCCATAAAAATATCGGGTTCTAATTTGAAATTGATTTTTCACGATTTTGTCATCCCTAACTTTGAAAGCGATTTTTTCAACCCTGTATCATGAATCGCGATTTCGATTCTTAAAGTGGATACATCAATCTTACATCTTAAAAATCCCAAAAATGAAAATTATCCATCCAAAAACCTCGAAGTTATTCTTGTTTCAGCGGAGCTCTATTTTCGATTTTTTCGAATTTTCCTGCTCAGAGAGAATTTTCCAACCAAAACTGAAAAATGTTACATCAAAATAACTTGAAATTTTCTAAGGAATCTATTTTTGCAATAAAAAAATGGTGTTCTAATTTGAAAACGGAAGTTGACGTCATTTCCGGAATAACCGGAGGTGCTCATGCCTTGAAAATATTTTAGATTTCATCAGGATCGTGAAATACTTATAAGTGATGAATTTCATGAAAATACGTTCAGTAGTTTCCTGTATAAATATGGGTGAGGTTCCTCGCGAAAGACCCTGTATACCTGGACTCTATGTCAATGAAAACTATTAACCAAGCAGTATTGGAATCGAAGAGGAGGTATAGCATAATATTCTATGGAAGCTCACATAACTTGGACAGAGTGCTGAAGATTCGAAAGAGAGCAATACATACGATCTGTAGATGAAGAGAATGGAGTCGTGTAGGGGAATATTTAAAAAAATTATAAATATTCAGGAATGATTTTCACTTTTTAAAATGTGCATTACTTTGAAGAGAGAACACCAAGTAATTATAATACAAGAACAACAGCAATAAAATTCCCGCAGCACAGACTAAGTCCAGTCCTACATTGGAAGCGGATTTGGTCTGGCCAGCCAACCTGACCTGATTTGATTCTTCTTGCAGAGCATTCCAGACCAGATCGAACACTGCCTCCAATGTAGGAGGACAGAGCATTTTTTCTTTATTTTTGTTTCCTCCAGACCCGTCCAGACTGTCTGATCTGGAGAAATTCCGCTTCCAATGTAGGACTGGCCTTAGCCTTACCGAAAAAGGATCTGCATTTAGGTGCATTCGATATTATAACAAGATGTACCCTACAATAATACAAGAAATTCATTTTCAAGCTGCTACTCAACATTGAACCATAAAGTGTAGAAGACTTCCTAGCTTACATGATATAATGAGAGTAAAATTGTTTATAACCCTGTTTCATCTCAAGTGTTCACTGTATTGCATGTATACAGTTTAGCTGAAATAAAGTATATTATTATTATAACATGGAAGTTTGGATGATTAGTAAACATTGATAACTCGAACGCGATGTTTATCTGGCTAATTGATAACCGTAGATTGGTATTTGTCCCATCAAGTATTTGCACTAGATCTCTTATTGCTGTAATTATATTTTTCAGTGTCATAAACATTTCTCATTCATCATTTGAGGACCGCTGATCCGATCGAATCGATACCTATAACCAAATATCGAAACGCAGGAGTCCAGGCAACGCCCCCCAAATAAATTTAAATAGTTCTAAACTGATGTAATGAATGTTAATTATCAAAAAAGAAAAGCGTCTCCGAACTTAGTTATTGACGAAGTCGAAACTTTCCGGACCACAAACTATAATTATTTTGTGGCAATGTAACGGTGTGGTCGTAGTTGAAACACTCCAGGCTAGGTTGATCACTAATTTCGATAATAATGGAACATTTAATGAGAGTCTTACTGGATACCAGTGTTAATTACCAACTGTTACACTTTTGATTGCCGTATTTTCGGCCGTAAATATATGTTTTTGGCCGGATCCAGGCCATAGCTGATTACATTATAGGTGGAGGAGGAGGATGCCTCTTGAATATGCTAATAGAAGTACCGGATGATAATAGCTTTCGAAAATAATGTGTACTAGGAACTATTGAGCGCATAACTGATGGACTATGAAATTCCCAAGCTCGCAGGTAGCAGGAAGTGTTTTGTCTTGTGGCGAGATTAGGATCTTGATTGTTTGAATGAAACTTCATCAACGTACAAGACAAATGTTGGAAATGAGCTCTTAATGAAGAATCGGGAGTGTTGCTATGTTAAAGTCATACGTCTATGGGCTAATTAATTAACGCTCATATAAAGGGTGTTCCTAAATTGAACGTACAAACGAAAAGGGGAGACTCTTAAGTGAGTTTAAGAAAAAAAGTCCCATAAACATGGGGTCGCAAACGTTCCGTTTTCGAGTGTTGAAGTTTGAATTTTTTCAAGTTTTTTTCTCATAGTATCTACACTCCAGAAGATATTCAACTGAAATTTGGCATAGATATTACATTTGAGAGTTCTCACCACGTGACATGGCAATTTCGATAGAAGATCTACAGGGTGATATTTTTTCGGGAACACTGCCACCTGTTCTTCTGCAGAACTTTGTTTCGGTGAGCAACTGTTAATTTGAAAAAAAAAGTAAAAGAAGCTTTTTTCTTATAGTAAACTTTTTGGTGTCATGTAGTTTTATCGTATCTACCAAAGATTTCGAGAAAAAAAATTTTGAACGATTCTCTCGAAATCCTCGTGAAAATCTAAATTATCATGGGAAGGCCACTTTGTAAGCTGTGGTGAATGAATTCAGTGTCAGTTTTTAAGGAAATTTTTCTATATACAGGGTGACTCTTTGATAACTGCGTTAATTTTAACCATAGATTCTTGACGTCAAAAGAACATTTTCTTCCTATAACATTTTTCCAAATTTGGCCCTGTTCAAAAGATATAGGGTGTTGAAATTTCATGAAAAAATTGCATTTTCACCTGTAATATTCAAATGACAATATCAATTGAAATGATCTCTTGTAGAAGGTTTTTGATAACACTAGTGCATATTTTGGCATCAATAGATTTATTCCACTTCTTTTGGGTTTCCCACTACTACTCTACAGATTGGTTAAATTGCATGAAAAACAAATATCGCTTGAACTAAAGTTCCGTATCTCGTACTTCCTGGAATCATTAGTCTTTTTGCATATAAAATCATTCCTCATTTTTTCTCTAAATTGCACCATTCTTGAGATATTTGAAGTTGAAAGGAATTGAATCAATATAATTTTGTCCAAATTTTCTGATTTTCCCAAATCCAACTCTGTGCTGAAATGATTCAATAATCAGATTTGTTCAATGTTGCCATATTTTATGTCTATATTAAATATTTCTATAAAAGGTTGGGGAAATCTCTCCAGTCTATGGTTCCATCACAAAACACTATAGATGAAATTAATCACTGAACAATTTGTGTCTTACATTCACCACAAAATCTAAATTGCCATTTGCTGTATTCATTGTTAATGATGTCTAGCACCTTGTTTAATATTTAATCCAGAATAATATTCCATAATAAATAGAGAAAAAGTCTTACATCACTCTATATTTTGACCGTTGAAATAGGTAAAGTATTTTCAGTCAGGACCTGCTAAATTGAAGACTTGTCTTTATGAAGAGCTGGTTTTTTATAGCTTCAGACTTTCAGGGTTCATCAAATTATATCTATTCTAACATAGGAATGCTGCAAATTGAACTTATATGAGTTTTAAAAACTTCGAACCCAGTCTCCTAGATTTGTTTTATACCTTTATTATCTTTATTTCATACACCGATTCAACCTTGTTCACAAACTTAGGAGATAATAGAATTTGACTTAATTTTGATATTTCTGAATGTTTGTTATGATGCATAGTTAATTAAAATTCAATCAATATTGAAACTGGAAGCTATAAGCTCATAAACTGGAGAGAAGACTTGGAGAGAAGACGGCGTCTATCCAGCTAGAGGATTTGATCAAGATGAGTTACTCGAAAGGTTCGGAGCTCGGTCTCTTGAAATGGGTGCAAGAATGTTATCCCTAAAGTTTTTGTACAATATTTTGCACGGTCTTGTTGATTGCCCAGCACTTCTCTCCTCTGTTGGGTTCCGTGTCCCCCGGGTGTCCTCTAGATTTCAGCAGTGCTTCGCCATGGATACGCCTAGGACGAACTCACTTATACAGTCCCCTGTGAGATACATGTGTTCCATATTTAATGATATATCTGAGAATTGTGATATTAACCATGATTCGTTCTCAGAGATAAGTAGGGTTTTGAGGTTGAATGGACGTTGATGAAGTAGAATTCAATTTGTTTTTGTAAGTGTATGCAAGTCATTGTAGCTATGTAATAATGGTGATTATTTGCAATTTTCATTGTTAATTCTTTTTTCTCTTGGTGAATTTTTGTTACCGGCTGAATATGCATATATTTTTTCTTTATATACCACTTTTATTCACCATATATTGGTTCTTGTGTTGATATCCTTATATTGAATCAACTTGCACTCATGTGTTTGTAGTAATATCGATGTGTTTGAATATTTCAATTACTGTTCCATTCAATTATGTATTTTTCCTGTAACTGGGCAATCTAGCCTGTTGGAAATAAAGCCTTATTATTATTATTATTATTATTATTATTATTATTTCTTTATTTTTGTTTTTCTCCATCGTATCGATGGGTTATTATTAGCTAATCTACGGGTCAGTACCAAATAGATTAGCGTTCACGATTGTGACAAAAATGATCGGGTAATGTGACATGTGTTTAGAATAACTGCTTTCTGCATGAGTGGTAATGTTCGTTCTATGTGTAGAAGGGTCAGATGGTGTTCCAGCTTGTCGTGAACCATGCCTGTGGCCGTGATGACTAGTGGATGGATGATAACTGAGTCATATCTCCACAGTTCTTTCATTTCTTCAGCGAGATCAGAGTATTTGTTAATTTTCTGACCATATGCATTTTGAATATTGTGGTCTTGGGGTACAGTAACATCAATCAAATGAATTGTTTTTCGTTCCTTGTCCATCAAGATGAGGTCCGGTCTGTTTGCTCTGATAGTTCGGTCAGTCTGCACAGGTCGATTCCAGTATAATCTAGTGTTTTCATTATCAAGGACTTCTTCTGGCTGATACCTGTAATATGGAGGCAAGGGATTTTCCAAGAGTAACGTGTTTCCGGGCTAGTTGCTGATGAGCAATCTTCGCTATGTCATCATGTCTTTTTGTGTATTCTCGATTTGCAAGTGTGGTGCATGCTCCAATAAGATGTTCTATTGTCTCCGATTGTGTTCCGCAAAGTCTTATTATTATTATTATTATTATTATTATTATTATTATTATAAACAAGAAAGATTAGAATAGAATGCATTTTCTGACCATAATCATTTCATACTGAATTGAATAATTCAAAACTATTGATATTATCCTTCTAATATTTTCCACATTTTTTTGAAAGAAAGCTACAAATAACTGTTGACAATTTCAAACAGAATCAATCCAACAAGGAACCACAGAACACTTTTTTATTTGGAACTAGCCACCACAGAGACGTTATATTTTAGATTTTAATGTGATAATAATTCACTCTAATTATTCTGAGGAAAATTATAACTAAAGATCAATAATAGTTACAGATGTTATCTTTCATTTAAAAAAACATTGTAAATATTAATTTTTTCTCTCCTGGGGTTTGGTAATAAATAAATATTCTATGGTAAGGTATTAAAATTTGACATAATCTATGAATAATCATTATTCTATATTTATGTTCTTGTTTACGTAATTAAAACAGATACTCTGATTATAAAAATCAGTAATCAGTAATTATAGTCTAAACAGAATAGATTCATTTTAATGATTTAACAAAAAAAATTTTTACTAAAGAACACCTAGTTGATTTTTCAAAATCAAATTTAGGTATTTATAAGTAAGTATTCAGTACAGAAAATAATCTTCAAGCAAACATCACTTTAAAATGATTATTCGTAGTGACATCATTCATTGTTGTTGAAGATTTCAAAAAACATTTTCATATTTGAACCGTATCAAGAGACCTCATAGACCTGTTCACTGGTCTCTGTCAAGGAAAAGAAACTTCAGGAATATCAGAGTTTGGAAAATTATAGATGATTTTTTCTGGCTTTGAGTGAAAAAAAAGCACAGTGACAACCTTTTGCCTTGGAAGTTTTCATAGAAATGATGGTTTTCATGATTTGGAAATTTAAAGAAGAAAATTACAAATGTGTGATGATAACACCCAATAATTCTGAGGTTTTTTTGGAATTTCTCACTAGAAAGGCATGGTTTATAATCTTGAAGTAGAAAGAAAATATAGTAGAACAACAAAAATCTATGTTTATGGTGTTGAATTTTTTTTTCCAGAAAATTAGTATTTTGTATCTTCCTTCTGGATATGGACCTCATCGGATGAAACATGAGTGAGTGAATCATTTCTTAGAGGAAAAATAATGTTTTTAAACAATTCAGATTCAATAGTGGATGCTGTGGAAGGTACTTTTCATTTAAACTAAACTGGACTACAGAGGGGCATTTGCCCAATGTGAAAACTTAAAATGCTTATAACTTTTCAACGCAGCTGAATATAGAAAAACCGTAATGGAAAAAGTGTTTCTTTTGATCTCAAGAACCTATGGTTAAAATTAACGCAGTGGTCAAAGACTCACCCTGTATATATATATTCTTTTGAACTTTTGGCTTACATTATTTAGTTAGCAAACAATAAAGCATATAGATCAGGGTTAGTGACGGGGTGTCATACAATTCGGCGTATGACATAAAGGCTTAGAGAAGAAACCCCAGTAAAAAAAACCCTGGCTCCCTGCCTAATTGTGAAAGTACAAAAATAAGCTGAAATTGTGAATCAAGGATTTTTTAACAAAACAAGCTAAAGGAAATAATCAATGAATACATAACTTTTTATGGTTACTCTTTCTGGAAGATTTTTTTTTTTTAGTATGCGTATGTGTCTCTTGAAGGAGAATAATCTCAGCACCATAGTCCTTAGAAATACCCTCTATATTCAAATCTAATACACAACATTGTCGCCAATCTGCAAGGAGTATTCTTCGAATCGGGTCTTGCGGTCCAAGTGATGATTTTTCAGATCTTCTGATGTTTGAAGTCTGCTATGGAACCCATTCAAAGGGAAATCATCATCCATAGTTAGGGAAGGTTGTGATATAGCACTTATTCCATTGAAAAAATAGCAGGGGAAAAATTATCGATTGACATTCATTTTCCTGATCTGTATCGATGATTCATAAAGATTCGATAAACTCGTATAATCAACACAAAGAATGTATTACAACAAGAAACGTAAAACTTAAAAAAAAATCATAACAAGAAAATTAAGTAACCGCAAAGGACTGAACTACAGCAAATGTTGAAAATGTCCTCCCCCAACTCTTATACAAGCTTCTGTTTTTCGTCTCATAGACGATCGAACTCTTTCAAACACTCCCGGAGTATTCCTAACTGTATCAAATGCGCTTATTATACGATTTCTCAGTTCTTCTACAGTGTTCATGGGTGTCGAGTATACTAGATATTTCAGGTGGCCCCATAAAATGATATTTAAACTATTTGAGTCTGGGAATCTGGCGGGCCATGACTGAGGACCCCCCGTCCAATCCACCTGTTTTCATAATTTTCGTCCAAATACTTGCCAAAACTGAAAAATGAGCAGGAGCATGGTCATGCATGAACCACATTTCTCGTCGTAGCATAAGAGGTATATCTTCCAATAACAAGGGCAAATCGTTTTCTAAAAAATGTCTGTATGATTGACCTGTTAGTCGACCTGGCAAGAAGAAAGGATCAATCAAATCATCACCAATATTACCGCCCCACACATTTAGTGAAAATTGCTCTTGAAATTGGGTTTCTACATATCCATGCGGATTCTCCTCAGCCCATACGTGTTCATTATAAAAATTGATAATTGAAGTCCTTGAGAAGCAGGCTTCATCAGTGAATAAAATTTGACAATCAAAATAAGGATTCATCAATACTCTACTGAGGTACCACTGACAAAAACTGACCCTCGAGGCAGAAGAGCTTGCACCACTTGAATGTGATAAGGATATAGCAGAGAATCCCGCAAGATCCGCCAAACAACTTGATGACTTGGATTCAAAAGTACACTAATTCTTCTTCTACTGATTCTTGGATGTTCTATTCCGTTCATAATTGCCTCTTCGAGTTGTGGTGTTTTCACACTGCGTAGTCTCCCAGCATTAATTCTTTTCGTGGAAAAAGATCCAGCTTCTGAAAGACGCCTATGAATATCAGAGAACATTCGATGATTTAGTATCACTCTATTGGGATAGCGTTCCATGTAAAGACGCCTAGCTTCTCTTGCATTTCCATTTGCATGAAATTTATATTAGTAATTTCGGAATTCGTGAAATTCGGCATGTTTTGATATTGAAATGTAAAGAGGTTCTAATTCCTGATCAAATAATTGTTGTGACAGTCATAAACATCGTAATCAAAATAGTAGTCTAACTACATTCAGAAAAATAAATAGCCACAAGTGCAACTACCTTCATTTTCTAAAAAAACAAACGTTCAATAATTAGATGTGTCAAAACTAGCACTGAATTCATTAACCACAGATTACAATTTGGCCTTCCCTATCATAGTTAGGAGAATTTCGAGAGAATCGTTCAAAATTTTTTTCTCGAAATCGTTGGTAGATAAGACAAAACTACATGAGACCAAAAAGTTTAGTATAAGAACAGAGCTTCTTTTTACATGTTTTCAAATTAACAGTTGCTCACCAAAAAAGTTCTGCAGAAGAACAGGTGACAGTGTTCCAGAAAAATTACAACCTGTAGATCTTCTATCGAAATTGCCATGTAACGTGGTGAGAACTCTCAAATGTAATATCTATGCCAAATTTCAGTTGGATATCCTGTGAAGTGTAGATACTATGAGAAAAAACTTGAAAAAATTCTAACTTCAACACTCTGTATCTCGAAAACGGAACGTATGCAACCCCATTCATGGGACTTTTTTTCTTAAACTCACTTAAGTAATCTCCCCTTTTCGTTTGTACGTTCAATTTAGGAACACCCTGCACATAGAAACTAGATGTCTAACGCCCGTTTGCACCGACTTTTTCTTAAGTGTCAGTTTGGCTAACGGTCCCTTAAATCACACTTAACGGCCAGTTCGTGTTGCACCGATTTTAAATGACCCTTGAATCAGCCATTAAACCAACTTTAGTTAATTGACCAACTTCCGTCCCTTAAAGCATATTTAACAAATTTTAGTAATTCTTAACCTATAAAATCAAACAACATAAACAATCCAGTAGGATGGAAGGTTTTGATGAGATCCATGTTTAGGATTTTTTGAGGATGATATAGAGGTTCTTGAATTTATTGAGATGGGCTATCCAAGAAGAAATTTTGTAAGACCGAATTATTACGAGGAAATGTCGCAAATGGACTTCTTCAAAAGGTTTAGGCTGACAAAGTCTTTTTCAGAGTGAACTTATTAGGTATTTCGTTCAGTTGTGATACCTAACACTGATATTTCATAAAAATCTAATGTTAAATCCCAGTTTGAATAAAATTAACATTCATATGAGACGAAAAACAGTTTTTTGTGAATAACTCAAAAAATATCCACTTTAAGGCAAAGGTTTGCGATACATACACTCACATTATTTTTTAACGTATATTCAATATCTGCTATAAAAAAATGGGGTTCTAATTTGAAAAAATTGCTTTTTCACGATTTTGTCATCCCTAACTTTGAAAGCGATTTTTTCACCTCCTGTATCATGAATCGCGATTTCGATTTTTAAAGTGGATACATCAATCTTACATCTTGAAAAATCCCAAAAATGAAAATTTTCCATCCAAAAACCTCGAAGTTATTCTTGTTTCAGCGGTGCTTTATTTTCGATTTTTTTTTTTTTTCGAATTTTCCTGCTCAGAGAGAATTTTTCAACCAAAACTGAAAAATGTTTCATCAAAATAACTTTTTCTAAGGAATCTATTTCTGCAATAAAAAAATGGTGTTGTAATTTGAAAAACGGAAGTTGACGTCATTTCCGGAAAAAACGTAGGTGCTCATGCCTTGAAAATATTTTAGATTTCATCAGCATCGTGAAATACCTAAAAGTGCTGAATTTCATGAAAATACGTTCAGTAGTTTCCCGTATAAATATGGGTGAGGTTCCTCGTGAAAGACCCTGTATAACGTCAATGTATGTCAGAGACATCTCTGTTATATGCTGAATACTCTAGATAATGCGACGTTGCCATACTTCAAATATATTAAAGGTCCCTTAGTTAAAGTTGACAGGAACTGGTTTGGTGCAAATCATTTGAATCTTAAGTTACCCCTTAAGTTAAAGGCCCATTTGTTAAGTAACGCTTAAGAAAAAGTCGGTGCAAATGGGCGTAACTCTCTTACTAATCGTCCCTGAAAAGTGAGGCCCTCAATTGACAAAAGTGACAAAATGGCCGCAGAGTTTTGGTCATAGAGAAATGTTTGAGTGATGATTTTGCCATAGATAAAGAAGGTCTCTATATCAACGTGACTTTACTAAGCTTATCAATGGTAAATCTGATATCTAATGTAGAGAAATGGGTTGAATGAAAAGATTTAATTGTTCAGCGATGGCCGAACATAATAATGTTAAATTTTTTAGCTCTTATTTTTTTATTTAAATTTTTTTCTACTGTGTAAATTACACGATACGTTTCTTTCTTTAGTGAAATATTCTTCGCAGATGGGATTTGTTAATGGAGGACTTCATAATGAAAATAATAATTTTTATTAATAATGTATACATAAATATTGGAATTACAAATAAGACGGTAAAATGACTTCACCAGTACCTAGGATGTTGAAATTCATTTTTATTAATTTGAAATCAATATCAACTTATTGTGCCAATGCCTTTTTGACGTGGCATTGATTCTTGTTGATGCTGCCCTAGCTGCCGCATATAGTCTGACCTTAAAGTAATTATTTGCAGTAATTTTGATCATCTCCACCTCAAATCCGAATATTCTTGACATCTAGTAAATATGTTATTCAAGGCCAGTCTGTTTTTAACTGAAAATATTAATTGATTTTGTGATTTTGCATCAGAAACTTTGAAATTTGAAGCAACCAATGTCCCTTCAGATTCGGAAACCACCAGAAACACATCCTTCGAAACATGGATCAAGTCACCTACAATTTTTATATGTACAAGATGAGTGTGTTCATCAGGCATTGAATAATGATGTACATTTGTATCGTCCACCAAACCTAACTTGCATTTCAAGCAATCCACTTTTTACATTATTTTCCGTACAATAAAGCCTGATATATAGAACCAAATTTTCTCCTTTAGCATAATACTTGAACTACTTGGAGGTACAAGACGCTCATATTCACTGTCACGATCAGGGAGTTTCTCTTCATAAACATCTTCCAGCTCAAATTTATTTCTTTTTCTCCATTTTAAATCATAAATACTTCGCGCTTAATTTTTATCCACATAAAGGCTATTCCTAACAGCAGATGCCTTTATCTCATTGTGCAATAAAATTTGTTGCAAAGCCCATTTGAACTGTTGAAGGTTCGGATTGTTGTTGAACCCATGGCGAGCCCAAACTTTCTAGAATAACGCTTTAGTGTGGTTCAATTAAGGTTCAAAATCAAATCCTTTGAGACTTCACTGAATTTATCTACTAGTAAGAGCTCCATGTCAGGTTATGATAATTTTTATTTTTAAGTGATGTAATTAGAGATCCAAGTGTTTTTATCGTTTTACCCCCTTAATATTATTTGTCAAAGCCAATTATTCTTTTTCAATTATGACTTAATCCTAACATTATCTGGAATTTTTTTCTTCCTTTTTTCATGACTTCCAGATCTGAATGAGTTGCAGAATCTCGAGTCATAGTTTCATCGAAGTCTGCCGTTCTCGGTCATCTTCAGAAAGTCTTCTTTTTTTTGTAGGAATCTGATAATCCTTTGAAAAGGTTGGGAAAACTGAGGGTACAGCAGTCATTCTTAAAAGCAATCTGGAAGTTCCAGGCCTAATCTGGTAGTCATTTTCTGTGGAATGAACACTACAAATCCTGTTATGAGTTATTGGTTCCCAGCCTTTCATTCTTATCGCTTCATCCACTTTTGTACCTTTTGACATTAAACTTACTGAAAGAAGTTAATGTTATATCTTTTTCTGTACTCAGTCGTGCAGTCAAGTACAGAACAGCGTACCATCTTGAGAAGACCGTAATCAAAAAAATACTACACGAAAACACCATCGTAATTATAATTCAACTTAATCAATTCGTTCGAAGACATATCAACAACAACAGACGGTCGTCATTTGTCAGTTCAATTAAATGCCTTACTTTTCGACCTCGAGTTAGACATCTATGTTTTCTATATCTATGGTAAGAACTAACCAAACCATAAATGAACCCCTCGACCATACGGCCGGTAGTTATATTCATTCATTGCTGCAACGTGTTACAACTTAAGTACACGAGAAAATGTCTGCACGAACTCTCCATCGAAAAACCGTCTTCATCGAACACAAAACAATAAAGTTTAACCATCGATGATCCTATCGGACTCGATCGAAGCGAAGGACTAGCAATAATTCAGATCTGCGATTATCCTCCGACGATAGGTATATAAACCGATAAATCACCATCGTCCCCACGATTAGGAGGCGGTGAAAGCACATAAGAGAAAATCTAACGAAATACGGCTATAGGTGGAATCTTGATCACTGTTCCTGTATTGTTGGAGGAAAATTACGATATTTTCGATATCTCGCAGGAATCTGTTGGAGGAACATGCACAGAAAGGGGTTATAAAGTTGTGCTTCAACTAGATAACGGATTGATACTTAGAACCTGGAAGAATTCTATTGAAAATTTATATATATATAAGATATAAATAAGCATTTGTTCGGTTGAGGCATGTCACAAGTAAGTTTTAACCAAAAATTGTTTAAATTATTGTTAATCGAATATGAATGCCTGATGAGAGAAAATTGTTATACACAAATCTCGAAACACATGCTTAATTTGTTTTGATTTTAACAATATGCTGTATTGTATGGTTTGTTTAAATATGAGTGATAGGAAATGATTAGAAAGCATTTTTTATATGACTTAGTGGCAAGTTTTGGCGAGGGACTTGATCTGATCTTGAGTTACAAGCAGGGAAAGGGGGGGGAGGTCTAGATCGTATCCATTCAAAGATTTAGTGTGAAAAACTCTTTCCTGGGCGGGGTGGGTCAATTACCTCCAGTACAACAATATTTTTCATGATGAAATTGTAAAAATCGCCATATACAATCAAAAAACAGTAAAAAATTTATTCTCAAATTAAAAGACCCAATACCAACTTTACTAAAAAGCAATGTTGTCTATGAAATTGAATGTGAAAATTGCGAAGGAAAATACATTTGACAAACCTCTCAATGGTTAAAAAGTAGGCTAGCGTTACATAAATCTGACATAAATAAACATCAAGAAAGATGCGCATTAGCCACACATGCAGTCAATTTAGGTCACAATATGAATTTTCAAGATGCGAATGTGTTAACAATTTAGAAAAATTACTAAAAGAGACAAACATTCGAGATGATAGAAATAAATAAGAAACAGCTTACAATCAATAAAAACACAGATACTAAGAAATTAAGTATTATACAGGGTGAGTCTTTGACCACTGCGTTAATTTTAACCATAGGTTCTTGAGATCAAAAGAAACACTTTTTCCATTACGGTTTTTCTATATTCAGCTGCGTTGAAAAGTTATTAGCATTTTAAGTTTTCACATTGGGCAAATACCCCTCTGTAGTCCAGTATAGTTTGAATGAAAAATACTTTCCACAGCATCCACTATTGAATCTGAATTGTTTAAAAACATTATTTTCCCTATAAGAAATGATTCACTCACTCATGTTTCATCCGATTAGGTCCATATCCAGAAGGAAGATACAAAATACTAATTTTCTGGTAAAAAAAATTCAACACCATAAACATATTTTTGTTGTTTACTATAATTTCTTTCTACTTCAAGATTGTAAACCATCCCTTCCCAGAATTATTGGATGTTATCATCATACATTTGTAATTTTCTTCTTAAGATTTCGAAATCATGAAAACCATCACTTCTATGAAAACTTCCAAGGCAAGAGGTTGTCACATTGCTTTTTTTTCACTCAAAGCCAGAAAATATCATCTATGATTTTCCAAACACTGATATTATTTAAGTTTCTTCTCCTTGACAGAGACCAGTGAACAGGTCTATGAGACTGTTAAAAATATGGCAATCTTTTTCGAAATCTTCAACAACAATGAATAATGTCACTACGAATAATTATTTTACAGTGATGTTACTTTGCTTGATGATTATTTTCTCTACTGAATCCCAATAACAAATTACTTGAATATATTACAAGTATTCTCAGATTTAGGTGTGCAATTATATTTGCTTGAAGGAATTAGGTTTGATCACCTACATTTGATTCTGAAAAACCAACTACGTGTTTTTTCGTTAGTAAGACTGTTTAGACTATCTGTTCTGTTTAGACTATAATTAATTACTGAACAAATTTTTGGTTTTTATAATCAGAATATCTGTTTTAATTATGTAAACAAAACCAGAAATATTGAATAATGGTTATTCATAGATTATGTCAAATTTTAATACCTTACCATAGAATATTAATTTATTACCGAACTCCAGGAGAGAAAAAAATTAATAATTGCAAAGTTTTTTTTAAATGAAAGATAATATCTGTAATCATTATCGATCTTCAGTTATAAATTTTCTCAGAATAATTAGAGTGAAGTATTACCACATTGAAATGTTATAATAACGTCTCTGTGGTGGGTTGTTCCCAATAAAATAGTGTTCTGTGGTTCCTTGTTGTTTTGATTCTGTTTGAAACTGTCAACAGTTATTTAAAAATGTGAAAATATTATAATGAAATAATAATAATAATTTCGATAGTTTGAAATTATTCAATTCAGTATGAAATGATTATGGTCAGAAAATACATTTCTATTCTAATCTTTCTTGTTTATGAACCTATAGCTTCCAGTTTCAATATTGATTGAATTTTAATTAACCATGCATCATAACAAACATTCAGAAATACTAAAACTAAGTCAAATTCTATTATCTCCTAAGTTTGTGAACCAGGTTGAATCGGTGTATGAAATAAATATGTGAAAAACTATAAACCTACAAAATAAATCAAGGAGACTGGATTCGAAGATTTTAAAACTCATATGATCTTAATTTGAAGCATTCCTATGTTAGAATAGATATAATTTGATGGACCCTGAAAGTCTGAAGCTATAAAGAACCATCTCTTCATAAAGACAAGTCTTCAATTCAACAGGTCCTGACAGAAAATACATTACCTATTTCAACGGTCATGAGAATATACCGAAGTACCTATGTTAGTGAAGGAAATCTTTTTCTCTATTTCTTATGGAATATTACTCTGGATTAAATATTAAACAAGGTGCTAAACATCATTAATAATGAATACAGCAAATGGCAATTCAGATTTTGTAGTGAATGTAAGACAAAAATTGTTCAGTGGTTAATTTCATCTATTAATTTTTAGTAGTGGAACCATAGACTGGGGAGATTTCCCCAACCTTTTGAAGAAATATTTAATATAGACATAAAATATGGCAACATTGAACAAATCTTGTTATTGCATAATTTCAGCACAGAGTTGGATTTGGGAAAATCAGAAAATTTGGACAAAATTATATCGATTTAATTCCTCTCAACTTCAAATATCTCAAGAATGGTGCAATTTAGGAGGAAAGATGAAGAATGATTTTATCTGCAAAAAAGATTAATGATTCCAGGAAATACAAGATACGGACCTTTAGTTCAACGATATTTGTTTTTCATGCAATTTAACCAATCTGTAGAGTAGTAGTGAGAAACCCACAAGAAATGGAATGAATCTAACGATGCCAAAATATGCATGACTGTTATCAAAAACCTTCTACAGGAGATCATTTCAATTGATATTGTCGTGTGAATATTACAGGTGAAAATGCAATTTTTATATGAAATTTCAACACCCTATATCTTTTGAACGGGGCCAAATTTGGAAAAATGTTATAGGAAGAAAGTGTTTCTTTTGAAGTAAAGAATCTATGGTTAAAATTAACGCAGTGGTCAAAGACTCACCCTGTATATAAATATTTACTTGAACACCATCAAAAAAATTTGGTTTTTTTCGATGGTCCCGTTGATGAGTGACAAAATTAAAACTCCGTCAAAAAATACTTCATAATCAAATCACGTCTATAATTTTCCATTTTTAAAGACAATTTATTTTCTAATCGTCATTGAATGAATAATTTTTACTTCAAGAACGTAAATGTTTACAGCGATAGGATTATTTTTCATTATATAACCTCACATTCAGTAAGTTGACGAAAACAAAAATGTAATGATTGAGTTTATTGAGATCTTCCTTTATATTTGTATTCCAGAAGCCCTGAGGAAGAGCTGAATAAATGCTTGAAAGCTTGGCATAGAATCAAGAGTTTACTCTAACACTGCTACCTAGAACTTAATTAGCCGTTATACCCTTAACCAAAATATTTGAATATAAAAATTTAAAGACTATTAAGATTGAAAATATATTATATTATATTTATTTCTATTTATAAAATTGAAAAATCATGGAGATACAAACTCAAATATTTATCTAAACAAATTTCACTCTTCTCGCCGCCCCCCTGGACGTGATGCCCTTATGCCGGGTACGCCTTGAACGCCCGCTTACGGCGGGTCTGGTTCCAGATATCTCAACTAATCGTAAAGAAATGACGACTATACTAAGCATGCTGTAGACGTAAATCTGTTAAAATTCCATTGCTTCCGGACCTATAACAAGAGCAGACTATTTTTTACTCGATATTCTTAAATTAAAAAAAATATCTATTCCGATAAAGCTGAAACGTTGAAAATAATGGTGTAATCATTGTTTTTTTTACAGATTTGACGACAAGAGGACTCTTTCCTTTGCTTTTCGATAGATGTCGCACACAGTGTTTACGTCAAATTGGCAAGCCTTATATCAGATTCGCGCTTTACATTTGATAAAAGGCAACCCTCGTATTTCACAGGGAACAATCCCCAAAATTTGAAATAACGTTTCCATTTAGATTATGCGAAGTGAATACAGAAGAAGTATTTAAGACATCTTAGATAAAGTGTAAAAGACCTGTTTCTAGCCTTAAACCGGACCTGCCCAGCCCAAATGCCCCAGTTAAAAATGAACCTGTACCAGTTGGATGGCAAAACTTTTCCAGTCGCTCGAATCATAATTTTACGGGATGTCACATTTTCCTATCTATGTAAATACGATATGTCGGGCAAAAAGTCTCTCTATCGGAGGCATTCCATAGAGGCGTGTATAAATTACACCCAACTATTTATTAATGAGCATAGAGAGGAACTCATAAATGCGCATATTTCATAGGTATATCTCGTTCGAATTTTCCTTTTTGCTATCTCTGTTCCCACTTTCACGGTCGTGCCCCTTGAAATTTGTTGGCGGAGGTGGATTGTGTTAGATTCAAAGTAAAAACACATTAGATTCAGCAACGATCAAACGTTTTGAATTACAAGAATGTTCAACAGATATTCCGTCGTTTGTCAATTTGCGAAATTTCCTGACAAATCAGTGTATAGCCTTGGAGGCAGTAGCTCTTTCTCTTCCGTCGAAAACTCATTCAGTTTCGAATTCTCAAGTTTTGAAATCTAGTTCTCTCAACGAATAAAAGAAATTCGACTCTTCTCGTTCAAACGGAAACTGAATCATTCAAGAAACGTTTAACCTGTAATTATTGCAAGTTAGCTCATAATATTTACAAATGTCCATCATTTTGGAACAAACTGTTCAAGATCGGTTCAAGATTGTAAAGAACAAAATTGGTGTATCAATTGCCTCCATTCTGGACATAAGATTAACAATTGTTCTTCAAGGTCAAATTGTCGTACTTGCCACGGAAAGCATCATACCCTGTTGCACGTGCGCAATAATGCGGAGAATGATTCTTCATCAGAGACGTTTCATTTCAATGCTGTAAATTCATCGGATTCAGGCTCAGCTCAGGTTTTAACCAATGTTACTTCAAATTCTACCGTTCTCTTAGCAACCGCTGAGGTTGAAATTCGTGATGCTTGGGGTAGATATCAGAAGGTCCGAGTTCTGTTAGATGGAGGCTCTCAAATAAATATTATAACTCAATCGTGTGTAAATAGATTAGGCTTGAAAATTTGTGATGCTTCATTTTCGATAAATGGAATTTGTGAAAGCTCATCTTCTGCTAATTGCAGCACTGAATGTACTATTCGTCCATCAGGTCAAATAAATCCATCATTTACATTCGATGCCGTCGTGATTCCGAAGATTTGTGCGGAAATGCCGAGTTCTTTCGTAAATTATTCGTTTTGGAATTGTGTCCATAACAAGAAGTTAGCAGATCCGAACTTTTCCATTCCGAAATCAAAAGATCTTCTTCTGGGAGCGGATATATTCTCTTTAATAATTCGACCGGGTCGTATCGAGGGTAACGGTTTAGAACCAACAGCACTTGAGACAGTGTTTGGTTGGGTTTTCATGGAAAAGATTCAATCACCTAACATATCAGTTAACAATTTTCATTTGTCATTGTCTGAATCAGGTTTAAACTCCTCGTTGAAAAGATTTTGGGAACTTGAAGAAGTTTCAGAGAATGTCATTGTATCACCAGAAGATCAATTTTGTGAGAACTTATACACTCAGAACTATTCTAGAAATACATCTGGACGGTACACTGTGGCATTACCATTTAAACCTGATCAGTCAACTCTTTCATTCGGTGACACATATTCTCTCGCACTACGTCGTTTTTTATCCCTTGAACGTAAACTTATTAAAAACCAGAATATATACAGGAATACTCTACTTTCATGCAGGAATATTTAGAAAAGATCATATGTCATTAATTTCTACGAGTTCGGATTATGAAAATACTTTTTATATCCCTCACCATTGTATAATCAAACCAAACAGTCCATCTACAAAGTTGAGGGTTGTTTTCGATGCATCAGCTCATGTACCTGGTCATTTATCTTTAAATGATGCTCTATTGATAGGTCCTAAATTACAAAAGGATATTATTGCCATTTTGATGAACTTTCGTGTTCATCGGTTCGTTTTCACAGTTGATATCAAACAACTGTATCGTCAAATATTAGTCAAAATTCTCGGTTTGAGGTGGTTTCTTCGTCGGACGAATTTTCTTATTTTGCGGAAACTACTGTTCAGGTATGTACCAAACGTACCATACTTTCAGAACTTTCTCGAATTTTCGACCCTTTGGGGTTCCTTTTCTCCATTTACTTTTCTTGCTAAACATTTGATCCAGCATCTTTGGACATTAGGTTTGCAGTGGATGATACACTTCAGACGATGTTAGCCGTCGCTGGAATCAGTGTAAATCCGAATTAACCGAATTGGGTAAATTAAAGATACCTCGAAACTTGCATCGAAATCATTTTTATCGTTGCGAACTTCATGGTTTCGGAGATAGTAGTGAGCGTGGCTACGCAGCCGTGGTATATTTCAAGTTTTTCAATTTTGACGGCTCCATTGACATCTCTTTCGTAGGTGGTAAATCAAAGGTCTCCCATTGAAGAGAATTTCACTTCCAAGACTGGAATTGTGTGCTTGTCTCTTATTATCAAAACTCATTAATGTAGTTTCCTCTGTTTACCAGTCAGCCTTTACAATAGATGACATTTTTGCTTGGTCTGATTCAATGGTGGCTCTAACATGGATTAAGTCTTCTCCTCATCGATGGAAGACATTTGTAAGCAATCGTACTACTCAAATTCAGGACTTAGTTTCAACAGAAAATTGGTATCATGTTCAATCGAAAGACAATCCAGCTGATTGTGCTTCACGCGGCTTAACGCCAACCGAACTGTTGAACTGCTCTTTGTGGTGGACAGGCCCTGACTGGCTTCGTTCCAAACATCTCACCTTCGCAAATGATGAAGTAGAGAATTCTCTTCATCTTGTACAAACAGAAGAGCGTCACCTCTCTTTGTCAACTTTCATTTCTCTATCGTTTGTTGATGATTTGCTCTCCAGGTATTCATCTCTGTCCAAGGTTCCAAGGGTGGTAGCTTACATTTTCAGATTCGTTAACTTCATAAAAACTCTAAAGCTCCTAGGATATATAGATTTTCCGCAGTTCATCTCAAAGATGCACTTTTTTCATCATAAAACAGGTTCAACGGGTTGTGTTCATGAACAGATCGATAATCTCATCTCGGGAAATCCCATATCTAGATTACTTCGAAAATTGAATCCATTTATTGGAGAAGATGGTGTTCTCAGGGTGGGCGGTCGTCTGTCTTTTTCTGGTCTGGCTCTTGATCACAAACACCCAGCTTTGCTTCCTTCATTTCATCGTCTTACTGAGCTCCTTATTCAGCATTTCCACAAGATATATCTGCATCCAGGTGCCCAGACTCAACAGGTCATACAGGAGTTTTATACAGTCCACTTACAGATTGAATCTGTGCTCAATTCTCGCCCTCTATGTCCGCTTGGTAATGGTCCGAATGACATATCTGCACTGACACCAGGACATTTTCTTACTCTGGCTCCATTAACTGCTATTCCTGAACCAGATTTATCTCACCTATCTATCGGTCGATTATCGCGTTGTCAGCTTTTATTAAGTCGTATCCATCAGGATTTTTGGAAAAGATGGAATTTAGAATATCTGAACACACTGCAACAACGAAACAGGTGGTTCAATAGTGACTCGCCTCCTTATTCAATAGGTGCACTCGTCTTGATAAAAGATGATCAACTCCCTCCATTGCGCTGGCGACTTGGACGCATTGAGAAATTGCATCCTGGCGCTGATAAAATAGCTAGAGTAGCTACTGTTCGGACTACTCAAGGTGTACTGCAGAGATCAGTGGTTAAATTATGTCCATTACCTCTTCAATAGTTATGACATATGTTGATGTATATATGTATATCTTTTTTTTTCGCTTTATGTTCGATATTTTTTCAATTTTTATATTTGATAGGATTATTTTTCATTATATAACCTCACATTCAGTAAGTTGACGAAAACAAAAATGTAATGATTGAGTTTATTGAGATCTTCCTTTATATTTGTATTCCAGAAGCCCTGAGGAAGAGCTGAATAAATGCTTGAAAGCTTGGCATAGAATCAAGAGTTTACTCTAACACTGCTACCTAGAACTTAATTAGCCGTTATACCCTTAACCAAAATATTTGAATATAAAAATTTAAAGACTATTAAGATTGAAAATATATTATATTATATTTATTTCTATTTATAAAATTGAAAAATCATGGAGATACAAACTCAAATATTTATCTAAAAAAATTTCACTCTTCTCGACGCCCTTGTGCCGGGCACGCCTTGAACGCCCGCTTACGGCGGGTCTGGTTCCAGATATCTCAACTAATCGTAAAGAAATGACGACTATACTAAGCATGCTGTAGACGTAAATCTGTTAAAATTCCATTGCTTCCGGACCTATAACAAGAGCAGACTATTTTTTACTCGATATTCTTAAATTAAAAAAAATATCTTTTCCGATAAAGCTGAAACGTTGAAAATAATGGTGTATTCACTGTTTTTTTTACAGATTTGACGACAAGAGGAGTCTTTCCTTTGCTTTTCGATAGATGTCGCACACAGTGTTTACGTCAAATTGGCAAGCCTTATATCAGATTCGCGCTTTACATATGATAAAAGGCAACCCTCGTATTTCACAGGGAACAATCCCCAAAATTTGAAATAACGTTTCCATTTAGATTATGCGAAGTGAATACAGAAGAAGTATTTAAGACATCTTAGATAAAGTGTAAAAGACCTGTTTCTAGCCTTAAACCGGACCTGCCCAGCCCAAATGCCCCAGTTAAAAATGAACCTGTACCAGTTGGATGGCAAAACTTTTCCAGTCGCTCGAATCATAATTTTACGGGATGTCACATTTTCCTATCTATGTAAATACGATATGTCGGGCAAAAAGTCTCTCTATCGGAGGCATTCCATAGAGGCGTGTATAAATTACACCCAACTATTTATTAATGAGCATAGAGAGGAACTCATAAATGCGCATATTTCATAGGTATATCTCGTTCGGATTTTCCTTTTTGCTATCTCTGTTCCCACTTTCACGGTCGTGCCCCTTGAAATTTGTTGGCGGAGGTGGATTGTGTTAGATTCAAAGTAAAAACACAGGTATGATCGTTGAATGTCTTGTTTTCGCCCGTATTCGCGCATCTCATCTGTGACGACATCTGAGTCGCAAAACAGTAAATTCATTACCTGGAACAAATAATAATAGAAAAAAGTAAATATTTTAATTTTGACAGTAATATGAGATGGAATAAGCATGTTGAAAGCATAATCAAGAAAACAAAATATTTAGTTTATGTGTTTTATAGATTGAAGAGTATTTGTTCTAAAAGCCAACTTTTAAAAGTTTATTATGGTCTTTTCAATAGTATAGCTGTATATGGTATAATTGGCTGGGGTGGTCTCTATAATGTATCATCCAACCCTTTAAATAGATTACAGAATAAGATATTACAAGACATTGGAATTGATGATACAGATTCAAACAGACCACTTAGCCAGAGGAACTTTTTTGTATTGAGATCCATTACCTTCATGTATAATGAATTAAAAAATTGTTATTTAAATAATAAAAATAAAACTAGGTTCAAAAGTTTATCCTTGCCAAAGAAGTTGCTGAGAATAGGTCAAAGAAGCTATCGATACTATGCATACAAGTATTTTAATGAATTGCCGGTGAATTTAAAAAATTTAACTGTCAGTAAAAAAGTGCTTTGTAAAAACTTGAAGAAAATTATTAAAGATATGTGTGTTGATTGAGCTTTAGTTGATGTTGTATTTTCTACTATAAAATTTCGGTGGTTGTACCACCACCATTGTGAAATCATTTATTTTTTAAATTTGGGCAGGTATGCCTATGTAACTTGAATTTCTTTCTTTTTTTTTTGTTTTTAGGGCCAACCTTTGTACGGGCATTTATGCCTCCTGTAGGTCCTTGTATGTTTTGAGAATATGTAAGGGTGTTTGGAAATAAATGAATAAATAAAATAAAAAAAGTATTTCATATATTGGTACCGCTATGTGGATGATATTCTAAGTTTTTTACATAGGAACAATTAGACAGTTGACCTTGTTTTTAGATTTCATCAATAAACTCTCACCTCATATAAATGTCACGTATGAAGAAGAAAAAAATAGAAAATAAATTATTTAGATTTAACAATATCAAAAATCAATAGTAAATACGATTTTGCAATTTATCTCAAACCAACCTACACCAACATAACGATCCATTCAAAGTCACATCATCCATATTCACAAAAACTAGCAGCATTCAATAGCATGGTACATAGACTAATCAAAACACATATGAAGAAACAGAATTTTGACTGTGAACTCAATAGTATAAAACAAATCTCTGGTAATAATAGTTTGAAACCTGACATTGTGGACCAACTATTGAATAAATTCTTATTGATTCAAGCTTTAACACATATATACCCCAAAAACGAAAAAATAGAACAGAATAGATATATAACAATGAATTATTCAGGTAAAAAATCACTAGAAATAGCAACTTTTTTGAAAAACAAAAAGAATTTCAAGTAGCATTTCAAACCAACAATTCTTCAAGTAATTTAGTCAAAAATAATAAGGACAAACAAAAAATCAGGAGTATATAAGTTGAATTGTGGTTCATGCCAGTAAGTATACAGGGTGGCCATTTGAAAACGAAACAGACGAGATTACAGACGAAATGAGTTTTTTCGATAGAAATGCTCGGACAGGTCGATTTCTTTTTCGAGGCAGACATCTTAAGATGTAGGTTACGGACGCATAGCGCTTCAACCCTTGCTGCTACAACCCCCACCCCCAATTTTTGAATAGGGAAGATGGGGTGAGTGATAACTCAATTCAAAGGTAATACTGATTTCAGCACAGTGATTGTTTTTTCATTTTATTCATTAGTTCTCGAAATATTCATGCATTAGTTAATTTTATCACTTAAATTAATTTTTAGCGAATAATTGACATTTCGTGCTTCCGAAACACCGAAATTTCCGTACTTGTATTTGAAATTGCAAAACATCTACCACCGAGCAAATGAAGTCATACCGTACGTGTTAATGCTACTAGGGTCAGATGTTCGACTAGCTGTTTTATTCACTGAAATCATTCTCCAACTGTACGGTATCAGAAAGATTTGAAGTATTGATTTAAGAAATAAGACTTTTCAAAGTGAAGTAAATAATTTATCAAAAACTCACATCAATTAATTAAATATTCAAATTGTTCACCATTAACTTCCATACAATGAAATAAGTTTTGTTCGAAACAATGGCGCACATTTTGCAGCATTTCTGGAGTGATTTGACGACGTTCGTTCACTATACGTCTTCTTAAATCTTCTATGGAATCGGGCTGTGTAGAGTAAATTTTACTCTTCAAGTGGCCCCAAAGAAAGAAATCTAGTGGTGACAGATCTGGCGATCTGGCTGGCCATTCAGTGGGACCCCTTCATCCAATCCACCTATTTGGAAATCTTTGATCCAGATATTCTCGAACTGGTAAGGCGTAGTGTGGAGGAGCTCCATCCTTCTGAAACACAATCTGATCTTCCACATAATTTCCAGCATATTGAAGCCAACTGAGAAAACACTTCATAATTAAGTCGGAAATCTTTTCACGAATTGGGACTGGAATATTTCTGTGGCATCATTAATGATTTGATTTTCTTACCTGGTAATCTGATTAGAGATATGTACGTGATTGGACTTTTTGGAGATTTCTATCGATCAAGTGTTACCGCATGTTATTGGAAATACTGCAAATTATATCAAAGATAATAACTTCCGAACCAATATCATATTGGTTCCACCTCCGTGTGTCGACGTATGTCACAAAGTTACCACTTTGTTTATTTTCATTGCGTTCTGATAATTTCTTCCATGAAAAATAGATACCTGAGATCTGTAAACTGTATTATTTATATAGAGGATAATGGGAGGATACAATTGTTTAGTCTAGCCCTGAAGTTGGAAAAATATATTTCCGAAACGTCGGCGAACTGATATAGTTTTCATTTTCCCGTTTCTTTGATCTTGATTAAAGATTTTTATGTCAGTGGATTGGAGGAAGGAAGCCACAGTCATGGTTGTTTTGAAGCTCAAAATGTCGATTTTTCACAAAAAAACACTACAAGTGCCATGAAAACACCACTTCATTTTCAAATACTTAGTTAAGAATATTTCGAGAACTAATGCATTAAATGAAAAGACAATTACAGTGTTGAAATCAGCATGAAAATACCTTTCAAATGAGGTATCACTCACCTCATCTTCCCTATTCAAAATTTGGGGGTGAGGGTTGTAGTAGCAAGGGTTGAAGCGCTATGCGTCTGTAACCTACATCTTAATTTGTCCTCCTCCAAACAGAAATCGACCTGTCCGAGCATTTCTGTCGAAAAAATTTATTTCGTTTGTGATCTCGTCTGTTTCGTTTTCAAATGGCCACCTTGTATATTGGTCAAACAGGAAGGAACTTCAACAAGATTCCTAAAGAGCATAGTAATGTGTCTGCAATAGATCCAGCGTCTTCAATATTTTCTTCAACTCGAAAGCGCTGAATGTTTAAGATTATTGTTGGATCATGTTCATGATACTGCAGCATATCATCCTTTCTATTCATTTTACTATCATACATTTTACGTATAGGTTATTATTTCACACCCACTCACTCGGTTATGTGACTCTGAGTGTAATGTAACCGAAGATCAATTTTATTACAGATTTTATATATCACTTCGAATATTCCTACACCCATATTGAATTGAATATCATAACATATCATCTTAGAAGGCTTTTCCTTCTTGAAATTCGAGAAAGATTCATTTCGTTTATATTTTTAGTAAGCTGCTCTGTATGAATATACAGGTCGCCTCGAAATTTGGTACATCGGTGGTCGAACTTGAGTTTTCATATTTGCAGAATAGGTTAATTGTTTGAATATCTGGGTTGAGTTGATGATGATTAGGTTATCGTTGTTGAGACACCTTGTAAAGGGTTTTCCAATAGGGACGTTTGAGATATTTCAAAAACTTTATTATTGGCATGAAGTTATAGATAATTAAAAGTATATAGATGGGAAACTCTGGCCGATTTTTGTGACAACGCGAGACTGTGACATTCCTGGAGTCAGCCGAACTAAAAGCGTAGGGGAGGTGAAATTCAGTAGAGGTAAATGAGGAGTATTGATAGGCTGTTCGAAATTAAGAACTGAACGTGAATTAATGGAAACAAATTAATTTCCAACCTGATTGGAATTAACCAAGTTGGAAATAAAAGTTTCCAATAATTCAAGATCAGAGAAAATGCAATAAAAATGGCTTCCTGAAATTATTTCGTCACAGGGAAATATGAAAACTAGTTAATATAACAATTGTGAATTCCATTAGTTTAAGCGTAATTTCTGGGATAACAGTCACAATAGGATTAAAGTGAATAACTCTGAAAGTGTGAATGATATACAATGATGAAAGTACAATTTTGGTTGAAGGAACCTATAAAGAATGCTTCGATCTGGAGCTACGTTTCGAAATCTATTTAGCGTCTTCTTCAGGACAAGATCAATACATTAAAATTGAACAATTTTTATTGTCATACCGTCTAATAATAAAAACATAAAACAATACATAGGTATATATTTCATACGAGTGATTGAATTGTTGACTCTAATATTTACAACATAGATATTCAAGGAAAACTGAAAAAACCCATGTTTTCATATACTCAACCAGTTGAATATAAACTAATGTATACAATGTATTCAAAACACAGTGAATGTTATAGATTCCAAAAATGATACTTTCATCCTTATAGTAATTTGTATATTGGCATGTCCGTTTAGTAAATAAATAAGTAATCATGATATGGTTGGTTACCTTACATTTATCATAATATGAAAAAAAATGGCATATACAAATGTGAAATAACAAAAACCTTTCCTCCGAACTGTTACAATGGAAGGATTAATAATTTACAATAAATTGCAATTCATCATCATCATATAAATAATCTTATTTAGCTCGGTTGGAACAAAATGTTTTTACCGAATCAAAAATTCATTTCAAAAAATAATATTTCAAATTAATTGATTTTCTTTCAAGGATCTGGGACATAAAACAATAACCTGGATAGATAAAACACTAATTGCTAATAAAAATATATACCTCAAAGAAGTTTGAAAAGAAGAATTCATGTACAAGTTAGGAAAAACATTAAAACACTGAAAACAAATTTTGGTAGGCCTGAGATCCCCAAAACTTCATTTTCTTGACCTATATTTCGCCTGTTTTTCAAATTTTTTACTGGCTATATGTTTTTGTAGTCTCTGTACTTTGCTTGAAAGTTTGCAAGCTTTTTCGTAAAAGTTTTTTGCAGTAGGCGAAAGATCCCTAACTCTGCATACTCCAGGTAGACCCAAATTACCAAAAGGTTTTCTTCAACCTAAAAATATATACCAAGTCAGAACTCCAATGTTTCCACTTTAATCAAAACATACAGTAGAACATTAAGGAAAACATCAAAAGTACAGAATTGCCAATAACAAGAACTGTAAGGGTACCTTACAACGATTTAAGAAACATTGTGAATATTTCACAATTCTACAACAATTAGTCTATAAAATATTCTCATATAATGAGGTTGAAACTATTTATGATATAGCTAAGTAAGATATTTGAGTAATAAAATTTGCAAATTATAAAACAAGAAATGTACCTGACTTCCCAACATCATGGTTCAGAAATAAGCATGGTTCAGCATCAACTTCAAGAAGACTTCCTGCTTTTTTATTGAAAGGGACGAAATCCTTAGGCTTGAAATGTTTATCACAAATCCTGTAATTGTCGTAAATATCTCTTTGGGATTTCGCCTTAAAATCTTCTCTTCCAATTTTTTGCTACCACAGTTTAAGTTTATTAAAATAAACAGTTTGTAGTTATATGTTACACTCACCTCCCTACTTAGTGGAAATCTACGGAAATGGAAACTACACTGTTTCCCACATTTCGATGAACATCCTGGAACAACACATTTGTAACCCATTTCAAAATTTGAAATTCAGTGCTGAAATTTTAAAAGGTTCACTCTGCAATAACTCTGAAGCCAAAAAGACCGATATTTTGTGAAAGATCGTATTTATAGCCTTGATACACAGATTATTAACAATAAGTTCAGTAGCTTCCGCTTCATGCTTTGTTATCCGCCATTAGCCATTATGTCAGAAATTCCTTTGTTTCCTTCCATAATTTTTCATTCTATTTTCTGATTGGTCGATCTCGATTGGCAGCTTTGTTACTCGTTATTATTGGCCAAAACATTGTCACGTTGTTTAGTAAGGAACTTTCCAGCCCCTGCTTGAAGAACAAACATAAATTTATGAATGAAACTCGACTTCGTTCATATGGCCATCTTGGTCAATTCTCTGGACCCAATTTTCGATGACTCGGTCACACATTTCAGCCGAAACGGCCGCTATTTCGCGTTCAATGTTATCTCTGAGCTCTTGCAATGTCGTCAGCTTGTTGGCATAGACCAGTGACTTGACGTAGCCCAAAGGCGTCAAATCGCACGAACGAGGCGGCCAATCGACGGGACCGTTTCTCGAAATTAAGTACATGCTCACCAAATATCTGCTTCAATAAACCGATTTTTACACGTGCTGTGTGGCTAGAGAGAGCGTTCTGTTGAAACCACATGTTGGCCAAATCCATACCTTGCAATTGAGGCCAAAAAATATTCGTTATCATGGCGCGGTAGCAATCACCATTGGCCGTAATGTGACTATTGTTGGCATCAACGAAAAAATACGGTCCAATGATGCCGCCAGCGTGAAGACCGCACCAAACCGTGATTTTTTGGGGATGCAATTGAGTCTCGTGAATCACGTGTGGATTGCTGCCCGTCCAATAACGCATATTTTGCTTATTTAAAAAACCATTGAGCCAAAAATGAGCTTCATCGCAGAAAATTATTTTTCGATGACAATCATAATCGTGGCGCAGCTTTTCCAGAGCCCGGAGAACATATATCGCTTTAAATTGTCAAACGGCTTCAAGTCTTGAGTCAGCTTGATCTTGTACGGGTGTTAACCAAGATCCTTACCGAAAATTCGCAATTGACCATTCCAGGGTGACGTCACAAAGCTAACCTCAAATGTCGTGGAGGACAAACAAATGCCAAATATGTACTTGAAACGAAATAAAATTATTTTTACCTGGATTTAAAGGCCTCTTACCTAGGTTTCCGATAATGAAAGCTATTGCCATTCTTCCATTTATTGCTTCTCTGTTTTACCGAAATGTTCCTTATTACCAAAAGTGCCTTAATTTCGTGAATTTTTTAATTGTGGTAGGAGAGGAAATAGAGATGAAGAAAGATTTCTCAGACTTCCAGCAGTTATTATATAATCCGGTGGTCAGCATATTGAGGCATTGTCGCTTCAACGTCGAGAAGCTTGGATAAAAGCTTTGAGACGGGAAGATTTTCATGAATCTGCTCAAAAATATGCTCTTGACATTTCATAACAGGTATGAAAAATTTGATAATTTATTGTATGTATTCATTGCCTATTAATATAATGTATAAGGAAAAGATTCAAATTGCTAATATTTTATCTTATTCTTAGGAGAACCAGCCCAACTCCGAGATATAGCGAATCCTGACTGGGTCCCAAACATGGGATATATAACTGGTGATTCTTTGACTGTACAGGCAGTTGATAGATATAAGAGAGTTGTTAATTGTGCTAAACATTTGAAACAGGTAAGTCTTTTTGTCCTCAAACTGAGAATAACCTAATAATAATTTAATTTTTCTTTTAGGATGATGTTAGGGCTGCGGAATGGTCTTTGGAATCACAGGCTGCTGACAGACAACAGGAAGTTGGAGCAGACTATGATGAAGAAGCTATTTCTGAAGATGAGTCTGGGGTTAGGGTACAAACTTACTTAAAGGCCAATGACATTATAGTTTTAGAGCAGCAATTGAATTTCTGCAATGAACGAATACATAACATGGAAAATAGATTGTCAAAGTGTGAATTGACTGAGGATTCATTTAATAATAATTTTTCAAAAGCAGTCTACTTCACAGGGTTTCCAAAATCACAAATGCTATTTAATATTTTTCAATATATTCGTCCAAACTTATCGCACAGAAGTAATTTATCCGAATTTCAGCAACTGCTTCTTACATTGATGAAGCTGAGACTGTTCAAGAATATTATTCTGGCTAATCGAGGGTTCTTGATAAGGGATGAAGGTGGAATTTTGGGAGGACACATACATACCCGCTTTCATAAAGAGCCAGAACCTACTTCATCCTGCAGATTTAGAAAACACGAGGAATATCGCTACAGTGGGGATTCATGACGAACGGGTTATTGGCTTGCTGAAGAAGAAATTTAAAATTTGCCAAGGTCCAATTTCTGTTAGCATGCTTTCAATATCTTGAGAGCATTTGGGTGCATTGGACAAAATTATCAAAGTTTGTAGCGCATTTGTCAATATGTATGATTCACAAATTGATTGATTAAATGCATCATTTATATTGAAATATAATAATTTTTTAATTATTAAATACTGAAACAAGTACAACTGTATCATTTACATTAAACCACCTCACTTCTAAAACTAGGACTTTTTTGGCGAATTCAAGAATACTCGTCTTCTAGAACACTTTATTACTAATAATTTACAATTTATTCACAATATTGGCAAAACAATCTCTCAGGAATATCATTTAAACCGATACATTATTAAAATGATAATCTGAAGCATAACTTACTCTTCCTAAAACAATGAAAACATTTTCATTGTGTTTCCTCATCAAAACTTCTTGTACAAATCCTGTCTTGTAATATTTATATGCCTGCAAAGATTTATAGGCTTTCAGTTGACCCCCTGTATAGAAGCTATGAGTAGGTACAAAATAACTTACTAAGTCTATAAGTCTAACGGATGGTAACGTCTGCAAATTTGGTGAAAGATAAGGATCAACTCCATCGATTATTTCAAGTTTTTCAATATATCTCTCCTTCACTTCACCACTTAGTGTTGAAAAATATTCTGCCCCAGGTATAATCAACGAACTCTAAGCATTAAACCACTTCTAACTGTACAAAACAAGTGTTAATTCTTGAAAATATCAACATGTAAATAAATGGAAAAGAACCTTTGTTTGTCCTCCACGAAATGTCAAATATCCGAAAAGACCACGTGACCTGGAATGGTCAATAGAGTGGTCTGACGGATGTCCAATCGAGAACGCCGTGGAATTGACTAATTTGGGTCGTCGGCTACGGAGGCCCGAACGGCAGCGACCGGTCCTTTGTCTAACTGGCACGACAATATCCAATAGCGAATATGTAGACTAAAATTTTTGCCCGAAACTTGTAATTGCCTGTCTACCAGGGCGCGAAGTACGACCGATAATGGGAGTTGAGGCTTTTGAAGTTGCGATCCCCGACAAACGTTGTTAATTCTCTATGATAAAAATTTTCACTTTACTGAATGAATTGAAGTTGACAGTTTGATGATTGGTCCTAGGGTGCGTTCACAAATTAAATTCAACGTTGTCAAGTCCTCATTGGAAAACTCGATAGATAGCAATGAGAGTGAACCATGCAAACAGTCGACGTTACTGAATTATATTATTCGAGAAAAAAATAGTGGAGCTCACAGTGATGATTCAAATTAGTTAATTTCTTCTCTATGTGTAGTATCAGTTGAGAATAATCATAGTAATAAGGGGAGCACTGAACTATTTGTTTTACTTGTACACAGTAATTGGAATTAGCTTTTATAGACAAAGTATAGTTTCTTCCACATTTTCAATTAAACAAAATTACTTAGAATCCTGATTACCTCCACCGTTCTTCTTCAGTTCCAACATATCATTATAATCTTCATTTATGCTTTAGTGCCAAAGCCATTCATTTTCCCTAGTTATTTAAAAATTAACATAACCCTCGTAAAAATCAAACATTCGAACCACAATTTCATAGACAATGGTTTTCACATAGGGGTTCATTATCCATCAAAATGATCGTAAAATTTTTATGCTCGGCACCTTTACCAGCAAACTAAAAATGACAAATGATAATAGGAACCGTTTATGTATATTTCCAGATTATTTACATACAATTCTGATGGTGAGTGGTCACGTTTATATATTGATATAATTATGTCCATCACGTTGCTCCAGATAACCAGCTCACAATCGTAAAAGTTTTATAGCCGACATTTTTCAATCAAAAACATGACGTCCACCTGCTCGGTCGGTTTTCTTTGACAAATCATTTTTTCGATTGTGATCTGTGATTCCACATCTCGTTATGGATCCCATGTTGCGATGAGGAGATGGACTTCTACATGTCTTTTCTTCAATAATATGGATGTGAGCCAGTGCTCAATTGAAACTTCACTATACAGAGTGGGTCTTGCTGGGTTTCATAAACGTTGATCGGTTGATCAACTGGTTGATTGAGCGATTCTATTCCTGAAATTCCGTGATCGATTGGTCAATCTGACATAACCGTTGAATAATTATTCTATGTTTTAATCAATGATACTTATGAATCCCACTATTTGACATCGGTTTTAATTTTGACTATTGAGTCTTGAGACCAAAAATAGTATATATCATTACTAGCTAGGTAATAGAGTTTTTACTGGCGAATGGAGGATATAACTGACGAACCGCAGGCGAGTCAGTTACCCCTTTAAGCCAAGTAAAACCCGTTACCTTGCGTGTATTGTTTTATATTTTATTTGTTTCTCATTTGTAAAAAGGTAAGATAAATTACAAAAAAATCTCAATTTGTCGCAAATGTCGTAAGCTATGGAAGCGTTGCCATGAACATATCTGTTTATTTTTCTTTACATTTGTTTTGGCGAAAGCGAAAATGAATGTACCAAAAGGAATTAGCTTTAAGTTTATTACCTGCAAAATCAGCTTCAAGGTACCAGCGAGAATACGACGTCTTCAAAAAGTGGCAAAACAAAAAAAATAGTATGATTGGGGTAACTGAAGATATTTTGTTGGTCTACTTAAATCATTTATCAGCTAGATTCAGCCCTAATACTTTATGGGCAAAATGGTCTATGCTGAAAAGCTGCTTGGAAATGAAAGAAAATGCCCCTGTTCGCGGGTTTGTTTTACTTAAGAAATTTATTGAAAAATATGACGTTTAGTTGTCATTTGCAGATTTCAAAAGGTAATAGCGTTTCTGAAACAAAAAAAATGAACTTTATACGGCAAAATTGGCCAATTGAGTAAAGAAGAGGCTGAACAATTCCTTTTACATGCTTCTGATGACCAGTTGCTGGCGAAAATTGTAACAATATTTGTAGGATCGAAAGTGTTATCCCTACCTATGCGTTTCGTCCCTGTCGCACACATTTGGGCTCATCAGTATGGCTTGTGTGCGCCATGCCATGAGACGCAGAGGTTAGAAGTTTGAGGAGCCGCCGGGAGTTGAACCCGGCACCTAGTACCTAGTCGGTGTGAAACTTCAGCGATTTTGAATGCTGTCGATGTAACGAAATTCTCTCCTTAAACATGAATGATGTAGAAGATATGGAAAAATACGTTATTGCGACATTGCGGCAAACAAAAAATTCAACAACAAGAAGATTCACCATAACCGATGATGGCTGCAGCTTCAAGCTCTTCATGTTATACAGAAAATATGTAAATCTTCGGCCTCCTGGAACAGAATGCCTAAAATTTTTTTTGACATACCGACTTGGAAAGTGCATTTTCCTTAAGGCTGGCCAGCACACTATTTGTGGTGTCCCAAAGCAAATAGCGAAATATTTAGGTTTTAAAGATCCAAAGTTATACACCGAGAACTCTTTTCGCAGAACTAGAGCCACTATGGTTGCGGATTCAGGTGGAGATATTTTAGCACTAAAGCGTGCAGGAGGGTGGAAGAGCACCGAAATTGCGATGAGTTATGTCGATGATTTGGTCAACAAAGAAATCGAAATGTCTAGCAAATTATTTGGTAGTAAGGAGAGTACAAATGTTCTGCAGTCTTCGAGTTCTGCAGTTTCTGAGTCAACAGATGGTTCATCATCATCAGTATCAACTCTTTAATCATCAAAAATCTGTGTTTCTGGAAATAAAAATTGTATATGACGATAAATCAAAATTTTCTAATGTAAATAATACTACTAACTTGTAAAAATTTTGCAAGATAACTGTCAGTTTCACAAGTTAGTGACTTGATAAAATAAACTTGATATATATTGTGTTTTTGGAAAGTGACGTTTACAAATGAAAAACAAATAAAATATTTTTTCTTATAACAGTTTTTGAAATTCTGCGCCGTTCAAAAGATACAGGGTATTGAAATTTCAACTATCAACGCAATGAAATCTAATATAACCATATAATTTTTCAGATATTCTTCATTCACATATCCACTGTATTCTTAAAGAAATTAATTCAAGACACTCCTAAGTACCAACACAATGTTGGTCAAGATTGGCTTGAAAACTGTTTCAGAATAATTGGTTTGATATGCCGCTTAATTAACATAAACAAAAACGTCCAAGTTTACTACTTTCAGTTAGATATTTAATGAGACTTCCGCTTGTTATCAATGTCCGTGAAGAATTCCAACCACAAACCACACAGATCTAGAAATACTCTGATATGTTATTTAACTGTAACATTGACTTCGATAACGGAAATTTTTTTTGAAATTTCCTAAATATTCCTAAATATTTGAGTCAAGAAGAAACAATATATCATAACCCCAAAAATACTATTATGCAGGGATATACAGGCTGAGTCTTTAACCACTGCATTAATTTCATCTACAGATTCTTGAAGCTGCAAGGAATACTTTCTTCCTCTTCCATTTTTTCCAATCTCCATTCCTCTGGAGGTCTATAAATTGAGTAATGAGACTGATTTTTTTTTATTTTGTACAAAAATAATTGCAATTCAATATTGTTATCTTCAAAATAACTTCCTTCTGAGTCCACTCAGCGCTGGAGACGTTTCATCAACTCCTTATAGCTGTGCTGGAACTCCGATATTGAAATAACCTTCAGCTTAATTGTTTCGACTGTCCCAAAATGATTTCCCTTGAGTTAATTTTTCAACTTTGGGAAGAGTAAAAAGTCACAAGGAATCAAGTCGGGCGAATAAGGAGGCTTAGAAGCCACATGAATGTTTTTACTGACCAAAAACACGTTTATTAAAATTGCCAATTTTTCTCATGCCCAATTCATTTGTCAAAATTTTATAAACGATGGTGTGAGTCAAATTTAAATCTTCCCCTATCATTCTAACTGTCAACACATGATCTGAACGCACAAGATTCCGGATTCTGTCGACATTTTGAATGCTTCTTGAAAATGAAGGCCTTTCACTTCGTTTTTTATCATCAATCGACTCTCTTCCTTCTGAAAATGCCTTTAACCACTGAAAAACCTGGGCCTGTGACAAAACACTATTCTGAAGTTCAAGAAGAGTTTCCATTGAATTGTGCCCAAGTCTGAAACAAATCCTGATAGCACACCGTTGCTCGAAATTGATGTCATTCACTTTTAGAACAAAATAGAAAAAAACAGTTTCACAAAAACAATCGCTAAACACAACCAAAAGACACGAGCGAGGTAAAACTCATACTGAAGGTGAATCACATGTTCCTCTACCGCCCCAGTAAGCCCCGCGCTTCAAGTGTTGCCAGTCATATTACTTAATTTACAGACCTCGTATCTTTCTGTTTAGGATAGAAACCTATAGCAATGACTTCTCAATGATTTACTGCTGACGTGAATGCTTGAAATGGAAACATTATTCTTCCACATAGAAAACAGCTTTTTCTGACAGAAATAGCGTTCCCCGAAATAATAGCTACTCCTACTATAAACTATCATTACTCAGAACGCTCTGCATCAATAGAGAAAGAGTGTAACAATAGAATCATTCCATTGGAACTAGACCAAACATCTCTTTGAAGTAGTGAAGTTATCGATTCTTACTGGCAATTAAAATTTTCCTCACATCAAAAGGTTTCGATGTAATGATCACATTAGTTTTAATTTCTATGGTGTATTCACTCTATGAATCTTATGTCTCTGATGAAAGGAACAATTACATGGAAGGGAGAAGCATATTGATGTGCAGTTTGAAAGTTAACTTATTCTGAAATATCACGAAATGATTAAATTTTAAATTGAAATAAAACACATTTTAATTCAGATTTATGCCAAATTTCTATTATTTGGATGTCTTGAAAACAATTTTCTACACATGTCCACTACTACTAGATCTGAGGAACCGTAGTTTATCACGTTCAATTTAATTTCTGAAAAAATTAAATATCTGAAACATTTAAAATTTGAGACAAGTTAGAAACTGACAGCTGTCGAGAAACGTCAAAATGATAAATTTGGGGTTATGATCTAAAACCACAGCCGATTACAGAATGAAGAAGTTAGGACATAGAAATGTTAATGGATTTAAGAATTCAAAGGGTAGATGGAGCGGTCAGCTTAGTTTTTATTCTTCTTATTTCTATTCACGCAGGTACAAGGGTTGCCTTTTATATTTCGGCATTTGAGAATAAAAACAAATATTAATAATCGAAAATCGCTTTATTTTTTTCAAAATATTCTTCATTAAGTGTTTGGGATTAAATAATGAAATAAATCAATTTAAAAACGTTTATCCCTGGTGAAACAAACTTAAGGTATATCAAAATAATTGAGGTTAATAAAAAGGAGCGAAATGGACAATCACTGACCTTGACTCCAGGTTCTTGTACAAACTTGTACCGGTGAAGGGGCCCCTTTCAATGTTGTTGTTTCGTTGAACCCTGTCGGGATTCCAGGGTTCCTATGAAACACTGTATTTCCACAGATGAGTTCGTTCTTTTCAGTTTTTAACACTACTCGATAGTTTTTAATCCGCTAGTTGTTTTGTTGGTTATATCCACTATCCGTTCGTGCTCATATATTCGTGAGTGATGTGCAGTGACCGGATTGACACCGGATTAATGGGAGATGGATAATAATTAAAAGAGGAAAGAAATATCATTCCACTATACCTTATATCCAATTACAATTATTAAAATAAAAGAAATCTGAATTCAAACATTTTCATGCGTTTGAACCAAATGTCGAAGCACTTTGGCCACTCTGAGGCATCTCCAGAAATATGCATTCTGAACGCATCAACCGCTTCTTCAGGTGTCGAAAACCGTTGACCTCTCATTTTTATTTCTTACGTACGGGAATAAAAAGAAGTCATTCGGTGCCAAGTCAGGACTATACGGCGGATAACTCATCAAATCCATGTTTTGAGTGCTCAAAAATGCAATTGTTTGAGCCGTTGTGTGAGAACTCACATTGTGATAGTGAAGGGTGATCCGTCTTCGGCAGTTGGTTTTCCTTATTTCTTGGAAGACAACTGACGAACAAATGGTTGTGTACCACTCATAATTGACTGTTCTGTTGGCAGATCTAGTTATGGGACACTCTGCATATCACCATCATTCTTGAATTCAATCAACCTGTTTCGCGTTTCTTCTTGCTACAACTAGACTTGAAAGAACCCAAATATTGCTCCCTTAAGTGTTAAAAATAATTGATCAGCACGAGGAATTCTCCTACACATACCAAACAAAAGAGAAAAAACTAAAATGAGTCTCAATCTCAATTCCGGCTTGTATAGAAAATAACGAGGTAGTCGTAACTGGATCAAATAATTGATTCATAACTACCAATGGGCAAACAACAACGTTCGTTATAGGGATTGGACGTGTTTCAAAAACCGTCGATAAGTCGATGTAGTCGATAAATCTGACTCACATCGTTTTGAAAGGTGTAAAAATGTTAATGGAGAACGTTATTCCAATAAGATAACTGAATATGAGTTGCTACAACTGATAAATATTGGGAAAGAACAACTTTTTTTCAACAAGATAGAGCCACATGCCACACACCTCGTAAAACCCCTCTCTATTAGCATCGACGCAATTTTTGCAATTGTGCTCTTGATTTGAGAATTCATACAAAGAAGAGGATGGTAACTCCTGCATTTTTTACGAATTCTTAAAAACCAGTTCGGAAAGTAATAAAATAAAGAAAATGAACCCTTTTATGTTCCATATACAGGGTGAGTCTTTGACCACTGCGTTAATTTTAACCATAGGTACTTGAGATCAAAAGAAACACTTTTTCCATTACGGTTTTTCCTTATTCAGCTGCGTTAAAAAGTTATAAGCATTTCAAGTTTTCACGTTCGGCAAATACCCCTCTGTAGTCCAGTTTGAATGAAAAATACCTTCTACAGCATCCACTATTGAATCTGAATTGTTTAAAAACATTATTTTCCCTCTGAAAAATGATTCTCTCACTCATGTTTCATCCGATGAGTTCCATATTCAGAAGGAAGATACAAAATACTAATTTTCTGGTGAAAAAAATTCAACACCATAAACATAGTTGTTCTACCATAATTTCTTTCTACCTCAAGATTATAAACCATCCCATTTTAGTGAGAAATTCTAAAAACACCTTAAAATTATTGGATGTTATAATCATACATTTGTAATTTTCTTCTTAAGATTTCCAAATCATGAAAACCATCATTTCTGAAAACTTCCAAGGCATGAGGTTGTCACATAGCTTTTTTCACTCGATGCCAGAAAAAAATCATCTATGATTTTCCAAACTTATATTATTTCTGAAGTTTCTTCTCCTTGACAAAGATCAGTGAACAGGTCTATGAGGTCTCTTGATATCATACTGTCAAAAATATGAAAATCTTTTTCGAAATCTTCAACAATGAATGATTTCTCTACGAATAGCTATTTTAAAGTGATGCTACTTTACTTGATGATTATTTTCTGTACTCAATCCCAATAACAATTTACTTGGATAGATTAAAAGTATTGCCAGATTTAGGTGTGCGATTATACTTGCTTGAAGAAATTGAGTTCGATCACCTAACTTTGTTTCAGAAAAACCAATTAGGTGCTCTTTAATGAAAAAATTTTTGTTAGATCATTAATATGAAACTATTCTGTTTAAACTATAATTAATTACTGGACATGCGTAAATTTTTGGTTTTTATAATCAGAGTATTTGTTTTAATTATGTAAACTAAAAAATAAATATTGAATAATGGTTATCCATAAAATATGTCAAATTTAAATACCTTACCATAGAATATTCATTTATTACCGAACCCCAGGAGAGAAGAAAATTAATAATTGCAAAGTTTTTTAAATGAGAGATAATATCTGTAACCACTATTGATCTTCAGTTATAAATTTTCTCAGCATAACTAGAGTGAATTATTATCAAATTATAATATTATAACGTCTCTGTGGTGAGTAGTTCTCAATAAAATAGTGTTCTGTGGTTCCTTGTTGTTTTGATTCTGTTTGAAACAGCCAACAGTTACTTGACCTTTCTTCAAAAAAAATGTGGAAAATATTGTTAGGATAATTTCGATAGTTTGAAATTATTCAATTCAGTATTGAATGGTCAGAAAATGCATTCTATTCTAATCTTTCTTGTTTATGAGCCTATAGCTTCCAGTTTCAATATTGATTGAAATTTAATTAACCATGCATCATAACAAACATTCAGAAATATTAAAACTATGTCAAATTCTATTATCTCCTAAGTTTGTGAACCAGGTTGAGTCCGTCTAAGAAATAAAGATGTGAAAAAACTTTTATAAAGTTACAAAACAAATCTAGGAGACTGGATTCGAAGCTTTTAAAACTCATATGAGCTTAATTTGAAGCATTCCTATGTTAGAATAGATATAATTTGATGAACCTTGAAGTCTGCAGCTGTAAAGAACAAGCTCTTCATAAAGACAAGTCTTCCATTTAACAGGTCCTGACAGAAAAAACATTACCTATTTCAACGGTCATCATGAAAATATACCGAAGTACCTATGTGAGTGATGTAAATCTTTTTCTCTATTTATTATGGAATATTACTCTGGATTAAATATTAAACAAGGTGCTAGACATCATTAATAATGAATACAGTAAATGGCAATTTAGATTCTGTGGTGAATGTAAGACAAAAATTGTTCAGTGGTTAATTCCATCTATAGTGTTTAGTGGGGGATCAACAGACTGGAGAGATTTCCCCAACCATTTGTAGAAATATTTCATAAAGATATAAAATATGGCAACATTGAACAAATCTGATTATTGAATCATTTCAGCACAGAGTTGGATTTGGGAAAATCAGGAAATTTGGACAAAATTATATCGATTTAATTCCTTTCAACTTCAAATATCTCGAGAATGGTGCAATTTAGGAGAAAAGATGAAGAATGATGTTATCTGCAAAAAACACTAATGATTCCAGGAAGTACTAGATAAGGACCTTTAGTTCAAGTGATATTTGTTTTTCATGCAATTTAAAACAATCTGTAGAGAAGTAGTGAGAAACCCACAAGAAATGGAATAAATCTAATGATGCCAAAATATGCATGACTGTTATCAAAAACGTTCTACAAGAGATCATTTCAATTGATATTGTCGTTTGAATATTACAAGTGAAAATGCAAGTTTTTCATGGATTTTAAAAACTCTATATCTTTTGAACGAGGCTAAATTTGGAAGAATATTATAGGAAGAAAATGTTTCTTTTGATGTCAAGAATCTATGGTTGAAATTAACGCAGTGGTCAAAGACTCACCCTGTATATTTGTAAAGGGTATCGAAATATAAGAATTTTTCTTTTCAGGACACCCCCCATGCTATCTCAGAAACGATTTGATATTTCGAGTTGTAACTTTCAAATGATGTCCTTCTGCGTTTAGTGAAGTCGATTAGTGAAGAGTTTGAAGTTTGAAGATTTTGGACGACCTACTTAGTGAACTACGACCTTGGTTGAATTCACTATACCATCAACAAACACTGGTCTTTGATGGAGCATCATCAAAAGTTGAATTATGTTCTACCATGTACTTTTGTTGAGTTAATCCACGTCGAAAGTTGTAAAAAAATAATCGCACTAAAATGTTTACGATTTAATTCCATGTCTTGGACGAGATGAATCATATAAGTTACTGTAAACAACACAAATAGTGCTCGTATGTCAAAACGTTCTGACAAGCTTCTTTACCAACACAATTCTCTAAATAATTCCTACTACAATGTTCTTTTGTGGTTGCAAAGTTGAATAGTATATGTTAATTCATTCACTTGAAATTATACGAAATTGAGAATGATAATAAGAAATAGTACAACTAATTTTCAATTCTAATTATGTGAAATATCCAATAACCTTCATTAAAACTAAAAGAATATTTTATGTTAAATTATAATTGCAAAATAGAAAGTCCTCTTGATTTCTGTATTTTAACTCGAAATAAAATTTAATGGACCACCCCTACCGCGAAAGGCCGAAGCCTGCAGGCACGATCGCAGAGAATTTGTTCCTACTTTCGTTACCATGCGTTGGAGGGCGCTCAAAACATTGTCAACGATTTTTAGAAGGGGAATTGATCTTCTATTCCTTTTGTTTTTCTATGACATGGCTTATTTACTTTGAGACGATTGCACCTAATGGAATTTGTCAGAAAATGAAAGTCGGTTGAGCAAGAGTAAAACTGTAATGGAGTTTCACTTATCTATAGAATAATTCAATGGCGTCAAGGATGTTGCGAACAACGTCCACAAATGCGAGCGCCTCTGGTGGCTGTTCATGCAGTCAAAATAATCTAAATTTCTCGAAATATCTAATGAGAGAGTTTCCCATATACAAATTGTCTATGATTCAAGTAACTTTGATCTATGTTCTGGACGTCGTCAATATGATGTCGATTTTGCCGACATTCGATATATCTTCGCCATCCCTACACAGTAGCCACAGAGATTGATTCCTTATTAGAATCACGTACGCAAGTTTAAATTGCCAGTGCCAGACGGGTACTCTATCATCTATTTTCAAGACTGCTCCTTCATAATTACCTGTCTGATAACGATGAAAAGTCAACTGGACGATAGTCGTGAATGTTTGAATAATATTTTGACCTGTTGTTCTGGCGGCTGCTTGATTGGTGACTACGTAGACTGCCCCTGGTTGGACTAGTGCATCATTACACGGTATTCCTTTATTACACCTATTACTTGCAGGCGTTCTGGTATTATGGTGATGTGAAATTTCTCCGAGTTGCGTATGGAGACGCCCGATGCGAGTCGAGAAAAAACAGCATATATGATATATGAAGTCATTACGCAAAAGAACAGATGTATTTTATCAGCTGGTTCGAATCAGAAAATTCTCTAATTCAATTCCGGATAACAAATAGTATTTCATCAGTGTAAGGCCAGTTGATTGATTGCAACTTGTTATACAGTGTTTTTTGCTCTTGTTTTTCTCTTATCTCATGATGAGGCATCTGAATTAATTGAGGGAATAACTAGTGGGGTTACCTTCATATTAAGAGCAGCGCTTCACTTATTTTTAAGTCGAAAAAATACAATTTTCAACGACATCTACATGTCTATGCTATTGGCGGCTTGCAAATTTCTGAATCGAGACATGTGTTGTGATCACTAGGAAATTAATATATTCTCTCGCAAAAAAATAGCCGAAAATTCGGAATAAAACCCCATATTCATTGAATATCTTTTAAAATATGCTCCATTTGAAGCGATACTTAAAGTCATAGTCGTTATCAGGTATGGCCTTCAAATATTTCAGAAGAACTGATCTTTTACAGTTTGAATGATTAAGTATTGAGATATGTATCAAATTAATCCCTTGGTTACCAACTACCTGATATAGTTAAGTGCCCTTGTTTCCGGTCAGTGTTCTTCGGTTAAAAACCGGACATAACCGAATTTGAAGTTTAGCATTAATTGGAAGTCAGTAAGTGTTGGAGATCCGAACAAATATCCTCAGTGGTTTTTATTTGACCTTATAAAATTGAAGAATTACCTGTATTGAGAATAAATCACATGGATATACCGTATCCTACTGATGATTCAAAATTTAGGCTATAATGGCTAGCCCTTAAAAAACTTTATACAGGGTGATTCCGGAGTAGACCGTCAGATTTTAGGTGAAGTATACAGTAGTCAATATAGTTTCGGAACAATGTTGGGTTTCTGGTTCTGGGCCTTCATTGAGAGTCTACAGGGTGATTTGTCTGATTTGACCGATTTTTCTTTTATTCATAACTTTGGTATGGCTTGATCAATCTTGATGAAATTTTCAGTGTAGAACAATATGATTATCTCCTTTCAATAATTCCAACACTTTTTCAAAAATACAGAATGGGAATTATGATAAGTTCAGATTAACTATGCGAGTTGAAAAAACACCCTGTACATTTCGTTTTCAGAAATTTTCTACTTGCCTCAGGTTCTACCATAAGTTAACATTACTGAAGCGTTTTTATTTTTTTTGGCACACGTCCATTTTTCCTAGAAAAGGTTTTCAAAGATGAACAATATCGTTTTTTCGCTCCAAGGCATTGAGAATATTCTGAACTAGATGGTAAAGCTGTGTCGTCCAATAATACAAAGCTCTTCCTGAGTCCTAAAATAAATTTTCCAAATTCAAAATTTATTTTTGATCGCTCATATTCAGATGTATGAAATCATTTAATTCAAAAAATTTCTTTAAACGTACGTGAACCAAAAAAATCTACATACTACTACTACAAATATAGAATAAACATTCGAAACATATGAAAGGCAAAATTATGGATTAACATAAAATTGAGTCATTATTCAGGTGATTTTCGGCACACTTCCGGTTTTCTATGAAACGAATATTCCTAAAACATAGTAGTTTCGTTCAAAAATGTACTCACTTATGGCCTTATGGTATGTAAAATATTGAATCACGAATGTGTGATAAATAGTTTTAATGAAATTGAAAATTCTCCATGAAAATTAAATGTCTATGTAAATCAAGTTCTTTAAGATCCATGGTTACCATCACAGTGAATCACAGATAGGGGAATTTTTAATAAATAATCTGTCACAAGAAGTGTATTTCAACATGCCTCAATTATTTACTAATGCGGAATATGCGGATATGAATTTTGTTTATGGTTTTTGTAACGGAAATGGAAATGAAGCCAAAATGGAATACCATAGACGATTTCCCAACCGACGTCAACCAAATAAATGTACTTTAGGACGAGTATTCCATTATTCTAAAGAACATGGGCAATATCCTAGTCAGGCAGAGCACATGGATAGGCCTACTCAAAATGAAATTTCGATTTAAATTGTTGAACGGGTGCAGGAGGAACCGTCTATTATTACTCGTCAAATTAGTACCGAATTAGGAATTTCGCAGAGCAAAGTGAGCAAGACTTTGAAGAAATAACAATTCCACCCATACCACTACCAAAAGGTGCAAGAACTGTTGCCACAAGATCTGCCCCAACGATTACAATTTTGTCGCTGGGTTATTAGTCACCAACGAACTATTTTTCGTATTCTATTCAGCGACGAGGCTATGTTCACTAAGAATGGAATTTTTAATATCCACAATTCCCACGAAAGAGCAAGAGACAACCCGCATTTCAAGAAGAGTCATAATACACAACACAGATTTTCTGCCAATATTTGGCTTGGAACAACAGACGGAAATTTAGTGGTGAAATTTACCTAGATTTTTTGGAAAATATTTTAACAAATCCTTTATTTGCATTGAATGTGAGGAATCACCTGGATGTAAATTATCCGAACAGATGAATTGGTCGTGGAGGTCCTATTGCTTGGCCACAAAGATCGCCTGATTTGAACCCTTTAGACTATTTTGTGTGGGGCTATCTGAAGAACAAGAGTTTATAAGGTTGAAATTAGAAGTAGAGAACACCTTGTTGAAAGGATTTTCGAGGAATGTAATATCTTGAAGCAAAACCAATACCTCATTAGAAGGTCAATTGGAAATTTATTAAAAAGGTCTCGAATATGTATTCAAAAAAGGGGAAATCATTTCGAACATTCTATGTAAATTTTGTGTAAATCCTTAGTTTTGCCGTTCATGATATGTTTCGAATGTTTATTTTGTATAAGTTGTAGATTTTTTGGTTTAAGTAGGTAGGTATGAAGATATTTTCTGGATTAAATGATGTTATACATCAGAATATGAGTGATTAAATATAAATTTCGAATTTGGAAGAACCACTTTAGGACTCAGGAAGAGCTTTGTATCATTGGACGACACCGGTTTACATTCTAGTTCAGAATATCCTCACTGCCTTGGAGCGAAATAACGATATTGTTCATCCTAATTTTTTAGAAAAACTTTCTGTGTGCCAAAACTGGATGTGTGCCAAAAAAAGCATGTAGAAAATTTTTGAAAACGCTCCAGTAATATAAACTTATGATAGAATCTTCCCAGCATGTAGAAAATTTTTGAAAACGGAATGTAGAGGGATGTTTTTTCAACCTGCAAACTTAATCTGAATTTATCATAATTCCCATCCTGTATTCTTGAAAATGTGTTGGAATTATTAAAGGACCCAACCATAAACCAAACATTGTTTCGAAACTGCCTTGACTACTGTATACTTCACCTAAAATCTGACGGTTTCCTCCGGAATCACCCTGTATAGTGTAGCGAAACCCTTGGTAGGTCTATTGGAGATAGATATTTCCACAACATTATCGAGGATGTTACAAGTTCAAGTAACAATTAGACGTTTATGGGAGACTAAGTCTATGCGAAATATGAACACTGAAATTTTTATATTATTCGTTATACTCTACAGATCTTGAATATTCTGAAAACCTGGGCACTTCTGGTTATAGATGGTCCAAAATATATTTTTAAAAAGTTTTTGACACTCTTGTTTACCTGAACAAGGTGTATTCAAATTTTCTTGAATATTAAAATTTTTTTAATTTTTGGTTAAAATGGTATCAATAGTATTTGCCATCCATTAGCACGATGATGGTTTTGTCGATCTTGTTTAACTAATTGTGATATTCCAATTCGTTAGAAATTGTATATCCGACCCAATACTACTCAATAAATTGGGATTACTGTCCACAGATTGTCCATGTCAAACGGTTCTATGAAGAATTATTTTGTAATAGTTGAAACCGAACAATAATTATAATTATATAGTCCCCTTTCTGAATATTTTTCCAAATTTTGAGAAATCTTAAATCAAGTATCACATATTGAAAAAAAAACATTTTCAATAACCCACTTGATTTGGAGGTAAATCGAGTGATCTTTTGAATTTTTTGAAATAACAACTTCATACCATTTTGTATAGAGTATTATAAAATCAATATTTCTCGATTTACAGAATTAGCCCTACTTGGTACCCTAAGTAAGCTCGTTGTGCAGCGCAGGGGTGTCATCAAGGCACCTAGGTTAACTGTCAGCTCCGTGCGACCGGGTTCTAATCCCGTGAATCATAGAAAACTCGGCTAGTCCCCGATTAGTATGGATACAGATATAAAAGAAACAAAAACAGAAAAATACCAAAAAAATCATGGATTAGGCCTACTGGGGAAAGACCATGTAAAAAAAAACGCACCGGGCAATCTACCCCGAAGGTGGTGCGGAAACGATTGCAAAACCTTTTATTGCAACTAACTGGATGAGTTTAGATTTAAAAAAATTGAAAGCAGTGACGTGATATCAGACAGATTTGCGCTCTTGATGAGCTGCTTGCGAGTAATTATTCAAACTTTCGAAAAACACATATCCTAACTGTATATCTGAATTAGAACTAATGAGGATGATGAATCTGCAAAGTGAAAAATATTTAATTTAATTGCATAATTTTGAAAAGTTTCTTTATTAACTTGAAAATATTGGGGCTGTTCGGCCGAAAAACTAAATAATCGATTTAAGCTATCAAATACTAATTATACAATTTTTAACCAAATTTTTAAAATATTAAGTAAATTTTGAAAACACTGTTCATTTGAACAAGAGCTCAATTTTTTTTGACAAATTTCACACTAATTCCAAACAGAAGTGACCAGGTTTTGAGAATATTTTAGCTTTGCAAAATAACACGAATCGTATAACAATCTCAGTGTTGATGAACTTCAACTGGTTACTTGAACTTGTAAGAGCATTTATAAATATTTATTTTCGTACTTATAACTTCATTGATGAAAAAGTTAAGAGAACTTTTCATCAAATGCCATTTTCCAATTTTCTTTAATAACTCTGAAGCGGTTTGGCTCAGATGGTTGTGGTTTTCACTAAATGTATTCTCTCAAAAATCAATAATGAAAGTGTCTTTCATTTTGTTCTAGCTCATCGGGTTTTCGAGATCCACTCAGTAGATAACCTATTTGGAACACAAGGATATTTTATTTTCTACCATATAATAAAACTCCCATTTCAAAATATTCATTCAAACTTCAAGAAATCTTAAATCTTGTTTTAGATTGAAAATAAAACATATTTTATAATTCCATTAACTTGGCTGTAAATCGAGTGATCTTCAAATTTTTTTGTTTCATATCTTTATACCATTATGTATAGAATATTCCCCTCAATAAAAATTTACCGATTTCTTCGAAAAGATTTTATTTAAATTCTATAAACCCCTAGTGGGCACGTAGAGCAGCGCAGGGAGGTCAACAAGGCCTCTAGGTTAACTGTCAGCTCCGTGCGGCCGGGTTCTGATCCCGGTGAATCATAGAAAAATCGGCTAATCCCCGAAAAAGATTTCTATGGATTCAAGATGATAACACCATCATCGCTTAGAGTTAGGGAGGCTCAAAAGACGCCAATATAAAAGAATCTAAGAACAGAAAAATACCAAAAAAATCATGGATTAGGCCTACTGGGGAAAGACCATGTAAAAAAAAACGCACTGGGCAATCTACCTCGAGGGTGGTGCGGAAACGATTGCAAAAATTTTATTATAACTAACTGAATGAGTTTATATTAAAAAAAAATTGAAAGCAGTGACGTGAAATCATATAGCTTCGGGCTCTTGAAGAACTACTTCCGAGTAATTTTTCAAACATTCGCAAATTAAATATCCTTAATGTATATCTTAATTAGAACTCACGAGAATGATGAAACTGCAAATTAAAAAATATTTAATTTAAGAGCATAATTTCAAATAGTTTTGTTTTTGTTTACATGAAAATATTGGGTCCATTTGACCGAAAAACTAAATAATCGATTTTAGCTAAAAAATATTAATTATAGAACATCATTGCTTAGAGTTAAGGAGGCTCAGAAGATGCAAGAATCTAAAAACAAAAAAATTCCAAAAAATCATGGATTAGGCCTACTGGGAAAAGACCATGTAAAAAAAAACGCACCGGACAGTCTTCCTCGAGGGTGGTGTGGAAACGATTGCAAAACCTTTTATTGCAACTAACTGGATGAGTTTAGATTTAAAAAAATTGAAAGCAGTGACGTGATATCAGATAGATTTGCGCTCTTGATGAGCTGCTTGCGAGTAATTATTCAAACTTTCGAAAAACACATCTCCTAACTGTATATCTGAATTAGAACTAATGAGGATGATGAACCTGCAAAGTGAAAAATATTTAATTTAATTGCATAATTTTGAAAAGTTTCTTTATTAACTTGAAAATATTGGGGCTGTTCGACCGAAAAACTAAATAATCGATTTAAGCTATCAAATACTAATTATACAATTTTTAACCAAAATTTTAAAATATTTAGTAAATTTTGAAAACGCTGTTCATTTGAACAAGTGCTCAATTTTTTTTGACAAATTTCACACTAATTCCAAACAGAAGTGACCAGGTTTTGAGAATATTTTAGCTTTGCAAAATATAACGAATCGTATAATAATCTCAGTGTTCATATTTCAAATTGACACATGCTCCGATAAACTTCAACTAGTTACTTGAACTTGTAAGAGCATTTATAAATTTTTATTTTCGTACTGATAACTTCATTAATCAAAAAATTAAGTGAAGTTCTCATCAAACGCCATTTTCTAATTTCTTTAATAACTCTGAAGTGGTTTGGCTTAGATAGTTGTGGTTTTCACCAAATGAATTCTCTCAAAAATCGATAATGAAAATGTGCCTTTCATTTTGTTCTAGCTCATCGGGTTTTCGAGATCCACTCAGTAGATAACCTATTTGGGACACAAGGATATTTGATTTTCTACCATATAATAAAACTCCCATTTCAAAATATTTATTCAAATTTTAAGAAATCTTAAATCTTGTTTTAGATTGAAAATAAAACATTTTTTATAATTCCATTATCTTGGCTGTAAATCGAGTGATCTTCAAATTTTTTGAATCATATCTTTATACCATTATGTATAGAATATTACCCTCAATAAAAATTTACCGATTTCCCCTAAAAGATTTTATTTAAATTCTATAAACCCCCAGTGGGCACGTAGAGCAGCGCAGGGAGGTCAACAAGGCCTCTTGGTTTACTGTCAGCTCCGTGCGGCCGGGTTCTGATCCCGGTGAATCATAGAAAAATCGGCAAATCCCCGAAAAAGGTTTCTATCGATTCAAGATGATAACACCATCATCGCTTAGAGTTAGGTAGGCTCAAAAGACGCCAATATAAAAGAATCTAAGATCAGAAAAATCTCAAAAAAATCATGGATTAGACCTACTGGGGAAAGACCATGTAAAAAAACGCACTGGGCAATCTACCTCGAGGGTGGTGAGGAAACGATTGCAAAACCTTTTATTGCAACTAACTGGATGAGTTAAGATTAATAATAAAATTGAAAGCATTAACTTGAAATTAGATAACCTTGCTCTCTTGATGAGCTGCTTGCGAGTAATTATTCAAACTTTCACAATCACATCTCCTGAATGTATATCTAAATTAGAACTCATGAGGATGATGAATCTGCAAAGTGAAAAATATTTTATGTAAGGGCATAAGGAATTTTATATAAATTCCATAGGTTTATATTATAGGGATCAAACTCAGAACGGAGCTTATTACAAAGCAATTTTCCTTGATCTACGGAAAATGGCCTATCTGGTACTCTTAGTAGGCACGTAGAGCAGCGCATGAGGGCCATCAAGGCCGTAGAAAAAGTATGCTACGTGCTGACCAGGTCAGTATTGAAAATCTCCATTTCAGTTTATTTATTGGGACACCTTCAGTTTATACTGGTGATAATAATACCAAAATCATTCTGGAATTATTAATACCAGTATTCCAAAATGAAAGTTCTTCCATAATTTGTGAGTTGAACGGGCTTAAGGAAGATTTAAAATTCCCGCCAACGTTCCATTACCTGCAAACTAATAAAATGGCGATCGAAGTTGCAAAAAATTAGTATCACTTCTTGATATTACAGTTCTATGAATTCGACTATCAGGAACATAGATTAAAGATATTCTTTTAAATCTATGATCAAGAAATCATTATGCTGCTCACGAACGCATGTAGAATATCCATCCCGCTTTAACCTTCACCATACTCGTACCAGTAATGTCATCCCACCAGCCCACTAGGCACTTTATCCTCTTCCTAGTAAAACTTATCATTTTAATCGTGTTAACGACGTGTTCTGGTCCGGCGTGACATATGACTTCGATTTTCCTAAAATTCCTGTCATACTGGAACCGGACAGCCGGCAAAAGCACCTTCCGCGGTGAGTTTCAACGGAGAAGTCACGATTTCGGAATGTGGGATCGGATTTCATTTTGTTTTTATGGAAATTAGAGTTTTACGATCTACTGTCTTCACAGTTACCGAGGAACAGAAGAAGCTCATTAGGCGGATCGCCATTGATGTTCACGGACAGGACAACACACGAAATATTAGCGTCATTTCGGTTTGTCTTCGAGAAACGCATTGAAATTTCGCCTTGCAAATGGAAGTTATAGCTTGTCGAGGGAATGTTTCTGACCAACTGTACTGGTAGTAGGAAGAGAGTAGTTCATTCGTTTATACGAGGATCGATTGATGAGTACCCGCGTTTGGAAAGAAAAGTCAATTTTTTGGAATTTTTCATATTTATTTCAGCGTGAAACACCTGACCCAGCAATATTCCAACATTTTCATGCCTTCCAAGAAACATGATTTTTCGAACTCTGCAGAATAACAAATCAAATTTTTATTCTATAAGTTCATTTCGAACGTGATTGGATGTGTAGACTGCACACATATAAATACCGCAGTCACCTGGAGGTCCACAAGGTGAGCTTTTCAAGAAATAGAAAAGGATACTTTTCTCTTAATGTTCAGGTGATTTGGCTTGATCCCGCAGGAATATTTTATTGGAGGACAGTGGCTACTCTTGTCGCTCATGTTTATTGACTCATTTTACCAGGCCATCAACTCCCGGTGAGCAAGCGTACAGCAGAGCACAGATCCAAAACGAGAATACTGTTGAAAAAGAACATTTGGTGTCTTGAGGGCAGTGGTTTTCCTTGTTTGTCTGTAGAATTAGGCTGAAAATGGGCGCCCGCGAATATCATAGTGGCATGTTGTGTTCTGCACAATTTGGCATTAGTTCATAATGAAGACGTGGCAGACTTTGATATCGGAAGAACTTCCCCAGATGGCCCCCAAATACTTCTACAAATAGTGAAAATATATCAGTCAGATCTTTTGTTAGTATCAACACATTTCAATGTTCAATAATAATTGTGGAAGAAGACTCCGAGATCAAAAGGTCATACAATCACGTCACAAAAATCCTATGAAGTAAAAGTAGTGTGTTGAAGAACAGTTGTTACAATAGCTCAAAATCAAATTTATATTCTAATCTACTCTGCATTTATGGGCCAAAAGCAATTTCCCTATAAATCCAATTACACCAAATTTCATTTCATTGTTTTTACTTGTATTGTACTGTGATAAAATAATGGAATTGGATGATGTATGAACAAGGTTGTTTGCTCAATTATTTTGAATACTTCAATTAAAAAACGATATTTTCATTTTTATTGACCTATTGATGATAAATTTTGCGGTTGAAAAACAGCATCTGTATTTTAATACACCAGATACGACTTAATACTGGGGTACAGTTAAGCCGCTAAACGATTCATAAATGCCAATCTATCGTAAGAAACAGTTGTAAGCAAAGTTCAACGAATTATTTTTTATGGTCACTTGAGGAAAATTATAAAGATTGTTAGGAATTTAAACATCAGTTATCGGATAATTTTAAAATCTTAACCACAAAACACTGATATCTCTTAACCTCTATAATCACAGAATGTATTAGTTTTTATCCGGAGAATCTGTAGTTGGACAGTTTGGCAACGAGGTCGCGCCTCATGTCAGCTTCAAAAAATGATCATAGATTAGTTAAATATGCACTGAACATCGCTTTCCCGGAAACTCAAATTGATTTGACATCTCTGTCAAGATGATCGTTGTGTTAGTTGACATGAGATTTGATCATCCTTTCAGAGGCATTATCTTAATTTAAAATCAAATTTTAATTCCCGTAAAAAATTAATATTTTGAAAAAATGTGAAACACCCTTAATTTCCAAAACAAATGTTTTTAAGGATTTAGGAAATACTATACATTATTTGACGGTTAATTTAAACAAAGTTCGAATAAAAGAAACCTTTGTTCCATCGTTTTTTAAATTTGACGTCGATATATTATAATGAATTATGTGTCGTTCCATTGTTAGACAAAACTGTCATTTGCTATTTAAATCATATTAAGGGGACAATTGATTCATTTACGCTCACGTGCGGCCGTAAAGAATTTATTTCGTGTTTTATTGGACGCCATTCGCCTTATAGATCGATGCTTGATTTCGATTATGATATGGAAGCCTGCAGAGGACACGATGTTCTGAATGGAAGTCTTCATATATGGCTGGAATTTGATAGAATTCGCATAGTGCTACATAGATCACTGTATCCAGGGACTAACTATCAGAAATTTCAGAAATTGCCAACCATAGATAAATAAATATAAATTGTCAAATCCTTTGCTAACTCCGAGTTTTAGCGCCCTCTTCCAACGTGGTAAGAATTAATGAGTTTATTTGAAGTTTCAGATGACCCTAGACCTATGACAGCTTAGTGCAGCCCTGATTTTAATAAAGCTGTTTGTTGATGTCGCTCGTCTCCCGTTAATTCTAGCTCTCGGGAATTTTCAATTTCTTTCTTCACAGTTGACAAAGTTGAAACACTATTTCGATCATATTTTATATGGAGTTTTCTAACTAGCATTCATTCATTTTTGAAATATTGTTCAATAATGAAAACACGTTGTAATATTGCGTAAAACTCCATTTTTACTAACCCTATACTGTCAAATGTCGATTTATTTTGTTTTGAGTGGTTGTCAACATCATAAAATATATAAATAGTGGTAAATTAAAATCTTGCGTTAATTTTAAGACGCCATTTCTGATAAATCCTCGTAATTTGTGTTTTTTTTACATTCGTTTATAAGCTTCACTTGTATGTTTGCTTGTTAGTATGTAACTCTCTGAAGTTGGTAGTAGAATGCGTCGGTACAGAAAACTGTATGCAGATCTCGGAGAGAGAGCTTTGTCGAACATCTCTTCTTGTGTTTTTGGCGCTCTTGTTCACCTGAACAGAGTGCTTATCAATTTGCCCAAATGTCTGTGACTTTCGAATTTTTGGGCAAAAGTGGTATCAATCATTTTATTTGGACCTACTGATGAATAATCCGTGGTCAAAATCGATTCTGTCCGTCCGTCCGTCCGGCCGTCCGTTCCGTGAACACGATAACTCTCGAACGGATGAAGTTAGAGAGTTGAAACTTTCAGAATAGGTTTGAGGTATTAATATCTCGGCTAAGTTCGTTATTCGGTCAAATCGGCAGAATAGGTTCGGAGTAACAAAAAAAAAATTTTTTTTTCAAATGACACTGTTCAAATAAAAATTTTTTTATGGTGCAGTTTTATCAGACGTATACAAAAATACCACTCTCGACTTCGACAAGCTAATAGTTCTGGAGATATGGTTTTTCAAAATTTAAATAATTGTTTTCATTTACTCAAGAGAAAAATAGAAATGTCATGAAGTCCGAGCTTTGTCATTGAAAGATTTGCCATCACAGATCGATATTCGTTTGACAACTTGCGGACCTAGATATCAGTGTCAGTTGGCGTAATATCAATCAAAATTTTCATAGAATTCATAGAGGTAGAATTCGATGACGATGACGTCAAAATTCAGAAAAGCACAGACATAATATCAATCAAAAAATTTTAAATCATAGAGAAAGAATTTGATGGCGTTGTCAAAACTCAGAAAAGCAATGACGTAAGTTTTTAGGAGAAGCATAGAACAAAATTTGGTGAAAATTATGAGTAGTTATTTTCAAATTGAGATAAAGGTTTGTTTATTCATTAGGCTTTCATATTTGCATCACATTGTCCCATAGTACGGAAAAAAACTATTGTTCACCCGATCAGAGAGCTTATAGATTTGTTAAGGTTTGAATATTTACTCGCAAGTAGCTCAACAAGAGCGCCAAAGCAATCTGACCCCACGTCAGTGCTTTCTAAATTTTATTTCGAAAGTTTTCTGGTTTCCTGCGTGAGGGATCTTAATAATTCAATTAAATAGAATCGACGCATATACAGAGTGAGCCATATGGATTCATATTCCTAGCAGCTATTTTTATCGGCATTTTTTCGTGTTTTTTGCAAATTTTCGGGACATTATTTCAATGAAATCTTATCGATTCATCTACAGGGTGTCCCATTTGCTTGCACATACAACTTTAATTTGAGTTCTTTTATGCTTTCTGCAAGTTTTCGAGTTTTTCTGCTTACAGGATGTCTCATTTAAGAATACAATGTTATCAATTGATATACATGGTGTGAATTTTAGATATCATTATTTCTCAATTCTTCTTAGCTTCGAATGAAAGGGGGTTCTGAGTACGTTTTCATTTTTATCAATTTAAAGGATGTTCTTCAAGACGAAGGTTTTTGAATAATATAACGGTGTGCAATTTATAATACCTCATTTTACCATTGAAGATCATTAACTGAATTGTAGAATTGATACCATTGATATTGCGTCAATAGTTCATGGTTTATGACTTTATATAAAGGGTGTCCCATTTTCGTTGCATATTCCTACTACCTACTTCAATTTGCGCTCCTTCGTGCTTTATGAAAGTTTTCCTATTGTGTTGCTTACAGGATGTCTCATTTAATTATAAAATGTTATCGATTGATATACAGGGTGTACAATTTGGATATCGTTATTTCTCAATTCTTCTTAGCTTCGAATGAAAGCACGATAAACTATAAGTGGCAGATCTACAATCTTGTTATTCTAAATTAAAAAAGTTGACTGAATGATTAAAAATAAATAATAGTTTCAAAAAACTAATAGAAAATAAATTTAGAAAAGTTTGAATTAGGAATAATGTAAATAAGAAATAAATGTATATTATTGTAAAATACCGTGAGGTCCATTTCAAGCCATTATGAAAATAATAAACTACTATTATCTGTCAATAAAATATTTATAATAATATATATATATTCCTTTGAACTTTTGGCTGACAATATTTGGTTAGCAATCTATAAAGCATATAGATCAGGGTTTAGTGACGGGGTGTCATACAATTCGGCGTATGACATAAAAGCCTAGGGAAAAAACCCCAGTAAAAAAAAAACCTGGCTCCCCGTCTAAGTGTGAAAATATAAAAATAAGCTGAAATATATTTTAGGGACTTCTTTCTTCAAGAGTTGTATTCTATTGATGGAGACAGAGACTTTTTCATGGTGCTCGCATTGAATCTGGAAATAAAAAGACAAAAGCAGAAAAAAGAACCGAATAACAAAATTACTTATCATATTCGTTTGAAATTTAAAACCCATTCCAAGAAAGAGTTGGAAACATCATGAAGATCAAAACCAGGAACTTTTTCAGAAGGATCAGAAACGAGATACTTATTGAACATTTCGTAAGAGTTCCACCCAGGCTTCCATAATTCTGTATCACTTCTGTTCATATTGAAGAACATATTATGCCATAATGGTTTACGTGACTTCAATCTGGGAATTCTATTTTGTGGAAAATATGAAATAATTGGGATAAATTGGGAAAAGAATGATATTTATTCCAAGAATTCAGAGATGCAGTCTGTCTGCGAATATGGGGAAGGACAATATTAGACAAAACTGGTAACCAATGAACCAGTTTAGATCTTATGTTACCAGTAATTTTCCCATGGATGTATTCAATTGTACATCAATTTTTTGTGTATGTGCACTATTAAACCAAACAGAGCAACAATACTCAGCTGCAGAAAAGACTAGGGCTAGAGATGCTGTGCGAAGCGTGGAAGCATCAGTACCCCAAGACGATCCAGCTAATTTCTGAACAATATTATTCCTAGTTTTCAGTTTAAGGCTCAGATCATTTGAATGAGCCTTGTAATAGAGAGATGAATCTAATTTAACTCCTAAGTATTTTGGATAGAAATTATGTTCGATAGGAGAATCATTGAAAGTTACAGCTAATTTCCTATATTTTTCATGATTATTCAGATGGAAACAAGATACCTCTATTTTGTTGGGATTTAGACATAACTGCCACTCAATAAAATAATTCTTTAAAATTTCCAAATCAGATGACAGTATGTTTTCCAGAGTATGGAAATCCGGATGCAAGTAATGTCGTCAGCATAAACAAATTTTTGAGATGATGTAGTGGTCAAATCACTTAGATATAAATTGAAAAGTAAATGAGCTAAAACTGATCCTTGAGGAAGACCGTTTTTCAATGTTTTGAAGTTGCTACTTTTATTGTCAATAAAAACACGAAACCTTCTATCAGATAACATATTTTCTAATAATCGTACCATTTTCCCACACTTCAGATGGGTATAGAGTTTGAAAATTAATCCATCTTTCCACACAGTGTCATATGCCGAAGATAAATCGATGAAAGCAGCTCCTGTTTTCAACCTATCATTGAAGCCTGATTCTATGAAAGTTGTAAGGCTGAGAACCTGATCTGAACAATTTCTATTTTTCCTAAAGCCTCCTTGGAAATTTTGTAGAGCATTTTCTATAGAAGATTCATCTAAAAAGAATTAGCCTTTCTAATATCTTGAAAGGAACACTCAATAAAATGATGGGTCGATAACTACTAGGTTCACAAGGATTTTTTCCTCGTTTCAAAATACCTATTACTTTAGCCTTACGAAATTCGGAAGGAAAGTTTCCCGAATTCAGAATATTGTTATAGAAAGACAATAACCAAGACAAGGCCCTTTTTTCCTAAATGTTCGATGAATTCTGGATAAATTCCGTCAAAACCTGCTGCCTTTCGAGATTTGGTAGATATTGATTGCAGCCCTCAATTCATCTATATTGAATGGATGTGACACATGTTCTTAAGTAGGAGCTGATCTCCTAAATATCTGTAATTTTTTCTTCATATTCCTCATTTAAGATTGGGATAAATTGACTGATTCAGATACATTAACTAGGCGGCGGGCGATTAAACTTGGATCAATTTTTAATGATGAGGAGGTAAGAGGAGTTGCTGCACCTAATTTTCTCAATATATCCCATGAACTCCTACTCGAATGTGTAAAATTCATTTTTGATACAACTCTATCCCATTTCTCTTTTCGGCTTGTATTGATAGAATTCATTAATCTTTCACATTTATCAACGGATGGTGATTTTTGATAGTCGGGGTTCTTTCGACCAACCTGGAATATAATCTTTTCGGAAACCTCTTGGAACGAACTTTTTTGCTGCGGCTTTCACAACACCTAAGAATCTGTGATAGTTATCATGAGTGGGTTTAATCCATCAAATATCACTGTCTACCTTCTTAGCAAATTCAATCCAATTCGCTTTCTTGAAATTCCAACGAGGTCTTCTTATACATTCTGAATATTGAATTAAACTTCTTGAAGTCAACAGTATAGGCCTATGTTGGCTATGAGGAAAAACTCCTAAAATCTTACGCTTTACAGGAAGCGATTTGCAAGTATTGTCACAAGACACTAGGCAGAGATCAGGATTGTAGCCTCTATTCCATCGAGAAGAATGAAAAGAAGGTACATCTTTTCCATCAAAAATTAAATAGAAATTATTATCTTCTATCCAGTCAGCTGAAGCTATTCCACTTCTATCATTATTATTATAACCCCACATTACGTGGTGAGAAGTAAAATCAAATTAAAATTAAAATTTTATAATAATTCACACTATGCACTTCACTCTTTTTTTTTCAATAATATACATTCATTTCTTATTAACATTAGTCGTAATTCAAACTTTTTAAAATTAATTCCTTTTTTTTTAGTTTTTTAAAACTATTATTCATTTATGAAATATGCTGCCATCGTCCACATTACGCTCCATTCGCTATCAGAAATTTTTTCCACTGAACGCCATACAGTTTTCGACGTAGATTCCGGCTATATTATATCGCCGTAATTATATTTGTAAATCAACAAATGTCCCTACATTGTGAAGAAATCCATGCTGCGTTAATGAGATACGATCGCTAGTATTAATTCGTTCCTGATTTATTTTTGTTGTCTACGTACTCATTGTGGATCTACATTGATAAAATGACCTGATTTATCCAGTTTCGTTAGGGAATTGCGTTCGCCGTTTTGTAATGTGGTAACACTGCTAGGTCGTACATCGATCGGAATGCTGCTCAAGATCGATTTCGCAGCAGGAAACGGACCAGAAATTATTATTTCATCATTATCGGCATCGGACGTAGAAAAACCTGATGTCAGATGGGCATTGTGATAGTAACTAGCACCGATAATTTTACACGCTTTACTGACTTTCAATAAACTCGACCAGACGGTTACTGCGGACCACTTGCGAACATAGAAATTCAATAGATTGACGAAACAAAACATCCTCAGTTATTTGGAAGCTCGCGATTCTAACAACTAGTTACCGGAGCATCGCACGGGTTTGCACATCCCTTTGAATAGGGAAGACGTTTAGAGTAATCCCATAGATAAATAAAAGTACATAGATCGGAAACTCTCAAAGCGACACTAGCGGTCGATGCTGGAGTCAGCCGAACTAAATGGGTAGGGAGGTTAAAATTTTGGTGGGGGCAAATGAGAATAAGCCTTCATTTTTCACAACGGTACACAACGGTGTACTGACGTACACCGTTGCCAGAAAAAATAAATTAGAGACATTTCATGAATTTCTATCTGGAGGATACATATCCTAGCAGAGATGATGTATGTTAGGAATATACTAGTAATGATAAAAATAGGTTTCAGATAACGGCTATTGCATCAATAATAATTCTATTAAATCAAATTTTATTATCTCCTTGTAAACGAAATTGAATCAGTGTTTGTAATAAAAATGTGAAAAAACACCCATTAATTTCCAAAACAAATAAAGTTAATTTAATGGTATTTAGGTATAATACAATATACAGGGTGAGTCTTTGACCACTGCGTTAATTTCAAACATAAGTTCTTGAGATCAAAAGAAACACTTTTGTTCCATACTGTTTTTCCATATTCAGTTGCGTTAAAAATATATAAGCATTTTAAGTTTTCACATTGGGCCAATACCCCTCTGTAGTCCAGTTTAGTTTGAATGAAAATTACCTTCCAAAGCATCCAATATTGAATTTAAATTGTTTAAAAACATTATTTTCCCTCTAAGAAATTATTCACTCACTCATGTTTCACCAGATGATTATATCGACCTAACCCTTTCAACTTCAAATATGTATCTCGAAAATGGTGCAATTTAGAAAATGATTCTAGGAAGTACAAGATACGGAACTTTAGTTCAAGTGATATTTGTTCTTCATGCAATTTAACCAGTAGTAGTAGTGATAAACACAAAAATGGAATAAATCTATTGATGCCAAAAATGTGTACAGTAGATACTGATAAACCCACAGGTGAAAATGGAATAAATTTCTATATGATGCCAAAATTGCAAAAAGGTTATGGGAAGAAAATGAGTGTTATCAAAATTAACCATTCTCAAAGACTCACCCAGAGATATCATTCATAAATCAATTGATTGTTTTTAAAAATAATTATAAATTTAAAAAATGCTCCTCCCTTGGATGGGATCACCTTCAATTTGGGAATGAAAAAAATGGGAAATGTAATCAAAATTTTATTAATAATTTAATTTTCAAGTAGTATATTTATCGATATTTCAATTATTATGTTCCTTTACATAGTTATTGAAGATATTGTAACATAAACTTATTTTTTATTTCAAAATCGAAGATAATCCATGAAAGGGACATTTTTGAAACTTGATAATTGATGCAAAATCAAATATGTACTTATATTACTCATTTTTACAGGGTGAGTCTTTAACCACTGCGTTAATTTCTAACATACATTCTTGAAGTAAAAAAGAAACATTTGTTTCCTATACCTTTTTTTCGAATTTGGCCCTGTTCAAAAGATATAAGGTACTGAAATTTCATAAAAAAATCCCTTGTAGAAAGAATTTGGATGACAGTAATGCATATTTTGGCATCCACAGATTTATTCCATTTCCCCTGCTTTTTTCAGTACTACTCTACAGATTGGTTCAATTGTATGATAAACAAATATCATTTGAACTTTTTTGTCAAAAATTTTTTTTCAAATTTTGCAGTTTGCGTTGGCGATTCACCACTTTGGAAATAATTTTCCCAGCTTCCCTCAAGCGAATAGCGACATATTTCGAAAATGTCATACTTATTACTAAATATGCGACACTTCTCCGATGACAGTTGACTTCCCCAAGGTCAAATTATCGTTAGTTAAAATTCGAAACGCTAGATGGTACGCGCGTTAAAAGTTCAATATTCCACTAGCACCACAAGTGGGTGATCCAGACACCACTCGAATTTTTCCTAACCATTTTCCGGTCGTGGGTGAGATACGGCACGATAGCGCTATCAGCAACATGCAAAATTGACGGATCATATTTATCCCAGCTTCGATATTATTGAACGCGACCGTAGAAGGCTATCTGCATCGTTCAGATCCATCCAGTCGACACCGAAACGGACATTGATGAAATCGTTCGACACGACATAAAAATGTCGCTTGTATGTAAATGAAATTCATGTGGAAATATATACATTACGAAGAGAGGGCGTGGGTGTGCCTAACAATAAATTTGACGTCGATATATTATAATGAATTATGTGTCGTTCCATTGTTAGACAAAACTGTCATTTGCTATTTAAATCATATTAAGGGGACAATTGATTCATTTACGCTCACGTGCGGCCGTAAAGAATTTATTTCGTGTTTTATTGGACGCCATTCGCCTTATGGATCGATGCTTGATTTCGATTATGACATGGAAGCCTGCAGAGGACACGATGTTCTGAATTGAAGTCTTCATCTATGGCTGGAGTTTGATAGAATTCGCATAGTGCTACATAGATCACTGTATCCAGGGACTAACTACCAGATGGCGCCACTATCAGATATTTCGAAATTGCCAACCATAGATAAATAAATATAAATTGTCAAATCCTTTGCTAACTCCGAGTTTCAGCGCCCTCTTCCAACGTGGTAAGAAATAATGAGTTTATTTGAAGTTTCAGATGACCCTAGACCCATGACAGCTTAGTGCTGCCCTCATTTTAATAAAGCTGTTATCGATGTCGCTCGTCTCCCGTGAATTCTATCTCTCGAATATTTTCAATTTCTTTCTTCACAGTTGACAAAGTTAAAATACTATTTCCACTGGCGTATACAGAGATTGAGTTTGGGGGAGGGGGGTTAGTGGCATGTTTTTGGAAGTTGACCTGAACTATCAATAATAAGATATGTAGCGCTCATCTATAATTTGACAGTTTTTATTCTACATTGAGAACATATAAAACAAACAATTGCGAGAACAGCATACAATAATCATCATAAAATTTGAAGAAATAAAATATAGGTATATAAAAGTCAAGAAATAAAATATATATAGGTAAAAAAAAATATAAAAACTCAAGAAATAAATCATTCGAAATTTAAAGGGAAAAATATCAGAAATATTAATGAATGTTATATTAATTAAAACATACCCGCTCCTTTTAGCATCAAACATGATTCAAAAATTACAAAACGAAATCAATCCGCCTCTTTTTATTATTAGCAAATCTACTTATAATATTGTCCACCTTTATTGAAATATCTCTATGTATAAATAGCAATGATAGCCCAACTAATCTATCCTGACCCATTGTTGAACGAAGCAGTGAGGAGAAACTCCTCTCAGCGGAGGCTACACTAACGGGCAAGGTGACCAAAACTTTAAGACATTTTTTTATAAGTGGAAGGATACTTTCATCGCCGGACGAATATAACGCCATACCATCTGTTATGTGTTCTGTCATGATTTTCCAAATACTGAATTCTGCTTTCAATTTCAAAAGCATCAAGTCTTTATTTTTGACATTCTCAAGGTTATTTATATACTCCGCGACTATTCCAAGTGAAAGATTGATTTCTGTGTCCGTTTTCGTATTGAAAATTGAAGAAAAAAAAATATTAAACTCGTAAGCTTTCAGAGATTCTTCGTTAAATCGATATTGTAGATCTTGTAAGAAATAATCTAACATAGGAATATAAACATTGATTCTGAAAAAACATTCATCATTTTCAGTAGGTATATATATATTCTTTTGAATTTTTGGCTGACAATATTTAATTAGCAAACAATAAAGCATATAGATCAGGGGTTAGTGACGAGGTGTCATACAATTCAGCGTATGACATAAAAGCCTAGGGAAAAAACCCCAGTAAAAAAAACCCTGGCTCCCCGTGTGAAAGTACAAAAATAAGCTGAAATATATTTCAGGGACTTCTTTCTTCAAGGGTGATCTTCGATTGATGGAGACAGAGACTTCTTCAAGGTGCTCACATTGAATCTGGAAATAAAAACACAAAAGCAGAAAAAAGAACTGAATAACAAAAATACGTATCATATTCGTTTGAAATTTATAACCCATTCCAAGAAAGAGTTGGAAACATCATGAATAGCCCTGAAACCATCTTGAAATTTATATATGGGACAACTATTGATGAGATGAGGTATTGTTTCTTCTGCTTCTCCACATTCACAACTTGCACTAGGAACTGAGTTCCATTTAATTTTTCAGTAGGTGTATTTGAGTGATGTGATTGTCTCTGTGTTATTCTTGGTTTAGTAATTTCTATATTTAATTTTTTATGAATATCGGCTATCAAAGCGAATACATTACCAAAATGAGTTTCGGAGTTTTGACGTCTTTCTTTTAAAACTGTGATAACATTAATTATTAGCATATTTGCATACTGTTTATCAACTGACTTGGCTTGCAATATCTAAGTTTACTTATGCAACCACACAAATTTTCGCATGCTATTCGCTTATCTAGGTATGATCTATCTAGATTCTAGGAAATTATCTTGATTAATTTCATTTGTTTATTTCTTTTTTCTTTATGCTATATCAGCTACGTGGAATATCGAATAAAATGAAATAAACTTTTTTCATTAGTTTTCGTATAATGTTTGATATATTTCAAATTTCCATTTTCATTCGAGGATTTAGTGTTGGAAACTCTTTCTCTAATTATCCCCAGTAACCAGCTACTCTCTGAAGTTGGCAGTAGAATGCGTCGGTACAGAAAACTGTATGCAGATCTCGGAGAGAGAGCCTTGTCGAACATCTCTTCTTGTGTTTTTTCAAAAGTTTTCGGGTTTCCTGCGTGAGGGATCTTAATAATTCAATTAAATGGAATCGACGCATATACAGAGTGAGCCATACGGATTTCCTAGCAGCTATTTTTATCGGCATTTTTTCGTGTTTTTTGCAAATTTTCGGGACATTATTTCAATGAAATCTTATCGATTCATATACAGGGTGTCCCATTTGCTTGCACATACAACTTTCATTTGAGTTCTTTTATGCTTTCCGCAAGTTTTCGGGTTTTTCTGCTTACAGGATGTCTCATTTAAGAATATAATGTTATCGATTGATATACATGGTGTGAATTTTAGATATCATTATTTCTCAATTCTTCTTAGCTTCGAATGAAAGGGGGTTCTGAGTACCTTTTCATTTTTATCAATTTAAAGGATGTTCTTCAAGACAAAGGTTTTTGTATAATATAACGGTGTGCAATTTATAATACCTCATTTTACCATTGAAGATCATTAACTGAATTGTAGAAATGATACCATTGATATTGCGTCAATAGTTCATGGTTTATGACTTTATATGAAGGGTGTCCCATTTTCGTTGCATATTCCTACTACCTACTTCAATTTGCGCTCCTTCGTGCTTTATGAAAGTTTTCCTATTGTGTTGCTTACAGGATGTCTCATTTAATTATAAAATGTTATCGATTGATATACAGGGTGTACAATTTGGATATCGTTATTTCTCAATTCTTCTTAGCTTCGAATGAAAGCACGATAAACTATAAGTGGCAGATCTACAATCTTGTTATTCTAAATTAAAAAAGTTGACTGAATGATTAAAAATAAATAATAGTTTAAAAAAACTAATAGAAAATAAATTTAGAAAAGTTTGAATTAGGAATAATGTAAATAAGAAATAAATGTATATTATTGTAAAATATACCGTGAGGTCCATTTCAAGTCATTATCAACTTTTGAGTTGTCTTCTATTGATGGATACAATTCGGCGTATGACAGAGAAAAAAACCCCAGTAAAAAAACTTCTTCAAGAGTGCTATAAAAATAAGCTGAAATATATTTTTAGGACTTTTTCATTGAATCTGGAAATAAACATTGAATCTGACAAAAAAGCAGAAAAAAAAAACCGAATAACAAAATTACTTATCATATTCGTTTGAAATTTAAAACCCATTCCAAGAAAGAGTTGGAAACATCATGAAGATCAAAACCAGGAACTTTTTCAGAAGGATCAGAAACGAGATACTTATTGAACATTTCGTAAGAGTTCCACCCAGACTTCCATAATTCTGTATCACTTCTGTTCATATTGAAGAACATATTATGCCATAATGGTTTACGTGACTTCAATCTGGGAATTCTATTTTGTGGAAAATATGAAATAATTGGGATAAATTGGGAAAAGAATTTTATTTATTCCAAGAATTCAGAGATGCAGTCTGTCTGCGAATATGGGGAGGGACAATATTAGACAAAACTGGTAACCAATGAACCAGTTTAGATCTTATGTTACCAGTAATTTTCCCATGGATGTATTCAATTGTACATCAATTTTTTGTGTATGTGCACTATTAAACCAAACAGAGCAACAATACTCAGCTGCAGAAAAGACTAGGGCTAGAGATGCTGTGCGAAGAGTGGAAGCATCAGTATCCCAAGACGATCCAGCTAATTTCTGAACAATATTATTCCTAGTTTTCAGTTTAAGGCTCAGATCATTTGAATGAGCCTTGTAATAGAGAGATGAATCTAATTTAACTCCTAAGTATTTTGGATAGAAATTATGTTCGATAGGAGAATCATTGAAAGTTACAGCTAATTTCCTATATTTGTTCATGATTATTCAGATGGAAACAAGATACCTCTATTTTGTTGGGATTTAGACATAACCGCCACTCAATAAAATAATTCTTTAAAATTTCCAAATCAGATGACAGTATGTTTTCCAGAGTATGGAAATCCGAATGTTGGTAAGCAATAGCAATGTCGTCAGCATAAACAAATTTTTGAGATGATGTAGTGGTCAAATCACTGAGATATAAATTGAAAAGTAAATGAGCTAATACTGATCCTTGAGGAAGACCGTTTTTCAATGTTTTGAAGTTGCCACTTTTATTGTCAATAAAAACACGAAACCTTCTATCAGATAACATTTTTTCTAATCCATCTTTCCACACAGTGTCATATGCCGAAGATAAATCGATGAAAGCAGCTCCTGTTTTCAACCTATCATTGAAGCCTGATTCTATGAAAGTTGTAAGGCTGAGAACCTGATCCTAACAATTTCTGTTTTTTCTAAAGCCTCCCTGGAAATTTTGTAAAGCATTTTCTATAGAAGATTCAATTCTGAAAAGGATTTGCCTTTCTAATATCTTGAAAGGAACACTCAATAAACTGATGGGTCGATAACTACTAGGATCACAAGGATTTTTTCCTCGTTTCAAAATACCTATTACTTTAGCCTTACGAAATTCGGAAGGAAAGTTTCCCAATTCAGAATATTGTTATAGAAAGACAATAACCAAGACAAGGCCTTTTTCCTAAATGTTTGATGAATTCTGGATAAATTCCGTCAAAACCTGCTGCCTTTCGAGATTTGGTAGATTTGATTGCAGCCCTCAATTCATCCATGTTGAATGGATGTGACACATGTTCTAAAGTAGGAGGTGATCTCCTGAAGATCTGCAATTTTTTCTTCATATTTCTCATTTTAGATTGGGATAAATTCACTGATTCAGAGACATTAACTAGGCGGCGTGCGATTAAATTGGGATCAATTTTTGATGATGAGGAGGTAAGAGGAGTAGCTTCACCTAATTTTCTCAGTATATCCCATGAACTCCTACTCGAATGTGTAAAATTCATTTTTGATACAACACTATCCCATTTCTCTTTTCGGCTTGTATTGATAGAATTCATAAGCCTTTCACATTTATCAACGGATGGTGATTTTTGATAGTCCTTGTACAGATTATCGGTTTCTTTCGACCAACCTGGAATATAATCTTTCCGGAAACCTCTTGGAACGAACTTTTTTGCTGCGGCTTTCACAACACCTAAGAATCCGTGATCCAGTTCACGGTGGAAGAAGAGAATGAGAATTCGGTTCCTTTCCTAGACACAAAAGTTATCAGAGCCCCAGACACCTTGAGATTAAACTGGTATAGAAAACCTACTAGTTCAGGCAGATACATCCATTATCGATCAAATCATGACTGGAAAGTGAAAGTGAACGTGATCCGAAACTTGAAAGATAGAATTCATAAGATTGCACATCAAGATTATCAGAGGACAGCCTTCAGAGAATTGTATAACGTCCTCAGAGAGAATGGCTACCCTAAAGGCCTGCTTAATAAACTCATCTACTGCACCCCAATAACACAAGAAGAAGTTTCCATTGCACCCCAGAACAATGAAGGAAGAATTATCAATGGTACCACCAACTCAGAATTGGATATCCCAAAATTTGCCTCCCTGCCCTATCTTCCTGGTCTCACCAATAAGTTAATCCACATTCTTTACAACATCAGAAATCTAAAGATTGCCAAATATAACGTTTTCTCAAATGGAGCTCTGTTTTCCAGATTAAAAGACAGAACCCCCCTTTTTAACCGTTCTGACTGCGTTTATTCAGTCCCTTGCAATGATTGCCCCAGCATCTATATAGGACAAACATCTCAGTCCTTGAAACGTCGTTTTTCTGGCCATCGAAGTGACATCAGGTCTTTATCAGAAAATTGTGCACTGTCTAATCATGCAGTTAAAAACCTGTACTCGTTTAATTTTGAGCAAGCGAAGGTCTTCTCCTTCTGCAAAAATTATCAAAAAAGAATATTAAAGAAATGTGCTTTATTAACGAAAACAACAATAGTGTTAATAAAAGAACAGACATAAAAGGTCTCAGTAACATTTATAGTTATCTCCTGCATCTCGACTTAAGAGATGGCCCCCGTACCTCGATAAACGTCACCGCCTCGTTCTCATAGATTTGAAATTGATCTCTTTTGCCTTCTCTGCTCTCGTCTGTGGTCTCTCCTAACCTAAAACGACTGTTTGTATCCGTTTTTGAATCTATCGGTTTTTAAATGTCTCCATTTTTATCATTGATATTGTAGCCTCGTAGCTATTTTCTGAGGAATGTTTTCCGTACACTTTGCCTCTTTTCTCTACAGCAACTGACGCATGTGAGTAACATTATGTTTTAGTTGTTGATTACTCCTTCTTATAATTGTTTTAAATAGATATTTTTATTGTTAAGATTTTTGTCCCCATGCCTGGTATAAAATGGGTCCTTGTGTAAATTTATTAATAAAACTTTTCAGAATCCTGATGAAGGAACCAATATAGTTCCGAAATATAGGTGTTTGTACCAATGGTTGTTTGATTATAAATAGCCCCATTAGCCAAGAACCCAAATAAATTTCCACTTTCTTATTAACATTATTCGTAATTCAAACTTTTTAAAATGAATTCCTTTTTTTTTAGTTTTTTAAAACTATTATTCATTTATGAAATATGCTGCCATCGTCCACATTACGCTCCATTTGCTATCAGAAAATTTTTCCCACTGAACGCCATACAGTTTTCGACGTAGATTCCGGCTATATTATATCGCCGTAATTATATTTGTAAATCAACAAATGTCCCTACATTGTGCAGAAATCCATGCTGCGTTAATGAGATACGATCGCCAGTATTAATTCGTTCCTGATTTATTTTTGTTGTCTACGTACTCATTGTGGATCTACACTGATAAAATGACCTGATTTATCCAGTTTCGTTAGGGAATTGCGTTCGCCGTTTTGTAATGTGGTAACACTGCTAGGTCGTACATCGATCGGAATGCTGCTCAAGATCGATTTCGCAGCAGGAAACGGACCAGAAATTATTATTTCATCATTATCGGCATCGGACGTAGAAAAACCTGATGTCAGATGGGCATTGTGATAGTAACTAGCACCGATAATTTTACACGCTTTACTGACTTTCAATAAACTCGACCAGACGGTTACTGCGGACCACTTGCGAACATAGAAATTCAATAGATTGACGAAACAAAACATCCTCAGTTATTTGGAAGCTCGAGATTCTAACAACTAGTTACCGGAGCATCGCACGGGTTTGCACATCCCTTTGAGTAGGGAAGACGTTTAGAGTAATCCCATAGATAAATAAAAGTACATAGATCAGAAACTCACAAAGCGACACTAGCGGTCGATGCTGGAGTCAGCCGAACTCAATGGGTAGGGAGGTTAAAATTTTGGTGGGGGTAAATGAGGGGTATTGACGGGCTATTCTAAAGTAAGAAATTCCAATTGCATATTTCTCTGAACTTGAATTAATGGAAACTAATTCATTTCCAACCGGACTAGAATTAATCAAGATGGAAATGAAAGTTTCCAATAATTCTAGTTCAAACAAAATGCTATTAGAATGGCTTCCTTGAATAATTTTGTCATAGGGAAATAAAAACTAGCACAATCTCAATTGTAAATTTAATTAGTATAAGCGAAATTTCTGGGCTGCAATCACAATACGATTGGAGTGGATAACTCTGAAATTATGAATGATATACAATGTATTCAAAACACAGTAAATGTTATAGATTTCAAGACTAATTTGCGATACTTTCATCCTTATAGTAGTATGAATATTGACATGTCCGTTTAAATGAATAAATCTTGATATGGTTACCTTACAATTATCATAAAATGAAAAAAATATTGGCATATACAAATGTGAAATAACAAAAACCTTTTCTCCGAACTGTTACAATGGAATGATTAATAATTTTACAATCAATTGTAATTTATTTAGCTTGGTTATAAGGAAAATGGTTAGTTTTTACCGAATCAAAAATGAATTTCAAAAAATAATATTTATTTTGTAAATAATTAATTATCTTTCTAAGATCTGGGAAATCAAACAATAACCTGGCTAGATAAAACACTTATTGATAATAAAAATATGTACCTCAAAGAATGATGAAGAAGAATTCATATACAAATCAGGAAAAAAATTAAAACACTAAAAACAAATTTTGGTAGGTCTAAGATCCTCAAAACTTCAATTTTTTGACATATACTTCTTATCTTTTTCAAAATTTTACTTGCTATATGTTTGATGGGATCTCTAGACTGGCCCAAAATTTGTTTTCCTGTGAGAATATTACAGACATATTTATCCATACTAACAAATAGAATTTCACAAAAAAATCTAGAAAAATATCTATAATATTGTGCTCACTACACTCAAATTCATTCAAACAATCAGATGGTTTTTAATTAAGAAGTTTTGTCCTTAATATTCTACGAATATCTGTTCGGAAGCATATTTGAGGAAGTCAGCTAGATAGAACCAAAGCGCTTTCCTGAAACAGGATGGGTCAACTTTTGAATGCTGCATGAAAACGTTACTACTACAACAATAGAAAATTTTCACATAAATTCTCACTAACTAATCTTCAACAGGAGACAGCTGACCTATTCATTTCCAAGGTTACTGGTTCTACAGCCATTTTATTTCTATCTCCGAATCCACTATAGTGAGATTTCGAAATATGAATAGTGAAAAATTTTTTGTTAGTATGAATATAAAAGTTTATTGCATGCCTTAGAAGACATTCACTATGAGTGGTAAGTAAGTATTTTTAAATAAAATAAATGAAATTGAACACTACAATAACTATTTCAACTAAATAAACACATCATCGTCCTTCAATTCTACTGAAATTATTTCTCAACATTCCATGAATAGTTTAATATAATCATCAACGCCTAATTATCTCCATCCATCATTGTTCTGGCAGATATTGTGGGAGTTATATTATTCACAATAGAATCAATTTTCTATATAATCTAATATTAAGGTTTATGATTGCCATGTTGCACCTCACCCAAATTTTATCTTGCTGAACACGATCAGAATTTTCATCCTATTAGATTTACATAAATAATTTCATACAAGACCTTCGATTTGATGGGCACAAAAATATCACAGTTATATCATTGAATTTTTTGCTAGCTTGTTCTGGTTTAAAAATCAGTAGAACAACGTCGTTTCGCCTAAATGTCTGTAACTTTAGAATATTGTGGTCTTAATAGATTGGGTTAGGACGTCTTGATGAAGAATATGGATCAAGCTTGATATGCCTAGTTTCAGTTAGTATTTACCAGAATAGAATTTGAGCTTGAAGGAAAAATATGAGTAATTATTTTTTTTCTGTGACGGGAAAAAATTTGACATTTCATCTCTGTTGACAGGTAACAAAATATAACTTCACGGAATTACGAAATGGAAGATATTTGATTTTAGAATATTTTATTGAAAATAAGGTACATTTCCTTTATATCTCTCTCTCGAGCTAAAATCTAATACCTTGTATAATAAATAACTATCAACTTGAGTTTGCTTTTCTATATCGATACTCTTTCTCGGCCATTTTTCATCCACTCCTTCAAACATCTACCACCCGATGCCATTTACTTCCGGCTTGAGCCCTTATACTGATTAAATTATATCAAAAACAAACTCCCCAATTTCGAGCAAAAACGAGATCTGGAATTTCAAGTGAAAATATTTTAATTCGAAAGTAAAATTCCATTTCTCTCTTTCCTCCACTTTTAGTGTAACGGGCCCACATTCATTTTTGAGAAACGATGTTCTGTAAAATATGCCCATTAATTCGTGACAATAAATTATGACTTTTTCACCTCCCGTTTCTTCAACCAGAACCATAAACTTACCATATTCTCGGAATCCTCAACCATGGAATGAAGAACTGGATTGTCCTCTCAACTCTGACCCGTGTCCCGTCTAGCCACGGCTGTTGATTAAGATGTAACATCAACTCGATAACATCTGAATAACAAACTCGTACATCAAAAAAACAAAAGTCCTAATCTTCCCTTTACAAACCAATAAATACAGCTAACATCTTCCTTCGCCTAGTCGATGACATAACCGAAATATGAGATGGCTGAATCGTATCATGGAAAGCGAGACGTTCATTTGTGATGAATCCAGCGATAAATAAAAGGAAACGTCATATACTGACAACGAAATTAGCTGTTTTCTCGGATTTATCGCGTATCAAATAACTGAATGTGTGTTCCCTATCTGTACGTGTGATTTTTACTATTTTTCTAGCACGTAATCGGCCGGATTGTAGAATGACGCCCTCTGCTAGTTGTTAATAACACCCACAGAGAGACCTGTGTAAATGGACTGTCCCTGTCGCCTGTGTCTATGGCCTTTACCATTACCTGATGTGAATCGGCTAATTTATTTATTCTTTCGTTGACTCGCCTGTTCACGTTTTGTTTAACAGAATAGAACAAAGTATGGACAACGTTGCTCATATGTCCAGCAGGAACATGAACTGTTGTGTTTCAAATTTGTAGAAAATTTCCACTTAATTCTTTACTTTTTTCAATAATTTTTTTTTGTATAATATTAGCTGAGAATCAAAATGTACTTTCAAAAGTATTTCGTTAATTTGTTCTATGTCCAAACTGAAATATAGTATATAATATTACTAGCAAGGTAAGAGGGTACTGGTGAATGGAGGAATCGAGGAGTTACCTCCTTGAGCCAGTAAAACCACAGCATACATAATATACAGCAGAGAAACTCTGAGTGCAGGTATGGTTCGCGCATTTTGAGCTGCGCATACCGACTTGGCCCGCAAAGTCTAGACCAACTGATCCATATCGGTCTCATGGTACTAAGACTAAAAGATATTCTCACTTGGGGTACGAGTTTAGAACAAATTCGCGCATGACGTCATCAAGAGAACCCTTTGGTTCATTAGAGGAGACAGAGATGTCTCCAGCATAGATTTACATTGCATAGTTTAATTTTAATGTCTAGAAGAACGAGTTTTGTAAACTTCGCGCATGACGTCAGCAAGAGATAAGAAGCCTATTGGCTTATTCGAAATCGTCGTTTTCTTGGATTCGCCGAATAATGTGAATATAATTTATCTTTCACAATACAACAAAATATAGTATATGATGAAAAATGAATCCAAGTTATTTGAATGAAAATTTTGTTTGCTATTTTGGTTTGCTTTGAAGTTGTAGATATTTCAGTAAATAAATAAATGTACTTATTAATTTTATATTAACATAAAAAGTTTCATGCAAAATAAAAACAAATTGGTTTCAATCAGCTTCAGAGAAAATAAACAAGAATAGCTTCTACTCCCTCATCAGATTTCAATTCATGTTATAAAATACTATCAGGAATGATTTATTACTGAATTGAATCATTATAAGAATAAGTATCAGACGTCAAACGCAAAGTTATTTATATCTAAGGTTAAACGTCACAGAACACGAATATCAACGTCATAGACGACCTCCGGTTATATACAGCATGTGGAGACATCTCTGATCAGTTCTAACAACCAACCAGGGGTCTCTTGATGACGTCACTACCGATACCTTTTACCTTTTAGTCCTAGTACCATGTATCGGTCTGACTCATTATCGTCCCTAGGAATTGAGTAGTGGGTTGTATAAGGTGAGACATAGGCGTAGAGTTCCAAAGTTTTCATTTGAAACGAACTTTACCGTTGTGTTAAGTGCCAATTCCAGTAAATTATTATATTTTTGTACATTTATAGAAAAGTACCCTTTTCAATTTCGAAAAACCTTTGTATCAACTCCACCTAGAAAATTTGCAATTTCTAGGTTCATAAGGGTTAATATTTCTCAAAAATTGATCGAAGTATATATTACAAATAATATTATTATAATATACAAATATTTGGAAAACCTAACAAATCAAATTATTTTAGGTTAGAATCATAAATAAATACCAAAATGAATATACATTTACCTTTCATCTATGGGTAGAATCATTTTTATTTATTATGAATTTTTATTTATATTTTCAATAATTTTTTTCTCAATTCTTTTTGGTTTTTCATTTATTTATATTTTCAATTTTTATTCAATTTTATTTTTTATTTCTTTCTGTTTTGTAAATAAATTTTTATAATTGATTAAACATTTTAATTTTTCTTGTTTGTGTAAAGATTAATCCATATATATATATATATATATATATCGAGTTTATTTCAGGGATGTCGACTAATAACACCAGGATTAGGTTACTCTTTATTCATCTGCCAAGCTTTCGGAAATGTTTATTTCCATCCTCAGGGCCACTAAAATTATACACAAACAATGAATACAATAAAATACAATACTAAAAAACATTATCTACATTAATACAAAGATATTCTCACCGAATTTGAGGTTATCCTCTATTTTATATTTCATCCAGTGTGATCTTCTTTATTTGGAAACAAATGACCAGCAACAACAACAATACAGGTTTTTTTCACTTTCTTTTTTTGAAATTAGGTACTATTTTTTTGTTTTTTGTTATTTTTTATTACAATTGGAAAAATCTCACGCAATTCTCTTTTACTCTCTACTTAACCTAGCTTTTTATAATCCACAGAACGCGATCTCCGACACATGAACGACAGAAAATCTCCCGCCACAGATCCCAACAGCACAATCACAGAACCATATTTTTGTTATTCATCGATGGGGCCATCATAAAATTCTTTCTTATTTGGATATGTTAGCAGATATGTGTATACACTGCTAAGATTTTTTACATCAGCTTTCCTATTCATTGAGTTTTCTTCCTTTTTGATATTGATCATCTCAAGTATTAATCTTTTATTATATGATCTTTCTGTACATATCACTTCTGCATCTTCCAAATCTACACGGTGATCCTCCTCTATTGCATGTGATGCCAATGCACATCTTTTATTATTATTCTAATGTCACTTTTGTGCATTGTCAGTCTATTTTTCAATATTTGGGATGTTTGTCCAATATAGGTTTTCTCACATTGAATATGTATATAGAGTGAAATGTACTCAATGTGAGAAAACCTATATTGGACAAACATCCCAAATATTGAAAAATAGACTGACAATGCACAAAAGTGACATTAGGAATAATAATAAAAGATGTGCATTGGCATCACATGCAATAGAGGAGGATCACTGTGTAGATTTGGAAGATGCAGAAGTGATATGTACAGAAAGATCATATAATAAAAGATTAATACTTGAGATGATCAATATCAAAAAGGAAGAAAACTCAATGAATAGGAAAGCTGATGTAAAAATCTTAGCAGTGTATACACATATCTGCTAACATATCCAAATAAGAAAGAATTTTATGATGGCCCCATCGATGAATAACAAAAATATGGTTCTGTGATTGTGCTGTTGGGATCTGTGGCGGAGATTTTCTGTCGTTCATGTGTCGGAGATCGCGTTCTGTGGATTATAAAAAGCTAGGTTAAGTAGAGAGTAAAAGAGAATTGCGTGAGATTTTTCCAATTGTAATAAAAATAACAAAAAAAAAAAAAAATAGTACCTAATTTCAAAAAAAGAAAGTGAAAAAACCTGTATTGTTGTTGTTGCTGGTCATTTTGTTTCAAATAAAGAAGATCACACTGGATGAAATATAAAATAGAGGATAACCTCAAATTCGGTGAGAATATCTTTGTATTAATGTAGATAATGTTTTTAGTATTGTATTTTATTGTATTCATTGTTTGTGTATAATTTTAGTGGTTCTGAGGATGAAATAAACATTTCAAAGCTTGGCAGATGAATAAAGAGTAACCTAATCCTGGTGTTATTAGTCGACATCCCTGAAATAAACTCGATATCAATTAAGTACGACTGTGAGTGCATAATATATATATATATATATATAATACTGTAGATTATTCTTGCCAATGCAGCAATTGAAAGACTACTCCTTTTCTTTCAGCTCGTGTTTTCGAGATTATATTTATATCGACCAGAAAGAAAAAGAGTAGTCTTATAATTACTGCATTCCCAAGAATAATAAGCAGTTTTATCTATAATCAGCAAAAAAAAGTATTTTTATATATAATATATATATATATAAATGAAAAATACTTAACAGAACAACAAACATAAATAAAAACTTGCATTCAAACTCTTCATACAATTTCTTAGAGTACCCCCTGTCGCATGTAGTATTTCCAACCGAGTCCGTTCTCAAAATTTCTGAATACGGCCCTGACTATTGGTCCACCGTAATAGCACAGGTAATATTTTCAAGGTCACAAATTTTGGAACAATAAACTCTAAGGGATGAGAGCAGAGATGCTCTGGTGTATCTTATCTATGCTGTGATAAAACCCGTTACCTTGCTTGTATTGTTTTATATTTTATTTGTTTCTCATTGTAATAAGGTTAAATAAATTCCAAAAAAAATCTCAATAATTTGTAGCAAATGTCGTAAGGGATGGAAGCGATGCCATGAACATGTCTGTTTATTTTTCTTTACATTTGTTTTGGCGAAAGCGAAAATGAACGTACCAAAGAAATTATTGAGGCAATCAGCAGTGTAGCTTCAAGTTTATTACCTGCAAAATTAGCTTCAAGGTACGAGGAAGAATACGACTTCAAAAAGTGGCTAAACAAAAATAGTGTGATTGGGGTAACTGAAGATGTTTTGTTGGTCTACTTGAATCAACTATCAGCTAGATTCAGCCTAATACTTTATGGGCAAAATGGTCTATACTGAAAAGCTGCTTGGAAATGAAGAAAAACGTCCCTGTTCACATTTGTTTTCCTTAAAAAATTTATTGAAAAATATGATATTTAGTTGTCATTTGCAGATTAAGTAAAGAAGGGGCTGAAAAATTTCTTTTACATGCTCCTGATGACCAGTGGCTGTTGGCGAAAATTGTAACAATATTTGGGATTTTTGGATGTTGTCGATGTGACGAAATATTCTTCTTAAACATTAATGATGTAGAAGATATGGGAGAATACGTCATTGTGACATTGGGGCAAACAAGAAATTTAACAACAAGAAGATTCACCATAACCGATGATGGCTGCAACTTCAAGCCCTGCATGTTATATAGAAAATATGTAAATCTTTGGCCTCCTGAAACAGAAAGCCTATGATCTTTTTGACATACCGACATGGAAAGTGCATTTCCCTCAATGCTAGCCAGCACACTATTGGTGGTGTCCCAAAGCAAATAGCGAAATATTTAGGTTTAAAGGACCCAGAGTTATACACCGGCCACTCTTTTCGCATAACTGGAGCCACTATGGTTGCTGATTCGGGTGGAGATATTTTAGCACTAAAGCGTGCAGGAGGGTGGAAGAGCACCGAAATTGCGATGAGTTATGTCGATGATTCGGTCAACAAAAAAATCGAAATGTCTAGGAAATTATTTGGTAGTAAGGAGAGTACAAATGTTCTGCAGTCCTCGAGTTCAGCAGTTTCTGAGTCAACAGATGGTTCATCATCATCAGTATCAACTCTTTCATCATCAAAAATCTGTGTTACTGGAAATAACAATTGTACCATGTATTTCAACATATATGACGATAAAACAAAATTTTCTTATGTAAATAATACTACTAACTTGTAAAAATTCTGCAAGTTAACTGTCAGTTTTACAAGTTAGTGACTTGATAAAATAAACTTCTTGATTAATATTGTGTTTTTGAAAACTGACGTTTGAAAATGAGAAACAAATAAATGTATTTCACATTGATGGATACTTTAGTATGACCAGTCAGTTTGGTAGTTTGGCCAGGTCCTTTTCAATCTTCGTGAGTTGAATGAATCTTCTGTCAGTTCTAGAATTCTAGAAAATAGCTGACTTGAAGTCATGACCTATTTCAGGACTGTGGAACTCTCCAAATAATCAATCCAGATAGAACATAGAATTTCCTACTTCGTGTAACCTATTTGTCAATCATTTCCGCCCTTGACACAATCACTTATTCACGACAACAAGACAACTCGTCGAAATATACTGGTTGTCATCATAAACCTGTCCAAATTATACAACACACCGCAAGGTGGGGGTCAAAGAGCTCGAGACTCATTCAATATACGGCTACGTAACCTGTAACCTCAGTTCGTTCCTATTGACATTATATTTAACGACTGAACATGTCTCCGATGGTGACTTACATCAAACTGGTAACGAGCTAGTTGACTGGAGTCTTTGGTGGTGTTGTGGATCTTTCAATAGGAATGAAGAGTCGCCATGAGTTAATTAATCAATATTAATCATTATTGTATATCGTATATATGTATATTTTTTGGATCTTAAAAGTCATATTGTAAAATTTCAAGGGAACACTGAGTTTTTGACTTCAAGCTTCTCAATGAGTGAAGCTCTTTGTACAATGGATCATAGACTACAATAAACCAAAGAGTAGAAACAAGAGGGTGCACTCTGTCAAATTAGTACTGAAAATTTTGTTCACGTATTTCGAAGCGAAACCACAGAATCGCATAAAACGATTCCTCCCTTGACTCAAAATCCCATAAGAGCAACACCAATAAAATCACATTTCGTTATCACGTGCAATAAGATAGCCAATCGGTTCCTATTTCCTGTAGCAAGAATCTAAACAGAAAAGGATTTTAATCGACATGAAGATGAATTTGGAAAAATCATTTTTTATTTATTAGGAAATATGAAAGCACTTTTCTTTCATCACAAGTGTTTCTGAACGACTTACTTCAGCAACCAATACGCAATTTCGTGAGTAGCAATATTTCCACTGTTGATTTGTATTTTCATCATTTGCAATCTATTTTAATTTATTACTAAAATATCTTATAATTTAAAGCTACAACAATTCAACTGAGAAAATTGTAAAAGTTCACACCTTTTAAAATTTTAGGTCATTGCCATACAACTTTGAGGAAGAGTTCAATAACAGAACATTTATTCCCTGTGGAGTATGTGTGAAGACCAGAGAGAATTCATAAGAAACAAGAAAATATCATTTGACTCAATGGACGAATTAAATAGTAATGTTACCCACAACATTAGTTCAACTAATACTGCAGTTTTGTAAACAAACGAATAAGAAATATCCTCTTTCAAAAGTGTATGAGAAGAAGGAATTTTCTTTTAATTGATCTTATTATATATTATATGTGGATGAAAATTGTTTGATAAGCATTTCTTAAAAGTTTTCAAGTATTTCCTAATAAAAGAATGTAAGAATAATGTATAATATATTTTCATCAAAATTTTAATGGAACCATTATATTATATTTGCAAGTTAGAAGTCCTTTGATTATTGATGACAAACTTCTTACAAAGAAGTTAATTCCTGTCTTATAAATTGTTTCACCAATTTCAAAGTTACACAAAATAAGCTGACGAATAATTGTAATCATAAAAGTTTGTGAATTTTGCTGATCAAATTTTTTACCAATTCCAGACAATAATTTCACTTTCATGTATTGAATGTCTAAATAATTGACTAAACAAGAGTGCAACAAATAGGACAGGATGATGAAAAGGGATAGTTCTCAGCTTTTGGATTAGCAGTTGATGAGGAGATGTAGTGGCAGCGGCTTTCATGTTTTGTGATGTTTGCATATTGCAGTTTACCATTATTGTGGAACATGTTTGAATTCCCTTATCAATTTCTATTCCTTCGGTTTGTGTACCTATATCAAAGCTTTTCGGTCTCTTAAACATGTTCAAAGTAGAAACAGCCGTTTTATTTAAGTAGCAACCAGTCATTAAATAAGGTTCGAAGTGATCACTGCAAATCCTGTTTCCTCAAAATTATCGCATCGCTGCAGGCCAATTTCCATTGCAGGGCTCGTTGAGGGTCATCTGAACTGGGAAATCTAAAGAATCTCACACCCGAAACATTAGAACAGTACTTAACTGAACATCTCCCCTTGGTTTCACACATTTTATCTACAAACCAGGCTTCTCTGCAGAGCTATGAAAATGCTTAATCCAAATATGAAAACCCGTGCGGAATGAAATTCTAAATTTTCTATACAAAATCAGCGATAACTTTTACTCCATATATCACACTATCATTAAAAATTTTCGAATGGAGGGAAAAGAATTCATAGACAAGTTATATAAAATATGCCATTTAATTCAAAGGTTTTGATTAAATTAAGGATCTGCTATGATTTTCAGAAATACCCGGTGAATTGTTTCGCGGTTTAAATTCGAATTTGGAGAAAAGAGAGAGATATATCCTTCTCTTATTAGTCCCGCCCCTTTTTTCAACGATAGAATTCTCAAGGTCATTGAATCGTTGACGAGAAAAAGGCCGGAGTGCTCCATCTTTGTAAGTTAATCTTTGAATAAACAGAGTAAAGATCAGAGGCAAAATAAGATTAAACACCACCTGGTTAAGTATAACATCGCGAATTTAGAAGAGAGCCAAATAAATAATGTGAAAATAGAATGCAGTGTGGTCAGCACCTAACCTTGTAGTGATTCATAGCGATCGCACAGTAGCCAAAAACTGCCAACAGATGGCGCAACAGAAAACATAAACCTCTTTACTTCACTGCCCCCTTTAATCTAAACAGGGCATGCTATGTTACCAAGTACAGGCAATAGATAGAGCTACTCTAAATACTACACTCAAAAAATTCTTCTAATATTTGCATACAACAACAGCGAATTACTTCTTCAGATTGATGATGGCAATAAAATAATTTGGAGTATACTATTGCGTAGTATGTATATATAGTTAATTTGTGTTATTCATATGTCAAATGCAGTACATATAGGGTTCCTTCATTTATTTAATGTTTTATTTACTTCACCTTTATAGTAATGGTTCCATGACCTTATTAAATTCATTTGAATTCAGATATGGTATTGTAACTCAATGGTTTTCCAACAGGGACTTCACAACTTTGAATCTAAATAAAACACAAACCATTTGAGATATTGCAAAAACTTTATTATTGGCTTAAATTACAAATGTAACATTCATGAATGGACCTCGACTTCGTTCATATGGCCATCACGGGCCCGTTTGCAGCGGTCAATTTTCTGGATCCAATTTTCGATTACTCGGCCACACATTTCAGCCGAAACGGCCGTCGTTTCGCGTTCAATATTGTCTCTGAGCTCTTGCAATATCGTCGGCTTGTTGGCATAGATCAGTGACTTGACGTAGCCCCAAAGAAAATAGTCCAGAGGCGTTAAATCGCACGAACGAGGCGGCCAATTGACGGGGCCGTTTCTCGAAACTACACGCTCACCAAATGTCTTCTTCAATAAACCGATTGTTACGTGTGCTGTGTGGCTAGTGGCACCTTCCTGTTGAAACCACATGTGGGCCAAGTCCATACATTACAATTGGGACCAAAAAAATTCGTTATGATGGAGCGGTAGCGATCGCCATTGACCGTAATGTGACGATTGTTGGCATCATCGAAAAAGTACGGTGCAACCCAAGTAGCAATTTTGTTTTATAAAAGTGCGATTACACTCTTCGACACTGCCTTATAAAATTCAAAGTTATATAATGTAGAAACAATAAATTTTCCCTGTCCCCTATATATCCTTTATTGGCCTTAATTGATATAATTTATAACTTCCCTATAAGTGTCGAATAAGACTTATGGTTTTTCCGATAACCATTTGAACACTTTTATAATACTATTATATCTATACGACTGTTATAAAACTCCCATATGGAGACGATACTGTTTCCGTTACCTTTCTGTTGTTGTTTCAATTACCTTTCTGGATGAAAACGCTCATGCGCAACTTTGTCGTATTGTTTCACTCTAATTCAACGTCAAGTAATATTCATCTTTATTTATCTGTTGGTTTATTGGTTAGTTGAATTCAGAAACAAGCCAATAACATTAAATATGAAGTTGAAGATACGTAGTTGGTTTTATTGAACGCTCACAAGTTACATTTCTTATAAGCGCGAAGAAAATCTTGAAGGTAATTGAGCAAACACTTGCAATTTTTTCTACACTGTATGAAATCGAATTTTACCTCCGAATAACACGTGCGCCCTCGATATACGAAAGTTTTGAATTTTTATTGAATAATATACAAATCAATTTCAATTATTTTTTCTAAATGTAACAATTTTTCAATACAAATACTAAGTTTTGAATAATAGTATCTTGAAATTAAAAAAAAATTCATTTTCAATCCAAATTCAACTTTTTTCTTTGTTCTAAATTTTTCACAAAGCTGAAAAAACACGACATTTTCAATAACAATATGGCCGTGTCGGATATTTAGTCATGCTCAACACTTGGACTCATATAAATTATTTCACATCCCTAATGTAAATGCACTGCCTTTTTGGTCTATAATAATTTTTGAAATATTCATAATCACCAATTTAAGTGATAAAAATTACTGAATAAAAAAAAGTAGGAGCTTTATAAACTTAAAGTGATTTACACCACCACCATCCCTGTATTATAACTGATGGTAACTCAAAACACCTTGAAATGACCTGTAGTTCTCACGCAAGCGAATTAATCCGGATGCGTTAAAAATAACTGGTCATTTGAAGGTGTGACGCAAGTTTTCACTCAAGATATTGTGTACTATTTTCAACAATTGTGTATAGGTGTGGACATGTCTTTCAAAATAGTTCAAACCGAAGAATCAGGAAGATATATGCCTTCTCTTACAATTGTTCTTCAAACTTGGGAACAAAACGGCATCTTTTATTGGCCCAAATCAAGGAATGCAGCGAGTGCAGTACGAAATCCGTTTACAAAGACTGGAAACAGTATCCTTGCATTAAGAAGAGAGACAAATTTTTATTATACAAGGCTGCAGAAGAAGAAATATCTGCAGTGCTGCAATATATGGACAGTGATATAGATCATTCAACGAATTTTCCTGGAAAAAAAAACATTAAGTGGAGAGAATTTAAATCAGCTGGCAGAAAAATTGGATAATAGATATAATATAAATGAATAATATCAATAAGGACCTAAAGAAATTTCTTTCCCGATTGTTGGGTGTGAATTTAATAATTTATATAGGTTATTCTGCAAACTATGGAAATGCGGTGATGTCAAACAGTTTCAAGTAGTTATGAAATTGTATTTAAAAACACTTTTTTATTACTTATTCTCATTTTGATTTATAAGTGTACTCAAAAGTGGACTTTGGATTTTTATGTATATGTATAAGAGACTTGATAAAAACTTGAAAACACTAAACACTATCGGTTACATTACGAAGTTGCAAACACTTTTATAGAACGCCCTATAATAACTGTTGTATCACCTTGCTTCTGATGTTTCATAGGCGGGTTCCTATCACAGTTATAAACTCAGATTATGAACCTTTTGGTACTATAACCTGTAGTTTTTATGAACAGTTGAAAAGTTTATTGAAACTTTTGGGAATCTATAATTTTTGCAACTACTATATAGTAGTTGCATAGTTCATATGAACTAAAACACCTCAGGTACTTAGCACCCCTATTATGAATAACTAATAACACCAATTTCAAATTTATAAATCTTCAGGTTACCAAAAATGTGACTTGGGAATGATGCCACCGGCGTGAAGACCGCACCAAACCGTGATTGTTTGGGGATGCAATTGAGTCTCGTGAATCACGTGTGGATTGATGTCTGTCCAATAACGCATATTTGGCTTATTAACAAAGCTATTGAGCCAAAATTGAGCTTTATCGCTGAAGATGATTTTTCAGAGCCCAATCGGAGAACGTACGTCGCTCCAAATGGTCCAACGGCTTCAATTCTTGAGTCAGCTGGATCTTGTACGGGTGTAACCTAAGATCTTCACGAAAAATTTACCACAAAGTGGTCTGACTGATGCACAATTCTTGAGAACGCCGTAGAATTGACTGATTTGGGTAGTCGACTACGGATACCAACTTGTAAACGTTGTTCGTTCGTGTACTTCACCATGATGAAAATGTTCACTTTACTGAATAAATAGACGTTGACAGTTCGATGATTGGTCTAAAGGTGCATTCACAAATTAAATTCAAAGTTGTCAAGTACCTATTGGAAAACCCGATATAAACCATTTAGACCCATTTATTGCAGTGATTTCATTTTTACTTTATGATTTCATTCACATTGCATCTCCAGGGGCAATTTATACGTTTGATATTAACACCTGGAATTTTCAAATGATGCCAAATTTGTTCAATTACATAAATAGAAGTGTTTCTTTGATATCGACAATCTATGAATTGAATTAATATAAAAAAATTCACCCTGTGCACGAATTCTGCTCTTGAATGTAGAAAACTATACCGATTCACTCGATGCACAAAAAGATTTACATCTTGCAAATGTCAGATCACATTTTTCATTCCCATTGCTGCCAACATGGATCCCTCAAGATAGCCGCCATCATTTACACCAGGGGTGTCCAATTATTCACTGTCATCCCACACGGAATAACAGATAATCAACTTAATAATAGAAACAGCATATCATAACGAATTCTTGGCCACCTCCTCAATAAAACAATCTGAACTCTAAATCAGAATTATAGAGATTTATTGGGTGCATATGTAAAATGTTGTTCGGCTTCAAAGAAAATTATTCATCAAAGGAGGCCGTTTCTTACCACAAAGAAGTTACCGGTATGACGACAAAACTGTATTTCTTCTTTGGCCCGATGCATAGTCGCTACCGTTATTATATTATTGTCAGAAATACAAAGGTGTTTCTCTGTGATTGATGCCCCCCTCTAATTAAATGAGGTATTGAGTTTAATTAAAATTAATTGCCTGTAAATAAGCCGATTTATTTAATTAGAAATGTTGAGTCGACAACCAATGTTGGATAATCACTCGAAATAACCCTATAAACTTGTTATATAATAGGCTTTTTCTGTTGAGTGGGTGTTACTTTTCCAAATTACCTTCATCAGTTAGTTCCATGGAGATTGAGTCATGTTCGAACTGCTCTTGAACGAGTTTACAATTCTTATCAATGGATTTTTAATTGTAAGGTCGAAGAAATTAAACTAATGGATTGCATAATCTCAATAGGGATTAATGAGAATTTACTGAATGGATTTTGGATAAGAAAAATAGAAAAAAAAGAAGATGTTAATTTAGTTCATTTAGGAGATGATGATATGAGCTTTGAATTATTCAACTATTGGACTTTCCATAAATTAATATGAAATGAGTCGGAACTTTCGCTCTACAATTACAAGATAAAAGGTTCAGAGCTGGGCTGATTGAGAAGATGAAAAGTTTTTCAGATCATCCCATCAGTATATGAGACCCGCTCTGGTCGGAAAACAAGTGCTTTTTTTTTAATTTATTTTAATTACTATTTATTTAGTCTCCCTGTATACACTCTAGTCAACAAGGTGCCTTTTAGGTCAATTTTTTTTAATAGTCGGAAAGACATGGTTGAGGGCATATTCGATTCATAATCCCATTTGAAAAGTTTTTGATAACATTCAAGATGTGCTCGCAAAAATTTTAAAAGTTGCGAGTATAAACCATTTACTAAAAAAAGGGGGTTTCGTTTTTTGCCTATATCTCAGAAACTATTTGAGATATTGCAAATTTGAAAAAGGTTCAAATAGAAGAGGAAACATGCTAAAGAAAAGTCTCAATTCCTGAAAATTCATTCGAAAACGTATACTCAAATATATGTATGCCACGCCCCCTTCGATAATTTCACCAATAAATGTTATTTTAAATTATTAAATCTTAAAATTTTTATTGAAAATTTGAGGTCCTTAAAAGACAAAATAACGAATAATAATATTCCGTCGGAAAAAATTTTTATCACAATTTTTCATCAAGTTATACATCAGTTAATTGATAATTTCTCAATTTTTCTTCAAGTTGTTTATCAGCATTGCAGGTGAGATAATTGTTAGACTACAAATCTCAAATGTTTTTCACTTCGTGTAGCTTTTTTTCAAAGGTTACAGAACAGATTCCCGTCGGCATAATTTAAAAATTATTAATCCACACCATGTAATTAACAATTAACGTCGGTGAAAAATTTAAAATATAACTAAATCGACTTTAAATATATTTCTTTAAATACATTTATTCGTTTTTATATCAACAAAAGCTACTTAGAATGATTTTTTTATTGTAATCTTTGAAACACATTATTTGAAAAAAGTCTCGTTCCTTAAAAAAATTTTTGTTGCCTTAAATAATTTTTTTAATCAACCATTTTTTTATCAATTGTAATTAATATTGAGGAATCATTTTTTTCATTATGATTTTCTTTTTTCTGTAATACCATGAAAAAAAATAGTTTTTCCTTCAATTTTCATTGTTTATTGAATAAATAATTTGTTAAAAACAATTATAAATAGAATTTTCAGTAGGTATAAATTTTCATTTCTTCTACATTTAAAGAAAGCAACCAACTTTTTTTTGAAAAAATTAAAATTAATAATAATCATTTTCGAAATACAATCAAAAATATAAAATAATTTGTTTTCAGAAAAATATAGTTTGTTGTTTTTTTTTTCATTTAGAAAAATAAAAAAAAATGTCGGAAATTTCAAATTGCTTATGACAAATTGTTTATTCAATAAACAATGAAAATTAAATGGACATATAATTTTTTGAATATTTCGAAGAAAAATATTATGATTTAAAAAAAATGATTCCGTAATATTAATTATAAGTGGTTAAAATAAATAGTTAGTTAACAAAATCGTTTTCCAGCAAAAAAAATTTTATTAAAAAACTGGACTTTTTTAAAAATCATGTGAATTAAAGATTATAAATCTAAAAAAAGTCAAATATTAATTGATAGTCCAATATTTTATAACAATTCTGTAAACAATTGAAGATAAAATTATAAAAAATCATTTTTGAGGGGATTTTGTTGATATAAAAACGAATTAATGCATTTAAAAAAAAATACTGGATCTATTTTGTTAATAACAATGCGAAGATTAATAGTTTCTAAATTCTGCCGACAGGAATCTGTTCTGTGCCCTTTTAAAAATAGCTCCACGAAGCGAAAAAGATTTGATACCCGTAGCTTAACAATTATCTCACTTGCAATGTTAATATCCAACTTAATAAATATAAAGTAATAAATTATTAATCGATAAATGCATAACTAATTAAAAAATGTGATAAAAATTTTTTGTCGAAGAAATATTATTCGTTATTTTATGCTTTAAATTGAGTTGAATTTTTTAAATATGAATTTATTATTGCATATATTAAAATAACATTATCGAAGGGAGCTTACAGATACGGAAGTACCCTGTTTCGGAGGGATTTTCAACACTCTGCAAAATATATTAATATTCATCCTAAACTTCCGGGAGTTTTATTTTAGCATATTTCCTCCTCTTTTTGAATCTTTTTCAAATTTGCAATGTCGAATTTCGCCTTAACCTTAATTCTATACAAAATAATACACCTACTTTGTCAGTTGGGTACGTGTCAAAACAAACTGCAATATCTTCACTGAATATTCCTGCATTTTTTCCTTTTGCCGTTGATTGTGGTCTGTGAAGTGCAGAACACTCGCAAATACACTTCTTTTTTCAGTAGCATTTAACACTGCCTCAACGACGTGTTGATGGAACTCGAATGTGTCTGCTTGTTTCAATCCAAATTAATTGCCGCATTGCTGGACCGAGTGAGGATATATTAAGAGCTTGTCTGCCCATTTCTTCCCCTATAAATTAGATTTTGAAACATTTATGTCCGACCCACCGCGGTCAACAAGGTGAAATACGTTCTTTTCGATGAATGAACATCTAATTCTGGCCATTGCAAGTTCGAAATGCAATTTTATTATTCCTTTTCTATGAATACTTAGGATACACTAACTGACAAATAAAATACAATACCTATAAGGAAATACAATAAAACTAGCGCCATATATGTGTTAGACACTTTTCAGCCCATGTAATGAATTTAATTTTTTTAATTTTAATGGTATCAAAGTATGAACCAACAATCCACAATACTGAACGAAATATAATTTCCAGAACTACACAGTTTTCTTAAAGTTACACAAGTAAAATTAGTAATAATCTGAAAATGTCTATAATAGGCCTACACATTAGATTGAAGTAACTTCAGTATATACTTTTCTTATTCTAGGAAATACGGTTTCTTTGTTGACTAAAAGAGTATGTTTTCATTCTCATCATAATATCAAACAATTAAAAAAACACAGTAAAATTTATGAATAAAATTAAAAAACAAATCTTCAATTTATTAGGAAACCCTTGTTTTCTAATTAAAAAAAATGTATTGAAGATATTTCCATCGAAAGTCATTTTTAGATTATAATTAATTTATTTACACTCTTCCAGAATGATTTTTTCGATTTGATTACAAGTAAAATTATTCGATATTTTCCAGTAGGACACCACGACGTCTCGTCTATATTTCTCCGAGATACATGTCAACGTTTGTGCGCTATTCACCAAGATACATGATCTTTCATCGCTTTCATGCTCGTTATCCAGACCGAGGCCAAATGACAAATATGCGTCTGGATATTTGTTGTGTAGGGATTCGACGCCCATGTTAATGTTCCTTTTGTGTCAGTAGCATTCGTCAATTATTCCCGCTTCATAAAAAACCGGGCGTCTATCTTGCTGTAGGAGCGGACAATTCACATAATTAGGTGACATTGATCAAGTGGTCTTGCCTTAATGGAGCGGCGTCGGGACGCTTCAAATGCTCGAAGGCTATTTGATTTCTTCTGCTTTATTTACTCAATGGCAATTTATACTTGGTATTTGGGTATTTAACTCAAGCCCAATCAAAAATTGTTTCAAATTTGGTTACAATAGCGCAGCACTAACCTCACATTATCTTTTATTCTCGTATTCTCTATTTTGTATAGATATATCTGAAATTTTGAAGAAAAAATGCCTGCCAAATTTTGTGAGAATATTTATGAAAATTTTTATATTATTTCTGGAAATATTCGATTACTCATAAGATATTCGTCAGATTTCAACAAACCGCTTCGTGGTTCATCTTAAATCAACTCTCTTTCTTCTGAAAGCCTTAAACCACCGAAAAACCTGGGCCCGTGCTGCTGAAGTTTAAGAAGAGCTTCCGTTGCACTGTGTCCAAGTCTGAAACAAAACCTGATGGCACACCGTTGCTCGAAATTGATGTCATTCGTTTTTAGAACACAACAGAAAAAACTGTTTCGCAAAAATAATCCCTACGCACAACTAAATGACTATTATGACACAAGTCATAATGAATGTCAGTCGATAATTTTTTACTCTGCTATTTTTTCAATGAAACAAGTGTTATATCACAACCTTCCCCAACTATGGATGATGATTTCCCTTTGAATGGCTTCCATAGCAGACTTCAAACATCAGAAGATCTGAAAAATCATCACTTGGACCGCAAGACCCGATTCGAAGAATCCTCCTTGCAGATTGGCGACAAATTTTGTGTATTAGATTTGAATATTGATGGTATTTCTAAGGACAAGAGTGATTATATTTCTAAACTAGCAAAGGACTATGGTGCTGAGATTATTCTCCTTCAAGAGACACATACGGATACTAAAAAAAATCTTCGTAAAAGAGGAACCATAAAAGGTTATGTACTCATTGACTATCTCCTTAGTAAAATTTACGGTTTAGCTTGTTATGTTAAAAAATCCTTGATTCACAATATCAAGTTAATCCAAAAAGGCGAATTTGAGGGTGTTTTTTTTATCTCTTTCAAATTTTGTATTGTTTTGTTATTCAATTCTTTTTTCTGCTTTTGTGTTTTTATTTCTAGATTCGATGTGGGCAACTTGAAGAAGTCTCTGTTTCCATCAATAGAAGATCACTCTTGAAGAAAGGAGTCCCTAAAATATATTTCAGCTTATTTTTGTACTTTCAGACTTAGGCGGGGAGCCAGGGTTTTTTTACTGGGTTTTTTTCCCTAGGCTTTTATGTGATACACCGAATTGTATGACACCCCGTCACTAACCCCTGATCTTTATGCTTTATTATTTGTTAACTAAATATTGTAAGCCAAAAGTTCAAAAGATTATATATTTATATACTGAGAGTATCTGCAAAGCATCGTATCAATAGTTTGGGTGTTCTGATGTTCTGAGAATGCACAATATGTTAGCAATGAGGAGAAATTTTAAGGTAGATCATTAAATTGAAAGAAGAACCAGTAGAAGTGACCAAATAACTCTTTTTTTTTTTTAATTGTAATAAACTGAAATATTTAAATTCAAAATATTGTATGTTAAACCATCATGAGATTTGTCATTGCTGTTCCCAAGGTTAAGAGGATTAAGGAGTTCTTTCATTGCCTTTTGTGTTTGTTTCAAATTTTCATCATGCTATAATCTAGAAATAATGGAAAATAGATTTAATTTTCTAACTCTGGAAAAAATTCGTCATTGACTTTGGAAATTAAAACATTCCCATTCTGTCTCTTTGACTTGATTTTCTTCCTTTTACTAGTTGTTGATATTGATATTTGTCATTTTAATCATTTCTTGTCATTTTCTTCATTCCTAGTTACTCACGAAATAATTTTTTTTTTTTGATCATTTTACATGTATAGATATCATATGAGTCTAATTTGGTATTTTTCCTTTGTTAAATTTATTTTAGTTTCAGTAATTCCATTATAAGGATATATTGGCTAATAAAAATTGCTTAGGTAAAATGGGTGTCTTTTTGTTTATCTAAGCTTCGAATGGGCCCTTTTATCTGAACTAAATGACTAACCTAGAGCAAGCGAATCAAACTCGAAATGAAGGTGTATTTCTGGTTATGTTTCTTTTCTACAAGAAAAACAGCAATAACCGCCAGATGGACTTAGTCCTGGGGTTATTCTTCCAGTGTGGGGAGAATGCTTCGAGATGCAAACGCAAGTGTTGTTCAAGTCTGAAGCAAAACCTTATTTAAATTGATATTCATTTTGACACTTGAGAAAAAATGTATTCGTGCTAATACAGACTCTAGCATGGTCAAACTTGTACATCGATTCTAACTCATTGAATAAGCGAAAACACACATTTCTATGACAACTTCCTATTTTTCTGTCGCAGTGTCAAAAGTTAAGAGGAAAATCCCCATCTGTGGGCTACCACTGGGGATGAGGTAAAGTCCAGCCAAAAGTTCAATAAATATTTTATAAGTGCTTTAAATTAGTAAATTTCCGATGTTTCAGTCTCGGATATAGCCATTGTGCTCATAAAACATATTTGTTCAGTACTGTAATACTGTCCACGTTCTTTCAACTAAATTATAAAACTTATATGTAAGAATCATAGACATATAAAGTCTTTTTTTTCATTTACATTAAACAATGTAGCTCCCATTGAAAAAGCAGTTTGGCAACCATATGCCATACGCATCCAACCCGTTTGCGATGTTGTCATAATGTGTTTTATTTCTTGAAACTGTTTGAAAATATTCAGCATGTTGACGTCAGCACAGAACTAAAAACTAAGAACTGATACTTCACTAAGTGATGATCGACAACTCTGCGCGAACATATTCATTCATAAAATTCACTCATCGTATTTCCCCTTATATTATACATGCTAGAAAGTTAATTTGTATTTGCATCAAAGCGACTTAGAAAGTGTTTCAACTTGGTTCGACAATGTTTTCACAAAAATATGGTTTTTAAACCCAAATCTTTCCCAAAGTTTCTAAAATTATGCGTCAATATTTGAACAATCAGTGTCGTAGAATGAAGTGCACGCAAAAAGGTTGATTTTGCAGTTACTTCGAAATGCAAATACCTGAATCAATGTCAAACTCTCTATTTGTATTGTATCCATCGATGTACGACTTCTTGAATAATTTTTATTGCAGGTTTCCCCTGAGCAATACAACCAAAAAAGTTGGTTTTCCTTGGTACGATTTTCTTGCGTCGAATGTCTTGGTGGGTTTTTTTTACATATATAAGCCTCAATCATGAAACCAGAAAATTAGTAGATATTTCCTGAAGAAATTTAGGACTAGGTTGTATACACTAAAACAATTTTGTTTTGGAATGAGTGATCAATGTTGAGCTCCATGTTTCAGATGCATAAATATAATTTTGAGTGGTTTGCTATGAATTTATGATTTCAGCCAAATTTAAACAATGAAAGTTTGTATCATTAACCCAATTTTCAAGGGTTATACCCTAGAGGTGAGAATTTTTTTTGAGAACACTCTTGTTTTTGGGAATTATGCGTTTAAATTTCACGAAACATAGTTATCCTTAAAATATTTCAGTATTTCGGGATCACTTTGTTGAGTAAGAAATTTGTTTAATTTTCAAAAAACGACAGAGTGTTCTCAAAAAATTCGAATCTCGTGTGGTATTTGGAAAGATCATTCAACAATATAAATCAAACGAAATAAGATGTCATTACTCGAAAATAATTCACGCTGTATATTAGATTATTATTTTAAAATAAGATAAATTAAAATAATAATCAATGTGTTTTAGGATTATTTCTTAAAATGGTCTGATTAGCTAAAAATGAATTTGTTCCATACTTTACGGATACGATTTAAATGTACTATGTAATTCGAAATGTCATTCAAACAGTTCTTGTAAAAATAAGTAACGTCCCTATGTAAAGTACACAAAAATTCGGAAAAACCCGTCGTTTGTATTTAATTGTAGTTTTCAATAACTGAATTGTTTCTAATAAAGTAATTAAAAGAGTTATAATTTCAAGTTTGTTTTAATCTCCACAATAAGTTGGATTTGTAGAAAATAAATTGAAATTCATTTGTTCAATAAAGAACTTTTCGCTTTTTCATTCATGCATTTATATATTATATGCTCGACTATATAAGTTTATTAGAGTAACTTTCTTCCTAGAACTGAAAAACAATTATAAGAAATTTAATATTGTTGAAATTATTCGGCAAGAAAAACCGAACCCATCTTTGGTATCCAATTGTAGTTGTCAATAATTGAATTTTATTTCAATTTTCAACTTTGTTTTATGAGGGACAATATAAATTTTATCCTACGCAGGTAGAAAGCGGCAAATAATACAAGTCGAACATTAAGAACGCGTTGTGAGCGTTGAACAATTGACAAAACGCGTTCCGGCTGTTTAACAATTACCAGAACGCGTTGCGAGCGTTTAAAAACAGCCAAAACGCGTTCTGTGCGTTCGAAGGCAGCCAGAACGCGATGTGGCCGTTTTTTCCGGCCACTGAGCGTTTTCGGTCTTCGGGCCTAACATATATACATATATATATGCTTGGTCTGGCCGACCCACTCCTAGAGGGCACGAGCCGTCACTGCTTCGAAGAGTGTTTCAACTGTGAAACATGGTTCGACAATGTAATATTTGCAAAAAATATGATTATTTGAACCCAAATCTTTCTTTCCACCGGTAAGTTTCTAAATATGCTTTTGGCGTCAATATTTGAACAATCAATGTCGTAGAATGAAGTGCACGCAAAGGTTGTTTGTATTAATTGAATAGCTTTTAAAGTTATACATTTGACCAAAATGAAATACCTGAATCAATATCAAACCCTATTTGTATCATGCATCCATGTACGACTTCTTGAATAATTTTTATTGCAGGTTTCCGAGCAATACAAACAAAAAAAATTGGTTTTCCTTGGTACGATTTTCTATGTCGACTGTATTGGTGGGTTATTTATAATACATATAAGGCTCAATCATGAAACCAGAAAATTAGTAGATATTTCGAAGAAATTTAGGACTAGGCTGATATACACTGAAACAATTTTGTTTTGGAATGAGTGATCAATGTTGAGTCTATGTTTCAGATGCATAAATATAATTTTGAGTGGTTTGGTTATGAATTTATGGAATCAATAAATTTAAACAATGAAAGTTTGTTTCATTAACCCAACTTTCACCCAAATTTGATGAAACTTGTTTCACACAATTTTATGCTCTGGTGAAAACCAGGGTTATTTTTTTCATAGCATTCTATTAATGTCCTATCACCGCAGATAAAATTTAACAGACTTAGCAGTTTCACTCCTGTGACTACCTACAAAAGATCATTTATAATCGTACTTGCAGGGATTATAGTTAAATATTATAATATCTACACTTTTCATTAAATCTTTCGAAATATAGAGAAAAATACCCCCTTTTATCGTATGAATCTATTTAATATAGTATCATAGTGCCGCAATTTGTCTTGCATCATTTACCTAAAATCGATTATACTAGATTAACAGTTCGTAATTCTACAGGTTTTCTATCATAATCTCAAATATTTCTAATTTTGAAGGTTCCTCAAAAATTAAACGAAACCATCAAATCAGTTCGCCACTGAGTATTAGAATACTTCATTTTGCAGCGTTGCCAAAGTGCAAGAAAGCATATATTCCTGTCTTTTTTTGGCACATGGTGAAATAATCCGATGTTGCTATTAATTTCAATAGTTTTATGAATGAAATGCTAGGTCTATCTCTTTATATGTCTATGGTAAGAATTAATTCATTGCTCTGTAAACATTTTCAGACTGCGTATACAACTGCTACACCAGTTATTGGTATGTACCACGAAGAAGCTTTGTAGCAGTTTGATGACAAGTAAACAAGTAGATACGGCCCTGGTATCATCGTTCTAAGATCCCATACCAATTCACAACAAAGAATGAATTATACCTAATGGTTCTTCAACCTTGCGTAGGCGTTCGAAAGATAAATGCTGGTAACAGTTAATAAAATAAAATAAATATAAAATATTACAACCGCTAGTTTATCAACATCATATACGTTATTCTCACTCTGAAGAAACGATTAACTTCAACTTCAAATGATGCGATGAAAGTAGATGTAACGTATGTATACCCGTATATGAATGATCGTTTATTCTCTCAATATTGATTTGACCAATACAATTGAATTGTACTTGGTGAATTTTCACAGCAGGTGTCAAATGATGACTAAAAGGTAATTAAAAAAATTTGCTGGCATCTGGTGTTTTCTTCTTCGGACTTCAGGGTTCAGGGACAATAAAGAATATTGATATGGTTATAATAATAATAATTTACTTTATTTCAAGGAATTTCCATAAAAAATTACGAAGATGCAAATGAAATCACGTCTAAACTTAACTTAAATACAATATTTATATACATAAAGAAAAAAACTACGAGATTCTCACTGCATGAAAAAACTCTTCTAAGAAATATGGTTCGATCTCAATGAGGAGAGTTTTCAATGATTTGGAAGAGAGTTAAACAGTTTAATGCACATATAGGATGGATATTTCTCAGTAATTGCTAATTTATGTAATGGAAAATATAGGTCGATAGATCGTGTTGGATAGTGATGCTGAGAAGTATGAATTGTAAACTTATCCCTATTCTTCGTAAAGAACACCAAACATTCAAATATACTCTTTTCTCTGAATACTCCGCTACATGACTCTCTGAACTTCATAAGGAACATGATTCTCATAATTTTCTTCTGTATTTTAAAGATAGAGTCAACTGCTGAGCTAGCTCCCCAAAACATTATCCCATATCTCATGACAGACTCTGCATTGGCAAAATAAACTGATCTTAAGCTAATTGAGTTCAAAAATTTCGCCAATACCCTTATTCCATAGCATGTCTCACTTAATTTCATCGATAAGAATTCTATATGATCGTACCATTTCAAGAACCTGTCGATTTGAAGGCCTAAGAATTTAGTCGATTGACTCAAGATAACGCTCTTATCTGCCAATTGTATTGAATCGTCCAGCTCTTTACGGGATCTATCTGTGCTGAATACTAGAACTGCGGTTTTGTCCTCTTTCATGAGAAGTCTATTCGAATAGAGACAATTTTTCACGATTGCATATATCTCATCCGCTTTTTTGCTGATACTATGAAAATCCTTGCCCTCCAATAAAATATTAGTTTCATATACGAAACAAGTAATGGAGACCATTAGGGCTTCAATCAAAAGACATAAATCATTCATAAAGAGAATGAAAAATACTGGACCCAGTGTGCTTTCCTGGGGTACACCAATATTCACCTCTACCCGATCTGACTCCGACATTACACCATCCACTTGAACCGACATTTTCTGATGGCGACCTCCAAGGTAAGACTCAAACCACATTTTTGCCACACCGCGAATTCCCATATTCTCTAGCTTTTGGAGCAAATAAGAATGATTCAAACAATCATAAGCTCTTGACTGATCAATAAATAAACCCAATCCGAGTTTATCTTCTTCAATTATGCGGATTATTTCCAGAGTGAATTGGAAAATGGCTGTGATCGGAGACCTTCCCTCGCGGTATCCATGCTGAGAGTCACTGAATATATTATTTACCTCAAGAAATTCCAAAAGCCTAGTGAACATTGATTTCTCAAATATTTTTGAAAAACATGGTAGAACACTAATAGGTCTATAATTTTCAACAGGACACTTATATTTAAAAATGGGTTTTATAATAGAGATTTTTAACTGATTCGGAAAAATTCCATATATAAAGGAGTTATTAATTATATAAGACAAAATACATTTCAATTCTTCACTACAAGACTTTACCAGCCTCAAAGGAATTTCATCATAACCAATACAATTTTTATTTTTGAATTTCTTAACAATCTCTGTGATTTCCTCAGGAGTTACAGTTATATATATATTATATATTACAATTCTAATTTTCTAAATTAACTTACTCGATAGGTTATGAAATTAACATAAGATTAAAATCAAGCTCGTCAAAACACGTCTTTCATCTTTGGAAGTCAAAGCTGAAATTATAGATTTTTATTATAATTATTAAACGTTATTAAGTTTGACAATTACTTTTGCAATGAAACTTTTTCAAAATCGCAGTTTCCATCTTATATTTTCAAGCACGTTATATAAAATATAAATTGTTATAAAATTATTCAAATGCTCACTTTCTGACCAACTCAGGTAGTACTCTTGAACCCTTTTTTAACTCGCCCTAACAGTTCAACTTTCACTTAAGGTAATTTTATTCAAATAACAAAATTTGAAATTTTAACTATTGCAAATTCACAAATTACTTCATTCACAAAAATTCACTTCACCCTTTTAAATTGAAAACCTACATATAATAAAACAACTGAAGTAAAGTATTTTTCCTCTTCTAGCGATGTTACCATATGATTTATAAGTCACATGTTATAATTTAAATACAAATAAAGTTAATCAAATTTACACCTCTTAGTTTTCATGTTGTATCTGAGCCGGAAAAACATAAATAATATCATCATCTGTAATCTTGATTGACCAGACCATAGTGACCAAACTATTAAACAATTTATTTTTTTAAATGAATCTTGACTTTTTTGGCATCTTCGTTTATTTCAGCAATATAATTTGACCAAAAAAATCGATTTGTAAGATGGTTTAATGGGTCTGAAAAAACGAATCGAGTTCCACTGAAAAAAATGAAATCGATTTTTAAAGTCTTCAAACACGCTGGTTTAATTAAAATTCACTTCACCCTTTTAAATTGAAAGCCTACGTGAAACAACTGAAATAAACTGTTTTTCCTCTTTTAGCAATGTTACCTTATGATTTATAAGTCACATGTTATAATTTAAATACAAATAAAGTTTATCAAATTTACAAATGTTTTTAATGAGTTATATGACGGTAATGGTGACTTGGAGTGCAAGAAGAAAAAATTAAAGCCCATATCATTAAAAATTTGTTGAGCGGTGGCCCATCTACAGCGAAAACATGCAAAACACCCTTAATTTTTAAGTTTTTTGTGTTTTTTAGAGAAATTGTAGATGTTTGGCACTTGTTATTATTTTTCTGAATCAGTTTAGATGCCTACCGTTAATTTAAAAGAAATTTGATGTAAATCGGTTGATGGGTTTAGGCGCTGGACCTTACTATGCATCATATTATTATAATAGATTTCAAACTTACAGATCGTATTGCTGAAATCATTGAATGAAATACCATTCTTTCGAAAATTGTGATAGCATTATATTTTTTATAACCATATGACTATTTCCGGACCGAATTGACCTGATTGTTTTGTGTCTTTTCATATCACATAAAATATGGATTACCCCATATATGCTTGAGATGTATAATTATGGAGTTCAAGTTAATAAATAACATTCATATGGATATACCACTTGAAAAATTTGTAGGGACTTCATTTAAAAAAAAATCAGTCTAAATTTTATCTCATAACTTATGGGAACTACTAAAGATACTGAAATCCAGGAATAGGAATTGAAAAACATTATCTGATGTAGATAATATTATCGCTTCTAAAAATTCCTATCGGTTCTTGACAGATATACAGAAATTGAAGAATGTTGTAAGAAACATCGTTAACATCCCAGAGTTGCGTCTTACCAATTCAGTTAATTTTCATCTGGCCTCATTAAAATCCCTCAAAAACGAAAAAAACTGATATCGTATCTAACGCCCGGCATTAGCATACTAATTTGTTTATGGCGTATCTTGAAGCAGTTTTCATTTATCGAAAAACGGAATAAATCGGATCTCACCTTCGATATCCACGTTAGAAGATCCTAATTTTAGCGATTAATTTAATGCAGTTTACGCATCGTTTAAATTCAATTAGAAATATATTCAAATTCTGAGGATTCCAGCTACTTGAGCTTATTAACTCGGCTTGGTGGTCCATACATGTCAGTCACGGACGGTTCTTTAAGGACGTAAGTGAGGAATATGCCGCCAGTTGATCTATTTTGATGTTTAGAGTCTAACGGTCATTCAGTTCGTTCTCTTTGTACAGCATAATGGACAACGCAAATCTATTATAATAAAATGATGCATAGTAAGGTCTAGCGCCTAAACCAATCAACCGATTTGCATCAAATTTTTTTTAAATTAACGGAAGGCATCTGATGCAGAGAAATAATAACAAGTGCCAAACATCTATAATTTCTCTAAAAAACACAAAAAACTTAAAAAATAAGGGTGTTTGGCATGTTTTCGCTGTAGATGGCGCCACTACTCAACAAATGGGCTTTAATTTCTTCTTCTTGCACTTCAAGTCACCATTACCGTCATATAAATCATTAAAAACATTTGTAAATTTGATTAACTTTATTTGTATTTAAATTATAACATGTGACTTATAAATCATATGGTAACATTGCTAGAAGAGGAAAAACACTTTAATTCAGTTGTTTTATGTAGGCTTTCAATTCAAAAGGGTGAAGTGAATTTTAATTGAACCAGGGTATTTGAAGACTTTAAAAATCGATTCCATTTTTTTCAGTGGAACTCGATTTGTTTATTCAGACCCATTAAACAATCTTACAAATCGATTTTTTGGTCAAATTAAATTGCTGAAATAAACGAAGATGCCAAAAAAAGTCAAAATACATTTAAAAAAACAAATTTTTGTTAATAGTTTGGTAACTATGGTCTGCTCATGAAAACATGAAAACTAAGAGATGTAAATTTGATTAACTTTATTTGTATTTAAATTATAACATGTGACTTATAAATCATATAGTAACATTGCTAGAAAAGGAAGAACACTTTATTTCAGTTGTTTTATGTAGGCTTTCAATTTAAAAGGATGAAGTGAATTTTTGTGAATAAAGTAATTTGTGAATTTGCAATAGTTGAAAATTTAAAATTTTGTTATTTGAATAAAATTACCTTAAAAACTAAGTTGAACTGTTAGGGCGAGTTAAAAAAGGTTCGAGAGTACTACCTGAGTTGGTCAGAAAGTGAGCATTGGAATAATTTTATAATAATTTATATTGCTTGAAAATATAAGATGGAAACTGCGATTTTGAAAAAGTTTCATTTTAAAAGTAATTGTCAAACTTAATAACGTTTAATAATTATAATAAACATCTACAATTTCTCTAAAAAACACAAACAACTTTTACAAACAAAAATTAAAAATTAAGTGTGTTTGTCATGTTTTCGCTGTAGATGGCGCCACCGCTCAACAAATCAAAATTGACTTCCGCCCAGCCTTCTGCAATTTCAGCTTTGACTTTCAAAGAGGAAAGACTTGTTTCGACGAGCTTGATTTTAAGTTTGATTTTAAGCTTATTTTAATTTCCGAACCTACCGAGTAAGTTAATTTAGAAAATTATTATTGAAAAAGATATTGAAAACCCAAATTTGGATGGTTATTCTCCATTTTTGGGTAAAAATTGAAAACGGGTCATGTCCGATTTTTCAATTTTGAGTTAGGTCCAGTGTAAAATTTTAATTTACAATGGAGTCACGATGACGAGGCAGACCAGTGTGTTCTCGAAACGCTACCCGGACAACCCGAACTGAAAGATACCGACGCCGCGTTCATAACAATAATTACGCAATGCGATCAGTATTTGTAACGAGAAGGGCTCCGGTTGAAGACGAAATTCCCGCGCTTTGCTCAGAGAACTTTACACAGGAAGAGATAAAGAATAGAAGAATTTGCAAAAAAATATACGCCAGTGTAAAAGTGCTTTGCGTTTGCTTCCCAAAAAGTTAGCTCAAGAGAATTTACATCAACTGGCCCTTATTCAGATCTTATTTATCTCCTTTTTTTTCGCGCGTTCCACGTTTTCTTTCTGCAGTTGCTCCAATTGCCTCTACTCTTCTTCTTCTTTTTGCTTCTTTTTCAGAAAGCTGTTTTGAAATCGCCGCTGTTGGCCTTTCATCTGGGCGTCGGAAAGTTTTTTGGGCATTTTTTTAAACACGTCTTCACTCGATGAAAGCTAGACACAAAATGACATGAACGGCTGCTTTTAGGGGGCATTTGCTAATAACGACCGCGCGCTTCCTTACTTTCGCCCGTGGCGGCACGGGCTTTTCCACTAGTTGAGTAATAATTATTTATACTATAAGGGATAAATGCACAATTTGGGCCCGTTTGCACATACAACACTTAGTTTCAAGCGACCCTTAAAATGAACCCTTAACTTAGATTCCGTTGCACCCTTAGACTATATAAGGGTCTACCCCTTTATTTACATTGAAAAATATCGCATCTGAAACTTAGAGCTGGTCGTTTGAAACGTATTGAGCTGGTCCACACAGGTCATAAAAAATTTTCATGTTGCCAAACTGAGCAACTAGTAGGTTTCTCTGTTCCCCTATAATTGTGAATAAAAAATTTCTCTCCAATTTGCATTCAAAACATTGTATAAAATTTTATAGTTTGAGTTAAAACAACTGTCTTATCGGATATATTAGCAAGAAGTAAAAGAAAAACTTTAGTTGATTCTGCTATTTTATGTCGGAGATCACAGATGGAAAGAAATTCAATGAAAGTCAAGACAACGCTGCCGCATTCTCTGCTCGACAGTTTGTAGGTCACATGATGTTTAGAAGACAGTGTGAGTCAGTATTAGGTTTTCCAAAATTTTTATTGTTTATTACTTATCATCGCACTAAAAATGGTTCGTAAATGTGAAAGTTGTACTAAAGACAGGAATTTTAATCCGAATTTATCCATCCATAGGTAAGTGTATTGTTAGAACTGAAGTATTTAGTTATTTACATGTTCTGTAGCGTAGAAAGTTTTGATAGGGAAGGTTTCAATGAGATTATTATAAGATGAAAAAGTTTTCTTGAATTAAGGTTCCCAGATGACGATGAAAAAAAAAGAATTTGGGCTTCGCTGTTGGCATGGTCAAGTATTTGCCCCAAGAAAGCAATTTTTATTTGTTCAGATCATTTTGACCCTGAAGATATTTTGACCCGAGTAAATGGAAAAAGATTTTATGCGGTGTTGCCGGGTGAGGTTTCACGAGAGACTTTCATAGGCCAAGACTTTCAATGGGGGAACCAAAACAAATCGGTATTTTACAAAAGAATGCTTTGTCTATCTTGTATAGTCTAAGTGTACGACCACTTAACTGTTTAAGGGCGGGATTCTAACCTAAAATTATTTATTATTTTGTAGTTTTCTAATGAAGTTGACTAATAACATTGATAGAAATAGAAATATTTACTTTGAACAAGGCTGATCATTTCTATCAAGGGCTTCTATAATGGATTCGATGTATTTCGTGTGCTGTGAGGCTGGTGACACCGTTCTGTTGAAACCACATGTTGGCCAAGTCCATACCTTGCAATTGGGGCCAAAACGGCCGCTATTTCGAGTTCAATGTTATCTCTGAACTTTTGCAATATCGTCGGCTTATTGGCATAGATCAGTGACTTGACGTAGACCCAAAGAAAATAGTCCAGAGGCGTTAAATCGCACGAACGAGGCGGCCAATTGACGGGGCCGTTTCCCGAAATTACACTCTCACCAAATGTCTTCTTCAATAAACCGATTGTTACGTGTGCTGTGTGGCTGGTGGCACCGTTCTGTTGTAACCACATGTTCGCCAAGTCCATACCTTGCAATTGGGGCCAAAAAATTCGTTATCATGGTGCGGTAGCGATCGCCATTGACCGTATTGTTGGCATCAACGAAAAAATACGGTCCAATGATGCCGCCGGCGTGAAGAACGCACCAAACCGTGACTTTTCGGGGATGCAATTGAGTCTCGTGAATTGCTGCCTATCCAATAACGCATTTTGCTTTTTGACAAAGCCATTGAGCCCAAAATGAACTTTTCGTGGCGCAGCTTTTACAAAGCCCACTCGAAGAACCTAGGTCGCTTCAAATGGTCCAACAACTTGAGTTTTTGAGTCAGTTTGATCTTGTACGAGTGTAAACCAAGATCCTTACGCAAAATTCGTCACAGAGTGGTCTGACGGATGCCCAATTCTTGAGAACGCCGTGGAATTGACTGATTTGGGTCATCGGCTAAAAATGCCCCTACGGCAGTGATGTTTTCGTTACTGGTCCTTTGTCTCACTGGCACGACAACATCCAACAGCGAATATGTAGACTCAAATTTGTGATTGCCTATCTACCAGCGCTCGAATTACGACCGAAAATTAGAGTTAAGGCTCTTAAAGTTGCGGTCACCGACTCCGAATTTCGGTAGTAAAATTTCATAACTTGCAAACTTTGTTCGTTCGTGTACTTCACCATGACGAAAATGTTCACTTTACTGAATGAATTGACGTTGACAGTTCGATGATTGGTCTAAGGTTGCGTTCACAAATTAAATTCAAAGTTGTGAAAGAACACATTCCTAGACCAGAAGAAATCGACGACAAGGACAATACCATCTTACCGATACACCAATTCTGCCACTTGTAAATCACGATACTTTCCATAAACGCGCATTAAATACATAAATAACCCCAGTAGGCCCGGCGCATGATTAACATCTCGTACAAGCTGTAACCAAACAATAAAACCCCACGCGCAATAATTTTAGCGATGCGCCATGAATCTTACTTACGCTGTATTATTTCATTATTTATTGGACGGATAAAATAATAGTTGTCAAAGTTGCCGTACGATAAAACTAGACGGTGAGCCGTAAATAGACCCCATTTTATATATAGAAAAATGAAAACCGCGTCGTGCTGATCTAGGCGGCTTCTCTATGTGTTTTATTAAGTTATTTATCGCACTTGAAGCAACAATGGGCTATTTTTGTTGATATATATTGTCGCCGGAGTTTACTGTTCATGTCGTATGTTTTGTCAGTTGAATTTTTCAAATTTAATATCAGTTTTCAGTACGTTCTCAAAGATTTATTATTCTTTGCCAATACGAATGAAAGATTCAAATTTTTCTAAATTATTGCCATTGATTCAAGATAGCATAACCTCTCGGGCCTTCGTTGAAAAATAACTTATTTTTGCAAAAAAAAAGAATGTCTGGGACTTTTTTAATCACCTATTAATTCGGAAGTTAGACCCTGAATAATTTAGAAAGCTCAAACGGTAGGTCAGATGGCGATTTTTATTTGCTTGTCAACTCAAACACTTCTACCATGAACATCAGAATTATCCATGCATATGTTATCCACTTTCAACATTTTTCTTCAATGCAGATGTTTTTTCCCAGCAGGAATAAAAAAAGATGAGATTATCAGATTTTGAATGTATTGGCACCATTCTGAAATCAGTTGTTCTCGATCAATTCTAGTGATCAATAGTTTTTCATTCGTTTGAATTTCTACACTCGATCTCTATGCAACGCGAAACACGCAAATTGACCCAAGAGGAATGTGCCAAAGCGTTAGTTTTGCGAGAAGAACAGTGGCGGCTTGTCCTATGTGGCAGGTGAGGCAGTGCCTCATCAAAAAAATTCTGAACCGTATATTTCTTCATTCCCTTTCATAATCACTTTTTTCCTCAATATTTTTCCCAATCTCACTTCACGAGAACGTAATGGAAAGCCGTTCTAGGATTAATCCGAGGCTGGCCTCTGCGCGATCTTAGCCGATCTGAGATCATTTCGTTTCTGCGACGTCCAGAGGGTTATCTGCGTCGAAGCGGTGAGAACATATCTACGGCTTTAAAGGCGGCTTCTCGAGGAATTAGAGGCTGGTCTCAGGTTTTTATTCGAGTTAATCGGAAAGCGGGAAATAGGGTTAGTTCACTTTGTCGTTATTTAGTGGTATCGCGTTTGCTGTGTATCGCGTATGATTATAATCTTTTTCAGATGAATTTTTTCTGAAATATAAATCTTTTTTATCGAAAGTGACTAACAGATTGCGAAGTGGATTCAGCGGGACCTAGAAATAGTAAATCTTTTGAAATTCCTAAGGAGCTTATTCGGTGTCAATTTTTTAATAAGTAAGCAACATTTTCGACTCATTCGTATGATGATAAATTATGTTTAATTAAGGAAGTTAGGCGACCTGTTCCAAATTTAAGTAAATCTCTAGTGTCTAGTGGTGGGGTCGGTAAATCAAATCGGGGATTCCAAAATACGTGGTATGACAAGTACGACTGGCTTACTGGAAGTATTACTTTGAAAAAATATTTTGTTGGCCGTGCATTTTATTCTCAGCAACTAATGAAAATTCCGACAGAGTTTGGTCGAAAAGTGGTTTTAGTGATTTGAAAAATTTATCTCGGGTTTTATCGCTACACAATAAAAGTGCTCAGCATATTTCATCTAATTGCAAGCTTACCGTTATGAGAAAGCAAAAACAAAATATCGCCACAGCAATAGACAATGCGCGTCAAATAGAAATTGAAAATTTCAATGCTAGATTCAAAAAAAATCGGCAAATTCTAAGAAGTTTAATAGATATTACGATGCACCTCTGTATGCAAGAGTTACCTTTTAGGGGGCTAGATGAATCGAATGAGTCTTTAAATCGCGGAAATTTCAAAGAATTGGTAGTTCTTGTTAGTAAATTTGACACGAATTTAAAAACCCTTTTAGAAAATGACCAACAGTAAATCGGTGATTTCTGGTACATCTAAAACCATTCAAAATGAATCAATTGATTCGGTTGCTTTTGTTGTGAATAGACAAATCGAGGACGAAATATATATTACATTATTAAATTTTTTTTCAAATGTGCCTCACCCTACTATATTGTCACGAGCCGCCACTGGAGAAGTAGGGTGGACATACACAAGAATTGCAGGAAGGCTTGGAGTTTCCCATACAAGGATTATACCAGAATAGTTAACGTGATTTCAATCTTGGAATTCTATTTTGTGGAATGTAAAAAATAATTGGAAATAAATTAGGAAAAGAACGATATTTGCTCCAAGAAATCAGAGCGGCAAACTGTCTGCAAATATGAGGAGGCACAATGTTAGACAAATCTGGTAACCAATGAACCACACTAGATCTTATAGTGCCAGTGATCATTCTCACGGATATATTCAATTGTGCATCGCTTTTTTGTGTATGTGCACTATTAAATCAAACAGACCAAGAATATTCAGCTGCAGAAAAGACTAAGGCTGAAGATGCTGTGTGAAGAGTGGAAGCATCAGTACCCCAAGATGATCCATCTAATTTCTGAATAATATTATCCCTAGTTTGCATTTTTAGGCACAGATCATCTAAATGAGCCTTGTAATTGGGAGATGAATCTAATTTAACTCTTGAGTATTTAGGATAGAAATTATGTTCGATAGAAGAATCATTGAAAGATATCGCTAATTTCGTATATTTTTCATGATTATTCACGTGGAAACAAGATACCCCTGTTTTATTGGAATTGGAACATAATCGCCACTCAATAAAATAATTCTTTAAAATTTCCAAATCAGATTACAGCATCATTTACAGAGTATGGAAATCCGAATGTTGGTAAGCAATAGCAATGTCATAAGCATAAACAAATTTCTGAGATGATGTCGTGGACAAATCACTGAGATATAAATTGAAAAGTGAAGGAGCTTGAACTGATCCTTGCGGAAGACCGTTTTTCAATATTTTTAAATTTCTACTCTTATCGTCAACAAAAACACGAAATCTTCAGATAACATATTTTCTAATAATCTTACCATTTTCCCACACTTCAGATGGGTATAGAATTTGAAAACTAATCCATCATGTGTCATATGCCGAATATAAAATCAATGAAATCAGCTTCGGTTTTCAACCTATTAATGATGCGTGATTCTATGAATGTTGTAAGACTGAGAACCTGAACTGAACAATTTCTATTTTTCCTAAAGCAGCACAGGAAATGTTGTAGTGCATTTCTTTAGAAGATTCAATTCTAAAAAGAATTAACTTTTATAATATTTTGAAAGGTACTTTCAATAAACTGATTGGTCAATAACTACTAGGATCACAAGGATTTTTTCCTCGTTTCAAAATGCCTTACGAAATTCGGAAGGAAAGTTTCTTGAATTTAAAATATTGTTTTAAAAATATAATAACCAAGACAAGGCCTTTTCTCCTTTATATTTGAAGAATTCAGGATAAATTTCGTCAAAACCTGCTGCTTTCCGAGATTTGGTAGACTTAATTGCAGCCCTCAATTCATCTATATTGGAAGGATGTGACACTTCTAAAATAGGAGCTGATCTCCTAAATATGTGTAATTTTTCTTCATATTCTTCATTTCAGATTGGGATATATTAACTGATTTAGATACATCTAAGCTAAGCGGGAAGCGATTAAACTTGGATCAATTTATGATGATGATGAGGCAAGGAGAGTAGCTTCACCTAATTTTCTCAGTATATCTCATGAACTCCTACTCGAATGTGTGAAATTCGTTTTTGATACAACACTATCCCTCTTCTCTTTTCGGCTTGTATTGATAAAATTCATAAGCCTTTCACATTTATCAATGTATGGTGATTTTTGATAGTCCTTATACAAATTGTCGGTGTCTTTCGACAACATGGAATATAATCGTTGCGGAAACCTCTTCGAACGAACTTCTTTGCTGTGGCTTTCACAACACCCATGAATCTGTGATAGATTTATTGAATGGGTTTAATCCAGATGATCACTAGCAAGTAGTTTAACAAGAGTGCCAAAGCCATCTGACTTCACGCCAGTGCTTACAGAATTTTTCTAACCTGGAATCCATTAAAATAATTACAAATCTCGCCCACGACTGGCTTATCTTAATGGGTGCATTCAGCTCAAGCAATTTGCTAACGTCTGTAGAATATTGGTTGGTTAGTTGTAGGTAACTCAAATTAGTCTCTATCGAAGTTGGTTTAAGTGCATAGCACAAAGATAAGATTGAACTTTTTGTTGCTGCGAATGGGCGAGGCTGTCATGAGAAACACATAATTTCAAGAAATCAGTTACGTCGAACGATAGTCATTGCATCCATTCAAAAAATTCATTTAGCTCTGTTAGGAAAGAATCGCATGCAGCATGTATACAGGGTTGGGATAATGTTTGGCACCAAATTAATATCTTTAAAACGAAATGGGCTATATTTTTGAAATTTGGCAGCTGAGTATGGACCACAATGCATGTGATGGGCATAATTTCATTAATGAGATTAATGAGATACTTATTTCATTAATGAGATACTTGACAAAAAAATTCATTTAAATGGGACACCCTGTATATTTCTGCAGATTCTGAAAGTGCACCTTGTTTCGGATCTGTCCATATCGGGTTCCAATTAAAGATGGCGCTAAGTAGACTTAGATTCGACGGTGCAAGTGGGTACTAATTATAGTAGATGTTAACTTAATTCCTTGTACAGATTCCAACTGCAATATATTGCTGTTTAGAGTGACTTCGTTGTATTTAGCTTAAATCTATTTTCAGAATTCTGAGAGTAGAATACATGGTGTCCCGAAAACAATGGATAAGCCTAGAACTATAGATTGACACTGTCGTGGTCTAACTTATTCCAAATTTTCACCTTAATGAAAATTCCACGGTTTCCGAGATATTCATGGTTTTCGTATATTTAGAATATATATATATTACTAGCTGACCCGACAGACTTCGTCCTGTCGAAAAGATTTGTAATGTGCCTACGTATTTTAAAAAATTCTCCTGAACAGAACCGTCACCCTGGTGATAGGGCGTTGTGAATAAAAAATAATTAAATGAAACATATATAAGGATTTGAAAGTAAATATTTGCTTTATTGTTAATCATGTGAATCATAATTATTATTATTATCATTGTAGTGCTTTGTGGTATACGATGTTTTTTGTTTGATTACCTGGCGCATAGATAAACAAATCTGATGGTTTTCCAACACGGGAACAGGCAACATACAATTGACCATGAGAGAAACATGGGTTTTCTAGATTAATACCACAAACACTTAATGATTGCCCCTGGGACTGGTTTATAGTCATAGCAAAAGCAAGCCGCACTGGAAACTGTAGTCGTTTGAACTCAAATCGCACATAAGTCGGAATCATTGGGATGCGCGGTATGAGAACATCTTCTCCTTTATACTTTCCTTTGAGTATAGTTGCTTCTATCACATTGTTCAGTAATTTTTTTTTATCGCTAACCGTGTACCGTTGCAAAGACGCGGTTGGTTGATGTTTCGCAACATTATAACCACCGATCCGACCATTAATTGAAGATTGTGAGGTGGCAATACTAGCAAATCCAGCGAGTTTAAAAATTCCGGTGGATAGTTGACTACATCATCTTGATTAGTAGCCGAATCAACTGATTTATATATCCTCAATTTGTTCTTGAATTTTGAAATTTCATTCATTTACATCTATGTTTTTTGCAGCCAGTCTAGCTCGTTCGCTCAACCCATCATGGTTTCTGTAATTTTGAGAAACATCTGGAAACACCTTCTGAATAAGTTCATCTTTTGATCGAGTTAACTGACAAAAATTTTGAGGAAAGTTAATGCAGCCAGTCAACATGTCTATAAGAAATTTGCCATTACCAATGTCAATGAGTTGTTTATAGAATATGTTTCCAGATTGGTCGTTTTGCAACTCGACACGCATATTCTTGCTTAAATGAAGTACTTTGACATGTTTCCACAAATTGGAGGACTTTAGACATGCATTGAGTTCATCAGCTGGCGTTGATCGTGGAATCACTGGCAATGTTTGACGAAAAACTCCTGCTAATAAAATCATTGCACCACCAAATCGGTTGTTATTGCTTCGTAGATCTTTTAAGGTTCTGTCTAAAGCCTCCAAAGATTTTTTATGTGCCGTCGTGCATTCATCCCAAACAATCCTGATGCATTTTATCTCGCGTGCCGAAACTAATACAAAAGAAACGCGAGTTTCGGAACAGACATTAAACTCCAACTATGTATTATGTGCTCCAACGCACACACGCACATTGTTTTGATAGATATGATCTTTGACGTTAGGAACACACCTACATTGCTTAGACAACAGTGAGTGCTTGTAATTTGATATGAACTTTATACCATAGCAATAAAGCTCAAATTGGCTACGTTTTAGTTACAAATCATTTGTATGGGAAAAAGAAAAGGGCTATTTTTGGGGTTTTTCTAGCAATAATTCTAATTTTTCTCGCCATAAAAACCATCCTTGAACTTCAACGAACATTTTAAAAAAAGATTTGGCCAAATTGGTCCAGGCGTTGTTGAGTTATGCGCTTACCAACACATTTTGCGATTCATTTTTATATTAAAGATATATGTATATTAGAAAATTTCCTGGTGCGATTAGTTTTTCTAGTGTCATTTCTACAAATGGAGAGATATTTCGAGATGTTTTTTTTTTTAATTTCACATGAGATTGTTCAGCTATCGGAAACAAAGACTTAAATTAATCAAAGTAGTGTAAAAAGTTAGAAACTCGTGATTTACAAAGAAAAATTGAAAACTAAATGAAATTTCCCTCCTACCAGGGGCGTCCTACATTTTTTTACACTGTAGCTCATCAAACTTGAAAGAAATATCATTTAGTTTTCAATTTTTCTTTGTAATTCATGAGTTTCTATCTTTTAACACTAGTTTGATGAATTCAAGTCTTTATTTTCGATAGCTGAACTATCTCATGTGAAATTAAAAAAAACCATATCGAAATACCTTTCCATTTGTAGAGATGGCACTAGAAAAACTAATCGCACTTGGAAATTTTCTAAAAATACGAAAACCATGAATATCTCGGAAACCGTTCAATTTTCATTAAGGTCAAAATTTGGAATAAGTTAGACCATGACAGTGTCTCTCTGTAGTTGCAGACTTATCCATTGTTTTCAGGACATCCTGTAAATAAGAGCGATGAATACTGTGGTGAAGCTTGAGCGTGTGGTCGGCCCTTTAGGCGTTCAACGGTCCCTATTCAATTCTGACTTTATGACGCGAGATAGGCGAATATGCCGCTGCTTATAAATAAAATTTCTGAAACGAAATTGATTACAATTAGCTGTATCCGATATACGCTAGCAAAAACATAATGGGTACATAATTTCCATCGAAGATATCGAATACCTTTATGAGACCGCGCTGCTTGTACGTCTATTCAACAGAACACAGTAGCAAATTGAGCTTTCACCAGACCTCTCATTGGCGTAGTTTGTGTAGGCGGTGAACGATAGAACTATTCTTTCACATGTGAAACTTTTTCTGAATATGGAATTTGAAATAAGGACTGGACAATTCTTTTTACAAAGAGAATTAGAAATACTAGCATAAAGTTCCCTTCGTAAAACGAGTGAACTAGAGAGGGTACCTCTTACAAGAGGCGGCTCATTTGTCCCGTAAACGACGAGGAAATGTAAGAGCGGCTCATTTTTATGCAATGTACCACCTAACTTCAAATGTCCCACTTCACCTCGATGAGAACCAGGAAGCGATGGAGCCACGCGACAAATACAAAGAGGGAGAGGAGTAAGTCCTGGTCCTGGTCACGGGTACAAAAAATACAGAGGTAAATGAGGGCTGAGATTCATAGCAGACAGTACACAGATGCCGTAAATTATGGAATTACAAAGGGTTTTATGGCACGGCGGCGTCTTTGTCACCTCTTGCTAAATATGATGGGATTTTATAGAAGTTTCTTTGAACTCAACAGATAAACAATTTTATTTTCGATGATTGTATGAAAATATTGATTCTTCAGAGAAAGTATAAAACGCTAAGTTCTCGATTACTACATGCTATTTTTGTACCAGTATCTCATGACATTATGGTGTTAATTTTTCCGATTTAAAAATATTAATTATTAAAATTACTAGTAATTGGATACATTTTCACAAAAACAGTTTGTTCTAAAACGAACAGGAAAACTATGTATGATGTGAGAGGAAACTTCAAATTTTTTAATTACATGGGAATATATAATCACGGTCAGCTTCGATTCACTGGTCAACAGTGGTTTTGGTGCCGAAGATATTGGAGGTGATTTCATATGAATTTGATGCCCTGTGTTATGTCCGATAGCTCAGTAATTTTGAGGGATAAATAGATTGTATTTATTTTTGCGTTTGAAGCTGGTGCGAACGCGAAATATATAATATGAAACAACAAAATTCATATAAAGAAATGCGGTCAACAATGATGACTTACCACAGCGGTGAACTACGATGATTTCAGGGCTCTACTCCAATTATCAGCTCTTCACAGGGGCCCCTTGCTGCGGGATTTCTAGTCCAACTTTTGTTCAAATGCGGTGTTGAAAACACAATCAAAATGCGATGCGAAATTTCCAAATATGCGGGTGAAACCAAGCGTGTAATATATCCAAAAAAACCAAATCAAAATTAGCGTGATTTTATAAACAATTTCGATAACAAACGTGATAGCGAGAGTTCTTCTATTCCAATTCGCGTTCTAGAGTCGTATGCTTATCCATAACATGTGCGAAATCACCAGTGTTGACTTATAAAATTAGCGCGAAATTCAAATATTTAGCTATCGCCTCAGCTTCATATTCATGCTATAACAATAGGACCGAACACCCTGAATTTCAAATATTTGCCTATCAGCTCGAATTTTTAAGATATCAACATTTTTGTGAATTATACATTACACTATTTTAAAAGAAAAACACCATGGTCTAAACAAACAAATTAATAAAGGAATTTTTATTATATTACACAGATATTACAGATATTATTCATTATATACTATAGCCAACAGAAAAAATCATCATTTAAACCAATTACTCACTAAACATTTCGGAAAATTCTTTTGCGTGACATTCTTGAATGTATTTTAGAACAATCCCGTTTTAAAGACCAGCAGTAATCTGCCATCATGTGAGTATCCCATCTTCCTTGATAGCGGTCCTCCATATCATGTGAGTATCCCATCTTCCTTGATAGCGGTCCTCCATACATTTGATATCTTGGTAAAATCTTTCACCTTGCTCCTCACTAATGTCGCCTAAATTATCAGGAAAACGGTCTAAGTGGCTGTGTAAATAGTGCACCTTAATGCTAATGTTACACCCAAGTGATCTGAAATTATTCAGCAGCTCATTGACTAATTCAACATAGTTTTCAGCTTTGTGTTTACCCCGGAAATTTTGGACAACCGAAACAAATGAATTCCAGGCATTTTGTTCAATCTCAATCATTGAATTTATGAAGTCAGGGTTTTTAATCAGCTGTCTTACTTGTGGGCTATCGAATATTCTTGCTTTAATTTTTTCTTTACTCAGCTGAGGCATTTTTTCCCTATATATGCAAAGCATGATCAATTCTTATCAAGAGCCTTCACAAACTGCTTCATTAGACCCAGCTTGATATGCAGGGGTGGAAACATGATTTTCTCTCGCGGAACTAAAGGATCATTGATGATATTCTTTCCCCCAATATCCATGTTTTCTCTTCTAGGTCACTCTTTTCTAACCCAGTGTTGCGTTTTGTCTCTGCTATCCCAGAGGCACAAGAAACAAGGATACTTGGTGTGGCCACTTTGCTGTCCAAGGAGAAAGTTTACCATTTTTAAGTCTACACAAATCACCCATTGGTGTTCATGATACTTTATTTTTTCCAAAACCAAAGCTATGTTTTCATATTGCTCTTTCATTTTCGTTGAGTGAACAATTGGTATTGAGCCATATTTGTTTCCATTATGTAGAAGATCATATTTCAAACTTCGCTTTGAGCTGTCAATAAATAGGCGCCAATCATCCGGAAAATATTCAGGAAGACCCATTTTAACCAGGAGTTCTCACACAGCATGGCAAAATACAAGATTTTGTTTTTCAGAGAAAAGAGGTAGCAGATCTTTCTCCCCTGTGCGATAAAATGTAATTTTCGTTCCTGGTTCAAGTAAATTTTTTTCATTCAACCTGGAAGCTAGTATTTCAGAAGCTTCTTTCGACAGGTTGAGATGTCTAGTGAGGTCATTTAACTCATCTTGGTTGAAACATTGGGGAATTGATGATATCGTTTCAAAATCAGTAGTGTCAGAGTTCTGATCAGAGAGACATGTGTCCTCACAGAGTTCTGGTAGCTGCTGAAAAGTTGGAATTGGCACTTCTTCTGAGTGAGGGATAAGGCGTCTTGCAGAGACTAAATCTGCATAAGTCCACTTGTTACGGTTATTTCGATTGATTCCAGTAATATTTATTAGGCAGAAATAACAGTCATCAAAGTGATTTTTTGGTTCCATCCAAACCATTTGTACTTCGAATTTCAGACTTTTTCTTTTCCCGGTAGTCCACTGTCGTAAATGCTCTGTACAAGTTTTACAGACAATATATGGTGCCCAGGTTTTATCCTGATCACCAAGCTTAACACCAAAATATCCAAGATAAGACCTCTTTACAAAGTCACTAATAGTTTTTCTGTTTTCCAAGAATGTGTATTCTCCGCATATGTAGCAAAAAATATCAGGATGATGTACACAGCTTCTTCTACTTGAACTCATTTCTATTCAACAACACTAATACAACAATTCACATTAAGAATCTACTTTTTAGATTTACTTTTCAACAACTCGTTACTAAAGAGAAATTTCATATGACGGTAAGTGCACCGCGGGAATTCACAAACTAACCTCAACTCCCAACTGCAGTTGAAGTTCACTTCAGACTGGACAGCTCCATATATCGGATTTCTATGGAACTAACTAGATGACACTAAATAGGATTAAATCCCACTTGTTAACAGTTTGTAATGCAATCAGTTATATATCTCATATTGTTAGTCTTAAATTTGTAATAAATGAATTAAAATAATAATTATAATAAATATTATTATTTTAAATTCAATTTGTTACAAATGAAAACTGACGATAAGGAAAATATACGAGAATCTATCTCTTGTATAAATTTTACAACACTCATACTTGAAAGTATTAAATATGAAAAAGCATTGATAGATAAGTGAATTTATCTAAAATTCTAGAGCTGATACAGAAAAACTGCTATCATATTTAGATTCAGCAATAAGAATATAGTTAAAATCAGCTCAAAAATTCTAGGCACCAAAAAAAATTTTTTTTTGTAGGTCTGTGTTATTTTGAATAACGAAACCCTCATATTCAGTAAAATCTCCTCCTCACTCGCTCACCGTCCTAAAGTTTCAAAATCCAACAATTAATTTGCATTGTGAATTTTGATTCTTTTATTACTTCAATTATGTCGACAGTTGACGTTACCCTCCTTTGGCATCGACATATTTGAAGTGAGACAGACCTTCAACGTTCCTAGTTCCTACCCGTCGTCTATACTAGTACAAATTTTGTCTCGACATCGTATCGCGTCATGAACGGCCAGACCCCCTCGCCTCATCTGAAGTGGTACAATGTACCGCTTTAGTACAAAAATGAGGCACCTCTTACAAACTCAATTTTAAGACGTGTACTACCCAACACTAAATTCGAGGTTATCAGAAATGAAAACACAAACTTATAATTATTCATCCACTGTCACGTTCTATTCCAAAAGCTATATTTATATCGCCAAACATAATTTTCAATCATTCAACACTTGTCGTGAAAAAAACATGTTGATCGATTAGAGAATCCATCAAATAACATTTCCGCAGCAAATCATATGATCCCCAATGAATCTGTATTAGCATTCCTCATTTTCAACGAGCCGTACACCTCTGAGTTCAAACTCCAAACGTTCTGTAATCGAGCGAGCAGTTTCGGTCAATTTGCATCCGTTGCAGCACGCCGCATTTCACTCCCCCGTCACTGACGATCCCCTTCATTTCCTGGTATTTTCGTCATTGAGGGGGCGTAGGTATTAAGAACGGAACGGATTTTTCTGTAGCCTGGTTTTGGTCAGCAATGATAAACATGTTCAACACTATAGCGAATAAGATATCAAGTAACTGAAAAATAAAAGTTCGGGGAAGTTTTTTTTTAATTTTCTAGAATTACGATTTCCACGAAATGATTTGCGAATCTATTCGTTATAACCTTAGACTATATTAAATAGATCCCTTTATTTACATTGAAAAGTGTCGCATCTGAACTTAGAGCTGGTCGATTGTAACGTATTGAGCTGGTCCACTAAAGTCATAAAAAATTTTCATGTTGCCAAACATGAAACATGAATAAAAACTTTTTCTCCAATTTGCATTCAAAATATTGTATAAATTTTATATTTTAAGTTGAAACTGCCTTATCGGATAAATTAGCAAGAAGTAAAAGAAAAACTTTAGTTGATTCTGCTATTTTATGTCAGAGACCACAGAAATACAGGTGAAAGTCAAGACAATTCAAGATAATTTCACTTCAAAGGTTTTTTTTGACTTTGAGTGCTCGGATCACAGAGCTCAGGGGGTTAGCGTGGTTGTGTGACTGATGTAAAATCCGGGGACAAGGTGGTGAGGCAAATACGCCCTTTGACACAGAGAGGTTTGGACTGTTTTCATGATATTCCCTGCAATATTTCTTGGAACTTTGTCAAGGATGGTAGTTTGAGTGTTGATGAGCGTTTCAACATTTTTAATGATACATTAACTAACGCATTTTTATTTTCTTTCCCTTTGAGAAAGGTTGTGGCCAGGAAGGCTGACGTTGGTGTGAAGTGGTTTTCTTCAGAATTGCGGGAGGTACAAAGTCGTTTGAGCTTGTTGAATGACATGTATGCAAGATACCAGACTGATGATCTTCTGGTTGCCCGTAGGAAATTGAAAAACATTTATAAGAGTAAAATAAAGCAGACTTAAATAAGAGCAACTGATAAAATTATAAAAAGCTCTAATATTCGCTCTCATACAATGTGGAACCTTATTATAACATGAAAAACTCTACACGGTTGGATCGCAACCTTTTTATATCTCCCCAGGAATTCAATAATTATTTTGTAACAATTGCGAAAAAAACTATAGAGGGGCTGCCAAATAAAGTTTATGATCCTATTAACTTAGTTACGAATGAGGGTAAAAAACCCTTTTCCTTTTCAGAAGTCTCTTTTCGCTATGTAAGGGATACTACAAGTGCATTGAATAATACCTAGTAGGAGTACAAATTATTATGGATTGTCCTCAATATTAATAAAAAAAAATATAAATAATCTTGTTTTTCCGTTGACAATACTGTTCAACCTATGTATTGCCATCAATATATATCCTGGTTGCCTAAAAATTTCGAAAGTCATCCCTTTATTTAAGAAAGATGATGTTGAGCAATTACATAACTATTTGCCGATATCTCTAGTGCCGATTCTGTCCAAGGTTTTTGAGAAACTACGTTGCTCGCAATTAGTGCGCTATTTCGAATCCAACAATTTGTTTAGTGGGGCGCAACTCGGATTTAGAAAGGGTAGGAGCACATCTGATGCAATTTCAGCTTTTGTGGATCATACTTCGAGTTGTTTTGAGGAGGGGAAAACGTCGTGTTGTTTTTAGATCTAGCGAAGGCCTTCGACTGTGTTTCCGGCCCTATATTGCTTGGAAAGCTTCGAGCGTATGGATGCTTCGAGAGCAGTTGTGCTTTTCTATCATCCTATATCTCAAGTAGAACCCAGTCTGTTTTTTTAATGATATGTGGTCCGACATGAAAGATGTCACATTAGGTATTCCGCAAGGATCGGTTTTGGGTCCTGTACTCTTTCTTGTTTTTATAAACGACCTTCCGCATTTCTTGAATGTATTCTTCGTCTTACTTTACGCGGATGATACGACTGTCTCGATGAGGTCAACTGATTTGGGTGCGGTTCTGGAGGAAAGTAGGACCGCGATGTTCAAGGCCCTTGAATGGTTCAGCTCAAATGAACTGGTTGCAAATAGGGAAGACTGTGGAGCTGATTTTTTCCATGAAGAAAACTAGAAATATGACTCCTACAGGGTCAACAAAATTTTTGGGTGTGATTGTTGACACCTGTCTCCGGTGGGACGTCCACGTTGGGCAACTGGCTGGAAAATTGTCGAGAAATATATATTTGCCCAAGTCAATGTCGAGTAGGTTGTCGGGTGAAATGCTTAGAATAGCCTATTTTTTTTTTGGTCGAGTCGGTGCTGCGATATGGAATTTTGGCATGAGGAAACTGCTCCTCTAGGAACCGTATTTTTGCTCTTCAAAGGAGGGCTATAAGGCTGATTGCTGGTTTGAAATACAGGGAGGACTGTAAATCCACATTTGTTACGCATAAGATCTTGACATTTCCCTGTCTCTATATATTCGAATCAATAATACACTGTCATAAAAACAAGAGTAACAACATTACAGTAGGTAGCACCCATGACTATAGTATTAGAGGTAGAGATCTGTTGAAACCAGATTTTCGTAGACTGACCTTAAGCCAAAAGGGACCTATTTATATGTCCATCAAATTATATAATAGGCTTCCTCCCCACTTCAAAACTATGACCCTAAGTAAATTCAGGAATGCAGTAAGGGTTATGCTGATTAAGGGTGCATTTTACGACATTGATGAGTTTTTGAAGTGTGATTTAAACCGATACCTCTGAGGACGTTTGTCTCCTTTACTCAGTCTGTTTTATGTATTTATTGTTTTTATTTGTTCTTATTTATTGTTCTTCTCAATTTTGAGAATATTTTAAATGTTTGAATATCGCTTATAATAAGTTTGTTGTAATATTCAGTCTTTGAATTTTATATATATTTGTATGTATATATTTGCATGAATTTTATATATATTTGTATGTGTATATTTATTGTGTACATGCGATCAAATACTATAAATTTTCTATGTTGACGGGTGCAAACAATGTTATTCAATTGTGGGGCATGAATAAAGATTATTATTACTATTACTAACGCTGCTTCATTCTATGCTTGACAATTTGAAGGTCCCATGTTCTAAAAGACACATGTTGCCACCTCTGTATCGAAAATAAATACGCAAATTGAAAAAAATTTGTGAGAGTCAGTTTTAGGTTTTTCATATTTTTTGTTGTTTATTACTTTTCATCGCACTAAAAATGGTACGTAAGTGTGAAAATTGGAGTAAAGACGGGAATTTTTATCCGAACTTGTCGTTCCATATGTAAGTGTATTGTTAGAACCGAAGTATTTAGTTATTTACATGTTCTGTAGAGTAGAAAGTTTTAATAGGGAGGTTTTCAATGAGATTATTATAAGATAAAATGAGTTTTTCTTAAATTAAGGTTCCCAGATGACGATGAAAAAAGAAGAATTTGGGCTTCCCTGTTGGGATGGTCAAGTATTGGCCTAAAGAAAGCAAATCTCATTTGTTCAGATCATTTTGACCCTGAAGATATTGTGACCCGAGTAAATGGAAAAAGATTTTATGCGGTGTTGCCGGGTGAGGTTTCACAAGAGACTTTCAATGGGAGCCAAAACAAATCGACATTTTACAAAAGAATGCTCTGTCTATCTTATATAGTCTAAGGTTTTAACCTCATTCATACATCTTCCAAGTTGATTGATTGATATTCCAGGAAATATTGAGGAAACCAAATTTTAAAATACTTCTTAGAGAGGAACTCAGGTAATGCAGTCTCAGTCTTGCTATAAATCATAGATGGACCACCGGCCACGAAAAACATACACAAATATACTCTTGATGAGAACTCTATGGATTCAATTTTTTCATCTGGTATAATGATGAATTAGAATGAGATTATTTTGATATATGCTTATGTCGAATGGGAGTTTATAATCCAGCATGTCACAAATGTTTTTATTTAATAACATAATCCGCTCTTAGCCCGCAATAAATATTGTTTCTATTCCCTTGAATTTCCAGGATTGAATGGATGTGGGTAGATTTCGTTGTTGATGAGGTCAATTACCTCTAGATTTTGAATACTGGATATAAAATTTTATTTCATTTCAGTAAACTTTGCTTGGACACACTGGATATGATTTTAAAGGGCCCACAAATATTTTTAGGAGCTATATTTTCGTCGATAATTTATTATTTATATATATTCATTATTATAATTAGTTATTGTAAGAGGACGTAACATTAAATATAGATCATATGGTTGTTTATTAGGCATAAGGAAAGATAATAGCTCAACATTTCTTCGAAATAAAAATTCTTTGACGGTTCTATAATTTTCATTGCCACTTGCAAACAATTAATTACATAGTGCCCTAGCAACCATCGATCGAAGGGAAATCTCGTTATGAATTTGAATTATACCAAATATTTCCTCTAAAAGGTATTTATTATTTGAAATTTCATCAATATGGGATAAAATTTTGTATAGGACACGTGATTTAAAAATGTTTATTCACTTGTAGAAATCAAACCACTCGCCCTACGGGCTCGTGGGTTAAGCTTTCTTCTCATGAATAAACATTCATTTAGCTCACTCGCTGTATAAATAACTATTTTTTACAGTTCCCTGAGTTGAGAAAATTTATTTTTTGAGCTTTCAGAATCCATTAGTATTTTATTGATTGAATTGAATTATACAAGAAGTTAATCACAACATTTAAAGTCTTCAATAAGTAAGATCTCAGACGAACCTTGAAAAATTATTGATAGCTAATGAAAAACTATACCTCTAGACCTATTTTCATTCTATTTGGAATTTTTATTTTGATGACTGAATTAATAATTTATTTTTGATAGTTCATATTTGTTTGCCCCTCCTTTGTGTAAATTACGCGACACTTTTCTCTGGTTAAATCTTTTCCTGTGCCTTTGTTTGCGCCATTTTTGTTTTATCGATAAATAAGAATGGAGCGGAGAAGAAGAGAATTAAAAATATAACTTGTTCTCGAAATTATTATAAATTTTGACTATAATAAATCTGTAGTATTACACGTTTAATATAAACATCTCTTCAAAATGTATTTCTTTTCTTCTTTATTTATATAGAAAGTAATTTGTATAGATAAGACTGGAATTAAAATACAATTTAAGTACTTTTCCCAACTATTTCTGAATTACATGGCAAGGTAAGTGTTATTAAATAAGTTAACACCTGATTAAAAATTGATTAACAAGGAAAAAAAAAATAATTTAATCTTAAAGTTAATAAAAAATGATAATTAAATGTTTTGCAATAACTTTAATATTACGAGTTTATGATTGTTACTACCAGTTGACCTCAGATAATTCTCTGACCACGCACTCTAAGCCCTATACATAGAAGGCAATTCAAGGTATAAAAAAATGTTAAATTAAAGATTTTGACAAAATGCAATTCTCTACGGTATAGATAATAAATATAATACAAATAGCGTGAAACCCATAGAAAATGAAAAATTCGCAAAAACTAAGGAAAAAATCGATATTTGCTAGTATCCGATTATATGTGAATTTTGAAAAATGTCTTAGGATGCCACAATACAAGTTTTTATGTGGTAATATACTGGCTATGTCGATTTTCTGGGGGGGCCACCCCCATTAGAGCAATATTGCACCCGTAAAGTCACAAACGAAATCTTACGAAAGATTAAATTAGCTAAAATAAGCCATAAAATCGTTGTTGTTCGACAGGAAGCTTTCGAAATGACCCACCGACCAGCCTGTAGGATGCAAGTTTCAAAACCGCACCTGTAGGTATGAACGTAACAAGTCTTCGGCGGATAACGAGAAAAAAATGAAGTAAAACCATGCTGGTGCCTCCGGTCAACAGAAGTTTGATATAAGGCACATCCTCGCGGATCTGAACCTCAGGCTTCCCTACGTCTCTCAAATCTAAACGCTAATGGGCGTTGCATGTAAATAATTAAATGACGTTTTGGGTTTGCGGTGGTATTTTATTGATATGAGGCCATTAAGATGTAAAGCTGTTATAAATTCGTTCAATTCTTGCGAAGCGGTAATGATTAGAGTTTAATTCTGTCGAAATGAACCTGTTGCCTTTAAACAGATGGGATTATAGGTTTTGAAGGAAGACCTTGTATAGTGCCACCCTTGGTTGATTAGCGCTCTTAAAAGTATTTTATAGTCTCATCAATTCGGAAGATTTTGTACAATGCTTACAGAAAACTTTTCTTTTTTTTCAGTATTTCTCAGGGTTCTGCAGTCGAGTGTAACCTATTCAACTAGCTTATCTGTCCCGTACACCACGAAGACATGTGAGTGGGGCTCATTTTTACAAAGGTACCAATTGATTTCGACTGTCACAGTACGCCTCGAAGTCACGACACTCAATCATAGACAACCTATAGATGGGAAACTCCCCCGCCGCACACTGTATATAAAAGACTGGATTCATAATAATAACATTCAGAAAAACAAAAATTATATGCATTACATTTGCATCTTCAACAGTACAAAAAGCTAACAAAGCGGACAACATAATATACATACAAAACTGAAAATATTTACATAAAAAAAATTTTTAAGAATCTCAAAGTGTGTTGTGAAAAAAATATTAAACTGAAATATGAAGGAAAATGGTAACAAAGTAAACAATACAATATACGAGGGCCGTTCAGAAACTAACCTCCGGTTAATTGAAAAAAATACACCAAGTTAAGTAAAAATATTTTAATATATACATCTTACAACTATATCTTTGCACTATTTTTCGACATAGTCTCCATTACGATTGAGGCACTTATCGTATCTCTTCACAAGCTTTGAAATTCCTTCTGCATAAAAATCACCCGCTTGTGCCTTGAGGCACCCATCGTGCACAGAACTTACGGTAACCCAATCTTGCTGTCACTATCTCGTACAAAAGAGTCTTAGAAATCTGTGGAAAATTAGTAGACAACTCCGCCATTGTGAAACGTCGATTTTCACGAACTTTTGCATCAACTGTCTGAACGAGTTCGTCAGTCACCAATGATGGTCTACCACTCCTCTCTTCATCATGAACGTTTTCTCGTCCACTTTTAAATAAACGTACCCATTCACGGACAACTCCTTCACTCATAAATTTTGGTCCGTACACGGCACAAAGCTCACGATGAATAGCTGCTGCAGAGTATCCTTTGACTGTAAAAAACCTTATAACAGCACGCACCTCATATTTGGCGGGATTTTCTATTGCAGCACACATTTCAAACTGCCACAAAAACTAAACTAACGCAGGTACGATGTTCACTCGACTACGGCTTGATGCCGACTGACGTGCTGAGCGCGTGAATGCACAGATGGCGCGCTACTCCTCCCCACTACCCGCACTGTGACCAATCGGAGGTTAGTTTCTGAATGGCCCTCGTATATACACGAAAATGAAAATATTTACTCAAACAAACGTTTAAATTCTTCCGAAATATTTCGATCACACACAAGATAGGTCTTCCAAAGTTTTTTTGCCTCAAAATTAGATTATTTACTTTATCCAACTACACATTGTAGAGACTCGGATATTTTTCTGAATTAGGAAATCTGAGTCGTTTACAGCTTCTATCCTCACAATTTAGAATACAACATTTAAGTTTTGAAGTGACATTTTTGCGTTCAAATCTCTACATGATTTAATATTGACAATTGACATGCAATGGACGCATGTTGACATTCAAAAGAATAGGATGTCAGTGTTGTCAACCACAAAACGAAAAATATAACTAAAATAAATGCTGTAATGAGTTCATTACAGCACGCACTGTTTTTAGTAGTGTAAGAACTCATTACGACACTGAAATAGAGAAAATAAATTATTGTAAAAAAAATTTAGAAAGCACTGACGTGAGGTCAGTTGGCTTAGGCGCTCTTGTAAACCACTTACGAGTAATTATTCAATTGTTTGAAAGTAACATATTCCTAAGTATTAATTTGTCAAAAACATGTCAACTGTTCAAATCAACAAGGTCGAAATAATCAACGAGAATATGTTTTGTAGGAATCACTAAGCATATCTATTGAAGGTCACCCAAAGTGGAGTAAAAAAAATGTTTTTCTTGTTATCCTGACAATTATTTAAATTTTGAAAAATCTTATCTCCAGAACTATTAGCTTGTCGAAGTCGAGAGTGGTATTCTTGTATACGTCTGATAAAACTGCACCATGAAAAAATTTTTATTTGAACAGTGTCATCTGAAAAAATTTTTTTTTTTTGTTACTCCGAACCTATTCGGCCGATTTGACCGAATAACGAACTTAGCCGAGATATTTATACCTCAAACCTATTCTGAAAGTTTCAACTCTCTAACTTCATCCGTTCGAGAGTTATCGTGTTCACGGAACGGACGGACGGGCAGAATCGATTTTGACCACGGATTATTCATCAGTAGGTCCAAACAAAACGATTGATACCACTTTTGCCCAAAAATTCGAAGGTCACAGACATTTGGGCAAATTGATAAGCACTCTGTTCAGGTGAACAAGAGCGTCAATTAGATAAACTAGGCACTTGCCGCTTTCTTAACCTTAGTAACTATCCTCTTTGCCAATGTCGTAATGTCTCGTAATGGCGACATAGGCGTGACAAGGAACGTAGACAGAGATGCGAGCGCCTCATGCGGCTCTATAAACAGTTAAAATCGGCTCAATTTTTCGAAATATTTCTTGAAGGTTTCCTATCTATTGGTTGTCTATGGTCTCAATGCGATTAGACACACATAGATATCTATATCTATGGAGATACAAGAGACAATCATAGAAAAACAAAATGAATAGAGGCTCAACTCCCCTACTAAAATCGTTGACATTGTTTTAGCGCCCTCCTACGCATGGCGACGAAAGTCGAAACTAATTATCAGCGATAGTGCCGGCAGGCTATATTCTACTACAGCTCCCTCTAGGAGTAGTCCATTAAATTTTCTTTCGATTTAAAATATAAAAATCCTGAAGACTTTCTATGATATTTTGCAATTATACAGGGTGAGTCACTGACCACTGCGTTAATTTTAACCATAGATTCTTGACGCCAAAAGAAACATTTTCTTCCTATAACATTTTTCCAAATTTGGCACCACTCAAAAGATATAGGGTGTTGAAATTTCATAAAAAATTGCATTTTCACCTGTAATATTCAAACGACGATATCAATTGAAATGATCTCTTGTAGAAGGTTTTTGAAAACAGCCATGCATATTTTGACATCAATAGATTCATTCCATTTCTTGTGGGTTTCTCACTACTCCTGCACAGATTAGTTAAATTGCATCAAAAACAAATATCACTTGAACTAAAGGTCTGTATCATGTACTTCCTAGAATCATTACTCTTTTTTGCAGATAAATTCAATAATCTATTTACCTACATTGCACTAGATATTTGAAGGTTAATGGAATTAAATCGATATACTCATCTGATGAAACATGAGTGAGTGAATCATTTCTTGGAGGGAAAATAATGTTTTTGAACAATTCAGATTCAACAGTGGATGCTGCGGAAGATAATTTTCATTCAAATTAAACTGGACTACAGAGAGGTATTTGCCCAATGTGAAAACTTAAAATGCTAATAACTTTTTAACGCAGCTGAATATGGAAAAACGGTATGGGAAAAAAGTGTTTCTTTGGATCTCAAGAACCTACGGTTAACATTAACGCAGTGGACAAAGACTCACCCTGTATATAAAAATATAATAGGCTCACCATCACTTACGCAGCAGCCTAGCTGGATACCGACATCGGATATTAACTACAGGATGATCCAGACCATAGAAATTTTTTGAAATTGAATTTAAATTAAAAGGAAAAATGGACTTTATTGTATATTTCCCAAGTAAAAAGTGTCCCATAATACTAGCCATTTCGATATGGGCAGTATCAATATTCTTAAATATTGTCTTTAATAAGTAAGACTTGAGAGGTATCTTGAAAAATTATTGATGACCAATGAAAATCTATGCTTCTCGACATATTTTCATTTCATTTGAAATTTTTATGTCGATGAATGAATTAATGATCCATATTTGATAGGTCGAAGTTGGCTATATGCGATTGCCCTTCGTTTGTGTTCTTTATGCGATACTTTTCACTCGTTATGTCTCTTTTGTGCGTACATGTAACAACCTTTGTTGTACATAAATAGTACCTCCTGTAGGTACAGTGAGTGGTCCGGTGTTTCAGGGGGTATCACCGAGCCAGCTCACTGTGCTCACCGGGGTTCAACTCCGGGCCGAACCCTACAGAAACCGGTTAAAACCCGAAGTAATTTCTAGAGGATTGGTTTAGATTTAGGGCAAATATAATTGTTCGTGTGCTGGAATAACTAAAAGAAAAAAAATACAAAAAAATCATGGATTAGGCCTACTGGGGAAAGACCATGTAAAAAAAAACGCACCGAGCAATCTACCTCAAAGGTGGTGGGGAAACGATTGCAAAACTTTTATTTCGATACTTTGAAGTAGGTTAGTCGATACGCCATTTGAGTTTTCAATGTTGCTGACGCCGTTTTTGTTTTACACTGAAATAAATAGGAATGGAGACTCACACGACGGTTATGCCGAAGTAATATTTTCAAGTTTTGAAATTGCAAAACCGATTGTTCTCTAAGAGATAAAAAAAGGTTTCATTATATAAAAAAGATTGGCACCGATCAAATATGTTGGAGCGGGTTACAAGTTACTCAACGAGAGTGGTTTATTTACTTAAGCATTATTGCATAAAATTATTGTGCTCCTGCTCTGAAGTCGGTGATTTCAAGGTAATTTCAAAAATGGATTTCATTTCCATGCCAATAATTTTTTTTTAATTATTGTAGATATTATAATAACTTTTTAACGCAGCTGAATATAGAAAAACGGTATGGGAAAAAAGTGTTTCTTTTGATCTCAAGAACCTATGGTTAAAATTAACGCAGTGGTCAAAGATTCACCCTGTATATAAAAATATAATAAGGCTCAAAATCACTTACTACCACAGCATATATAATATACAGCAGAGAAACTCTGCTCTCATCCCTTAGAATTTAATGTTCCAAAATTTGTGACCTTGAAAATATTATACCTGTGCTATTACGGCGGACCAATAGTCAGGGCCAAATTCAGAAATTTTGAGAACGGCCTCGGTTGGAAATACTACAAGCGACAGAGGGGTACTCTAAGTTTTTATTATATCTCATGCTTCTGAAACATTTTATTGATTGAGTGACATCCTTGCTATTCTTATTAACTACTCGAATCTCTTCGAAAAAATTATAACAAGATGTTAAGTGCTTCAGCTGATAATATAGCCCCCTAAATGATCTGTTAAATTTTTTTGTAGATGAAGTATTCGATGAATTCAATGAATCGAATAGCTTATCCATTCTTTCAACGAATTGTGAAGTGTACATAGATTCACTTGGTATTGCCCCAAAAGTTATACATAAATTCAAACCCACTGATACGGCATTGCTGAAAATTTGTGATGCATATTTAACTTTCATTTTTTCAAAAGAGGTTGGACAAACATGGGACTGTGAGATCTTTGGTGCTATCCTCATGCTATTAGCATGATATTATTTTGTTAATTTGAATGTTGCGTTGAATTATTTCTTTCTTAATAACTGATTGAAAGTCTTCAGAAAACCAAGTTGTATCTTTATGTCAGTTTATAACAAATTGAAAGCTGAAAAAAAGATACTGAATATGATAAAAGGGAGTATCAAAAAAATCTGAATATTGTTACGTTATTTATTTTTATAAAGGTTGTATCTCAGGGTTGAGAGATATTTGGAGCGTTATCGGTTATGTCGCGAAAGGGTTGATATTTTGTTCGAGTTATTTCTGGCGAATCTTAATTTTGGCGCGCAGTTTATTTGATATCGCCTCCGTCTTCAGATCAATTAGGCAACCAACATTTCACGCTTCCGGAAACACCGTTTCTTGTCATATGGAAAAGAAAAAATGATTATTATTAATTCTCGAGTGTAGCTGTCACGACCTTCGTCTATACTTGGAATATTTTTCTATCGACCATTGTGTCGGATATATTGGAGAACTGGTCAACTAATTGAATTTCGCTGTGTATTTTGTCATTTTTTGGAGTTTGTTGAAACTCAGTGAAATTTCCGTCTTGTACGGGATAAACTTCTGCACTCTGGTAGAATATTCTGGAATACGCCAACCACCATCTTGGGCTTGTGTTTACATCCATAACGACGATATTTTCTGGACATTTTCGTGAGTCACACAGTTCTTCAACCTATAATCTGAGGTTTGATTCTTCTACACACCTGGAATTCCACTGGAATAGAAACACCTTCACATCAGAATAGAACAACCCTCCTATCATCCCTGCTGTAGGCCCTTGACAGCCGGAGAAGGTTGAATTGTGACCTGTCCTTTGGAGGCCACCCTTAGTTGACACCACCGGACATCGTTTTGGATGAGTACAATCTTTTTCATATGATTTCTGTCTTTTGGAATTTGAATTAACTGTGCTATTTTGCATCTATTATACCACCTATATTTTAAGATATGCCAGTAAATGTATGGCATTGTTGAGTTGGATCATATATAGAGAACTTATATGGCATTGTTACTGTTGTGGTTAAGACTTTCAGGAAATTTATATATTAACTGTATTCATATATTTGTGAGTGAAAGCCGGCCTTCATCCCTGAGAAACGATAATTTGTATAACTACTCAAACATTCATGATATATTTCCATCAACTTCGTGTAAATAATTTATATAGATCTAGTATTTAAATTAAATCATCAAAAATCTTTAGATTACTTTTCTGTTTCTATCTAATAATATTATTTTGGTAGTTTTGGTGAAATTTTAGAAAGGTAACCCTGAAATATTTAAATAATTAAAACTATCTGGCGCCCATTCATTTTATAAAGTAGTTTCATTCATAATTAGAATCCACCCCTTTTCCACTAGAGCATAGCCGCGAGCTCAGTATCTTCAATATATGTTACTATTATTTGTATATTATCTTGAGATATTTTCCTATTATTTAGTGAAAGGAAAATTAAGTAACAATATTCAGAGCCATCGGATAAACTACTTGAAAAAAACTTTCACATAACATTCAGAACAATCTAAATTTTACTCACCGATCAAATGTGAAATTGAATTATCAACATCCTGCAAAACTTGAATATTCGCGGTAAATACAGGAAATGATGCAGAAATGACTGTTAAGCGGCACTGAAATCCCTTAAGCGAGACTTAAATTTAAGTGCTCATTCATGGCCATTTAACTATTTAAGGGCGGATTCTACCCATAGATGAAAGGTAAATGTATGTATATTTATTTTGGTATTTATCTATGTTAATTGTTAGGTTTTCCAAATATTTGTCGAGTATTTCATTGTGATTTTCGAACAAATGGGATGTGACTAAAATAATATTAATTGTAATATATACTTCGATCAATTTTTGAGAAATATTAACCCTTATGAACCTAGAAATTGCAAATTTTCTAGGTGGAGTTCAAACAAAGGTTTTTCTAAATAAAAAGGGTACCTACTTTTCTATAAATGTACAAAAATATAAAAATTTACTGGAATTGGCACTTATCACAACGGTAAAGTTCGTTTCAAATGAAAACTTTGGAACTCTACGCCTATGTCTCACCTTATACAACCCACCACTCAATTCCTAGGGACAATAATGAATCAGACCGATTTGGATCAGTCGGTCTAGACTTTGCGGGCCAAGCCGGTATGCGCAGCCCATATTGCGCGAACCATCCCAGCAACCAGAGTTTCTTTGCTGTATATTATCTATGCTGTGCTACTACAGTACAGATTGCATGAAAAACAAATATCACTTGAACTAAAGGTCCGTATCTTGTACTTCCTAGAATCATTAGTCTTTTTTGAAGATAAAATCATTCTTCATCTTTTTTCCCAAAATTGCACCATTTTTGAAATAAAGTTGAAAGCAATTAAATCAATATAATCATCTGATGATACATGAGTGAGTGAATCATTTCATAGAGAGAAAATAATGTTTTTGAACAATTCAGATTCAATAGCGGATGCTGTGCAAGGTAATTTTCATTCAAATTAAACTGGACTACAGAGGGCTATTTGCCCAATGTGAAAACTTAAAATGCTAATAATTTTTTAACGCAGCTGAATATGGAAAAACGGTATGGTTATATTATAATATCATATAAAAAGTTTTATTATTTGTAGTGATGGCTAATGATTATTTCACATAATTAGAATGAAAAATTAATGGTATTATTTTTTGATATCATTCCCAATTTCGTTAAATTTCAAGTGAAAGAATTAGCAGGTACTTTTATACTTTGCAAACATAAAAGAACATTGTAGTAGGAATTATTTAGACTAATAGTGTTGGGGTAGAAGCTGAATTTTTATTGAAATGAAATGAAAATTAAATTTTTGTAGAAATTTAGATATCTACAATAATAAAAAAAAATTTATTGGCATGAAAATGAAATATTTTCTTGAAAATACCCTGAAATCACCGACTTCAGAGCAGGAACACAATAATTTTATGCAATAATGCTTAATTAAATAAACCACCCTCGTTGAATAACTTGTAACCCGCTCCAGCATATTTGATCGGTGCCAATCTTTTTTATATAATGAAACTTTTTTTTTATCTCTTAAAGAACAATCGGTTTTTGCAATTTCAAAACTGGAAAATATTACTTCGGCATAACCGTCGTGTGAGTCTCCATTCCTATTTATTTCAGTATAAAACAAAAATGGCGTATCGACTAACCTACTTCAAAGTATGGAAATAAAAGTTTTGCAATCGTTTCCCCACCACCTTTGAGGTAGATTGCTCGATGCGTTTTTTTTTACATGGTCTTTCACCAGTAGGCCTAATCCATGATTTTTTTGTATTTTTTTTTCTTTTAGTTATATCAGCTTTGAACCAACACAGAACATGGACGTCTATATTTGCCCTAAATCTAAACCAAACCTCTAGAAATTACTTCGGGTGTTAACCGATTTCTCAAGGGCTCGGCCCGGAGTTGAACCCCGTGAGCACAGTGAGCTGGCTCGGTGGTAACCCCGAAACACCGGACCACTCACTGTACCTACAGGAGGTACTATTTATGTACAACAGAGGTTGGTATATGTGCGCACAAAAAGAGACATAACGAGTGAAAAGTATCGCATAAAAAACACAAACGAAGGGCAAACGAATATGGCCAACTTCGACCTATCAAATATTGATCATTAATTCATTCACCGACATAAAAATTCCAAATGAAATGAAAATATGTCGAGAAGCATAGATTTTCATTGGCTATCAATAATTTTTCAAGATACCTCTCAAGTCTTACTTATTAAAGACAATATTTAAGAATATTGATACTGCCCATATCGAAAAGGCTAGTATTATGGGACACTTTTATTACTTGGGAAATATACAATACATCCCTTTTCCCTTTTAATTTTAATTTAATTTCAACAAATTTCTATGGTCTGGATCATCCTGTATTTAATATCCGATGTCGGTATCCAGTTAGGCTTCTGCGTAAGTGATTTAGAGCCTTATTATATTTTTATATACAGGGTGAATCTCTGACCACTGCGTTAATTTTAACCATAGGTTCTTGAGATCTAAAGAAACACTTTTTCCCATACCATTTTTCTATATTCAGCTGCGTTAAAAGTTAAAATAACATCTACAATAATTAAAAAAATTATTGGCATGGAAATGAAATCCATTCTTGAAATTACCCTGAAATCACCGACTTCAGAGCAGGAACACAATAATTTTATGCAATAATGCTTAATTAAATAAACCACCCTCGTTGAGTAACTTGTAACCCGCTCCAACATATTTGATCGGTGTCAATCTTTTTTATATAATGAAACTTTTTTTTATCTTTTAGAGAACAATCGGTTTTGCAATTTCAAAACTGGAAAATATTACTTCGGCATAACCGTCGTGTGAGTCTCCATTCCTATTTATTTCAGTATAAAACAAAAATGGCGTCAGCAACATTGAAAACTCAAATGGCGTATCGACTAACCTACTTCAAAGTATGGAAATAAAAGTTTTGCAATCGTTTCCCCACCACCTTTGAGGTAGATTGCTCGATGCGTTTTTTTTTACATGGTCTTTCCCCAGTAGGCCTAATCCATGATTTTTTTGTATTTTTTTTCTTTTAGTTATATCAGCTTTGAACCAACACAGAACATGGACGTCTATATTTGCCCTAAATCTAAACCAAACCTCTAGAAATTACTTCGGGTGTTAACCGATTTCTCAAGGGCTCGGCCCGGAGTTGAACCCCGGTGAGCACAGTGAGCTGGCTCGGTGGTAACCCCCGAAACACCGGACCACTCACTGTACCTACAGGAGGTACTATTTATGTACAACAGAGGTTGGTATATGTGCGCACAAAAAGAGACATAACGAGTGAAAAGTATCGCATAAAAAACACAAACGAAGGGCAAACGAATATGGCCAACTTCGACCTATCAAATATTGATCATTAATTCATTCACCGACATAAAAATTCCAAATGAAATGAAAATATGTCGAGAAGCATAGATTTTCATTGGCTATCAATAATTTTTCAAGATACCTCTCAAGTCTTACTTATTAAAGACAATATTTAAGAATATTGATACTGCCCATATGGAAATGGCTAGTATTATGGGACACTCTTATTACTTGGGAAATATACAATACATCCCTTTTCCCTTTTAATTTTAATTTAATTTCAACAAATTTCTATGGTCTGGATCATCCTGTATTTAATATCCGATGTCGGTATCCAGTTAGGCTTCTGCGTAAGTGATTTAGAGCCTTATTATATTTTTATTATTTAGAGGTAATCATTTTGGGATTAGAGCACGGGATAAAAAATTAGGACTTCATCTATTTCTTCTATATTAATTAACTACATATGTTTCGGCGTATACTAAGCCTTTTTCAAGTTTACGTGCTACAAACACAGTGACAACCACATCTAAAATGTACAATCAGATTATTAGGGATTTCTTAACATTTCCACATTTTATGCTAGCCTACCTGTCCAACAATTCATCTTAAAATCAGAAAATTAAAATCATGTTCATTGTGTTGTGAACGCTGTCAACTAGAATCATTCTTCAAATTATCTCTTTGTATATGCAGGTTTTCAATTTATCATCTGGAATGCCATCTGTGCATATGTGTGAAAATTGTTGAATAGAATATTTTATTTTCACTAGTTCATTTTGGTGATGTTTTTCGAATACACTCACAGATGCCACCTCGACACAATTTTGATACCATTACAGAATGTTATAGTAAATTTTGGATAGGTTTTCAGGTCTGTTCTATCATTTATTGAGTGTTTTCTCTTTGAATATATATCATTTCTTGGAATGTCCTTATTTTGCTGTTGGTTTCTTTATGCAGAATTTTAAAGTTGTCAAAGTCAAATCTATGGTCATTCTCTCGTTCGTCTTTTTAAGGGCTGTGGAATTTTTGAATATTTATGGCCGCTGATCCTTTCTTTGATGTATTGTGTTGTTTGGCCTATGTAGATTCCTGGACATTCTTTGCATTTCAGTTGGTAAACACAATTTGATATTTTTCTCTCTCGGAGTTTTGGCTTTTAGCCTCGTGTAGAGTGGTCTCAGATTGTTTGTGGACTTATGTGCAATTTTGATGTCTGTGTCTTTGAAAATATGGTTGATTTTTTCGGACAAGTTTTCACGTATGGAATTGCTATGTATATTTTATCTTTTTTGGGCTTTCATTTTTATTGGAATTGTAAGCTGCATGAATTCTGTTTTTAAATATTTTCTCTATTAGTTTTTCTGGATAATTATTTTGTTCAAGATTTCTTTGGCTTTTTATTGTTTCGATGCGATGTTTTGGTGATGTAAGTTTTATTGATCTATCTGCAATTCCTGATATAACACTTTTTTATATTGAATTGGTGCTGTTGATTCATAGTTTAGGTATCTTCCTGACCATGTTTCCTTTGTGTGCCATATTGTTTCTATATTTGAGCAGTTTCTGTTCTGTATGAGCGTCATGTCTAAAAAGTTTATTTTATTGTTAGTTTCTATTTCTGTTGTGAATTTAATTTTAGGATGGTAGTTGTTCAGTTCATTTAGCATTGACGTTATATATGTTTCAGGAAGTGCAGCTATGCAGTCGTCCACATATCTTTTGAAAAATACTATTTTATACTCTTTTCTTTTTTTCATTATAGTCTTTTCAAGGTCTTCCATTACAAGTTGGGCTAGTAGGGCCGATAGAGGCTCCCATGCTGCATCCATCGATTTGACTATAAAAAGAGTTTTCAAACTGAAAGTAGGAGTTGATATGCAGAAATCAATGGCTTTTAGGAATTCTACTTTTGGAAGATCTGTGTGGTTTTTATTTCATTCCATCGTTCCGAAATTATGTTTATCGCTTTATCCATTGGTGTGTTGGTATATAGACTTACTACATCGAATGACACTAATTTTCGTTATTATTGAGGCTTACTGTGTTTATGAATTGTTTGAATGTCCAAAGTCTTTTATGTGGTATGCATTTTGACCTATAATGGGTGAAATACATTTGGCTAAATATTTTGATAACTTGTAGGTGGGACTTTGAATACAGCTGACAATTGGTCTTAGTGGGATATTGTTTTTGTGTAGTTTAGGTAACCCATAAATTTGAGGAGGTAGAGCATTGTGGATTTTGGAGTTGATTACAGAGTTTTTAGGTAAAGGTTCTTGGTTTCCCAATTTTTATCATTTCATTGTTCTTTTTTGAATTATTTGTGTCTGATCTCTGTTTAATTTTTGTAGGTTTGTTCGTCGTTCAGATGTTCTAGTATTTTGTTTCTGTATTCATCGTGGTTCATTATGACTGTTTTATTGGATTTATCTGACTTCAGAATAGTCAGGTTGGGATTATTTTGGAGGAATGTTTTTGTTTCTTTAATTTTCTTATTTAATATATCTTTTCCCTATTCTTTTTATTTGTTTATTTTTGAAATTTGTGATGGTTTTGTTATATCTGTTCTAATTTTTGATTGTCTCTCCTGTTCTAAATTTATAATTCCAGTCTCTAAACTGGAAATGATGTCTATTATAGGAAGATTTTTCTTTTCATATTCCATGCTGTAATTTGGTCCCAAACTTAGAATTTCCATGACTGTTCCAGGTATATTAGTGTTGGTGAGATTATTGACCCATTCTGTATGTGTAGTTCTGGAGTTATTATTTATGTTTTGTAATCTTTCTATCTTTTTTATTTGTTTGCTTCGAATTTTCTTAAATGTTTCTTCTATTTTGTTGTTCTGGATGTTTAGATATTGTTTAATATAAATAGATGGCTGTGTTTTATTTCCAGTTCCAATTGAAAACAATTAATTTACTTCTAACAGATACAACAAAACAACTAAGAAAACTAGAAAAGGAAATAAAACTCACCGAATCAGAACTAAATAAAACACAGCCATCTATATATATTAAACAATATCTAAACATCCAGAACAACAAAATAGAAGAAACATTTAAGAAAATTCAGAAGCAAACAAATAAAAAGATAGAAAGATTACAAAACATAAATAATAACTCCAGAACTACACATACAGAATGGGTCAATAATCTCACCAACACTAATATACCTGGAACAGTCATGGAAATTCTAAGTTTGGGACCAAATTACAGCATGGAATATGAAAAGAAAAATCTTCCTATAATAGACATCATTTCCAGTTTAGAGACCGGAATTATAAATTTAGAACAGGAGAGACAATCAAAAATTAGAACAGATATAACAAATACCATCACAAATTTCAAAAATAAACAAATAAAAAGAATAGGGAAAAAGATATATTAAATAAGAAAATTAAAGAAACAAAAACATTCCTCCAAAATAATCCCAACCTGACTATTCTGAAGTCAGATAAATCCAATAAAACAGTCATAATGAACCACGATGAATACAGAAACAAAATACTAGAACATCTGAACGACGAACAAACCTACAAAAATTAAACAGAGATCAGACACAAATAATTCAAAAAAGAACAATGAAATGATAAAAATTGGGAAACCAAGAACCTTTTACCTAAAAACTCTGTAATCAACTCAAAATCCACAATGCTCTACCTCCTCAAATTTATGGGTTACCTAAACTACACAAAAACAATATCCCACTAAGACCAATTGTCAGCTGTATTCAAAGTCCCACCTACAAGTTATCAAAATATTTAGCCAAATGTATTTCACCCATTATAGGTCAAAATGCATACCACATAAAAGACTCTTGGACATTCAAACAATTCATAAACACAGTAAGCCTCAATAATAACGAAAAATTAGTGTCATTCGATGTAGTAAGTCTATATACCAACACACCAATGGATAAAGCGATAAACATAATTTCGGAACGATGGAATGAAATAAAAACCACACAGATCTTCCAAAAGTAGAATTCCTAAAAGCCATTGATTTCTGCATATCCAACTCCTACTTTCAGTTTGAAAACTCTTTTTATAGTCAAATCGATGGATGCAGCATGGGAGCCCTCTATCGGCCCTACTAGCCCAACTTGTAATGGAAGACCTTGAAAAGACTATAATGAAAAAAAAAAAAAAAAGAGTATAAAATAGTATTTTTCAAAAGATATGTGGGCGACTGCATAGCTGCACTTCCTGAAACATATATAACGTCAATGCTAAATGAACTGAACAACTACCATCCTAAAATTAAATTCACAACAGAAATAGAAACTAACAATAAAATAAACTTTTTAGACATGACGCTCATACAGAACAGAAACTGCTCAAATATAGAAACAATATGGCACACAAAGGAAACATGGTCAGGAAGATACCTAAACTATGAATCAACAGCACCAATTCAATATAAAAAAAGTGTTATATCAGGAATTGCAGATAGATCAATAAAACTTACATCACCAAAACATCGCATCGAAACAATAAAAAAAGCCAAAGAAATCTTGAAACAAAATAATTATCCAGAAAAACTAATAGAGAAAATATTTAAAAACAGAATTCATGCAGCTTACAATTCCAATAAAAATGAAAGCCCAAAAAAAGATAAAATATACATAGCAATTCCATACGTGAAAAACTTGTCCGAAAAAATCAACCATATTTTCAAAGACACAGACATCAAAATTGCACATAAGTCCACAAACAATCTGAGACCACTCTACACGAGGCTAAAAGCCAAAACTCCGAGAGAAAAATATCAAATTGTGTTTACCAACTGAAATGCAAAGAATGTCCAGGAATCTACATAGGCCAAACAACACAATACATCAAAGAAAGGATCAACGGCCATAAATATTCAAAAATTCCACAGCCCTTAAAAAGCACGAACGAGAGAATGACCATAGATTTGACTTTGACAACTTTAAAATTCTGCATAAAGAAACCAACAGCAAAATAAGGACATTCCAAGAAATGATATATATTCAAAGAGAAAACACTCAATAAATGATAGAACAGACCTGAAAAACCTATCCAAAATTTACTATAACATTCTGTAATGGTATCAAAATTGTGTCGAGGTGGCATCTGTGAGTGTATTCGAAAAACATCACCAAAATGAACTAGTGAAAATAAAATATTCTATTCAACAATTTTCACACATATGCACAGATGGCATTCCAGATGATAAATTGAAAACCTGCATATACAAAGAGATAATTTGAAGAATGATTCTAGTTGACAGCGTTCACAACACAATGAACATGATTTTAATTTTCTGATTTTAAGATGAATTGTTGGACAGGTAGGCTAGCATAAAATGTGGAAATGTTAAGAAATCCCTAATAATCTGATTGTACATTTTAGATGTGGTTGTCACTGTGTTTGTAGCACGTAAACTTGAAAAAGGCTTAGTATACGCCGAAACATATGTAGTTAATTAATATAGAAGAAATAGATGAAGTCCTAATTTTTTATCCCGTGCTCTAATCCCAAAATGATTACCTCTAAATAATATATAATATAGCACAAGAAAAAATACATATTTATTATATTTTTATATACAGGGTGAATCTCTGACCACTGCGTTAATTTTAACCATAGGTTCTTGAGATCTAAAGAAACACTTTTTCCCATACCATTTTTCTATATTCAGCTGCGTTAAAAAGTTAATATAACATCTACAATAATTAAAAAAAAATTATTGGCATGGAAATGAAATCCATTCTTGAAATTACCCTGAAATCACCGACTTCAGAGCAGGAACACAATAATTTAATGCAATAATGCTTAATTAAATAAACCACCCTCGTTGAGTAACTTGTAACCCGCTCAAACATATTTGATCGGTGTCAATCTTTTTTATATAATGAAACTTTTTTTTATCTTTTAGAGAACAATCGGTTTTGCAATTTCAAAACTGGAAAATATTACTTCGGCATAACCGTCGTGTGAGTCTCCATTCCTATTTATTTCAGTATAAAACAAAAATGGCGTCAGCAACATTGAAAACTCAAATGGCGTATCGACTAACCTACTTCAAAGTATGGAAATAAAAGTTTTGCAATCGTTTCCCCACCACCTTTGAGGTAGATTGCTCGGTGCGTTTTTTTTTACATGGTCTTTCCCCAGTAGGCCTAATCCATGATTTTTTTGTATTTTTTTTCTTTTAGTTATATCAGCTTTGAACCAACACAGAACATGGACGTCTATATTTGCCCTAAATCTAAACCAAACCTCTAGAAATTACTTCGGGTGTTAACCGATTTCTCAAGGGCTCGGCCCGGAGTTGAACCCCGGTGAGCACAGTGAGCTGGCTCGGTGGTAACCCCCGAAACACCGGACCACTCACTGTACCTACAGGAGGTACTATTTATGTACAACAGAGGTTGGTATATGTACGCACAAAAAGAGACATAACGAGTGAAAAGTATCGCATAAAAAACACAAACGAAGGGCAAACGAATATGGCCAACTTCGACCTATCAAATATTAATCATTAATTCATTCACCGACATAAAATTCCAAATGAAATGAAAATATGTCGAGAAGCATAGATTTTCATTGGCTATCAATAATTTTTCAAGATACCTCTCAAGTCTTACTTATTAAAGACAATATTTAAGAATATTGATACTGCCCATATGGAAATGGCTAGTATTATGGGACACTCTTATTACTTGGGAAATATACAATACATCCCTTTTCCCTTTTAATTTTAATTTAATTTCAACAAATTTCTATGGTCTGGATCATCCTGTATTTAATATCTGATGTCGGTATCCAGTTAGGCTTCTGCGTAAGTGATTTAGAGCCTTATTATATTTTTATATACAGGGTGAATCTCTGACCACTGCGTTAATTTTAACCATAGGTTCTTGAGATCTAAAGAAATACTTTTTCCCATACCATTTTTCTATATTCAGCTGCGTTAAAAAGTTAATATAACATCTACAATAATTGAAAAAAAATTATTGGCATGGAAATGAAATCCATTCTTGAAATTACCTTGAAATCACCGACTTCAGAGCAGGAACACAATAATTTAATGCAATAATGCTTAATTAAATAAACCACCCTCGTTGAGTAACTTGTAACCCGCTCAAACATATTTGATCGGTGTCAATCTTTTTATATAATGAAACTTTTTTTATCTTTTAAAGAACAATCGGTTTTGCAATTTCAAAACTGGAAAATATTACTTCAGGCATAACCGTCGTGTGAGTCTCCATTCCTATTTATTTCAGTATAAAACAAAAATGGCGTCAGCAACATTGAAAACTCAAATGGCGTATCGACTAACCTACTTCAAAGTATGGAAATAAAAGTTTTGCAATCGTTTCCCCACCACCTTTGAGGTAGATTGCTCGGTGCGTTTTTTTTTACATGGTCTTTCCCCAGTAGGCCTAATCCATGATTTTTTTGTATTTTTTTTTCTTTTAGTTATATCAGCTTTGAACCAACACAGAACATGGACGTCTATATTTGCCCTAAATCTAAACCAAACCTCTAGAAATTACTTCGGGTGTTAACCGATTTCTCAAGGGCTCGGCCCGGAGTTGAACCCCGATGAGCACAGTGAGCTGGCTCGGTGGTAACCCCCGAAACACCGGACCACTCACTGTACCTACAGGAGGTACTATTTATGTACAACAGAGGTTGGTATATGTACGCACAAAAAGAGACATAACGAGTGAAAAGTATCGCATAAAAAACACAAACGAAGGGCAAACGAATATGGCCAACTTCGACCTATCAAATATTGATCATTAATTCATTCACCGACATAAAAATTCCAAATGAAATGAAAATATGTCGAGAAGCATAGATTTTCATTGGCTATCAATAATTTTTCAAGATACCTCTCAAGTCTTACTTATTAAAGACAATATTTAAGAATATTGATACTGCCCATATCGAAAAGGCTAGTATTATGGGACACTTTTATTACTTGGGAAATATACAATACATCCCTTTTCCCTTTTAATTTTAATTTAATTTCAACAAATTTCTATGGTCTGGATCATCCTGTATTTAATATCCGATGTCGGTATCCAGTTAGGCTTCTGCGTAAGTGATTTAGAGCCTTATTATATTTTTATATACAGGGTGAATCTCTGACCACTGCGTTAATTTTAACCATAGGTTCTTGAGATCTAAAGAAACACTTTTTCCCATACCATTTTTCTATATTCAGCTGCGTTAAAAAGTTAATATAACATCTACAATAATTAAAAAAAAATTATTGGCATGGAAATGAAATCCATTCTTGAAATTACCCTGAAATCACCGACTTCAGAGCAGGAACACAATAATTTTATGCAATAATGCTTAATTAAATAAACCACCCTCGTTGAGTAACTTGTAACCCGCTCAAACATATTTGATCGGTGTCAATCTTTTTATATAATGAAACTTTTTTTATCTTTTAGATAACAATCGGTTTTGCAATTTCAAAACTGGAAAATATTACTTCAGCATAACCGTCGTGTGAGTCTCCATTCCTATTTATTTCAGTATAAAACAAAAATGGCGTCAGCAACATTGAAAACTCAAATGGCGTATCGACTAACCTACTTCAAAGTATGGAAATAAAAGTTTTGCAATCGTTTCCCCACCACCTTTGAGGTAGATTGCTCGATGCGTTTTTTTTGGTCTTTCCCCAGTAGGCCTAATCCATGATTTTTTGTATTTTTTTCTTTTAGTTATATCAGCTTTGAACCAACACAGAACATGGACGTCTATATTTGCCCTAAATCTAAACCAAACCTCTAGAAATTACTTCGGGTGTTAACCGATTTCTCAAGGGCTCGGCCCGAGTTGAACCCCGGTGAGCACAGTGAGCTGGCTCGATGGTAACCCCGAAACACCGGACCACTCACTGTACCTACAGGAGGTACTATTCATGTACAACAAAGGTTGGTATATGTACGCACAAAAAGAGACATAACGAGTGAAAAGTATCGCATAAAAATCACAAACGAAGGGCAATCGCATATGGCCAACTTCGACCTATCAAATATTGATCATTAATTCATTCATCGACATAAAATTTCCAAATGAAATGAAAATATGTCGAGAAGCATAGATTTTCATTGGCTATCAATAATTTTTCAAGATACCTCTCAACTCTTACTTATTGAAGACAATATTTAAGAATATTGATACTGCCCATATCGAAATGGCTAGTATTATGGGACACTTTTATTACTTGGGAAATATACAATAAAGTCCCTTTTAATTTTAATTTAAGTTCAACAAATTTTTATGGTCTGGATCATCCTGTAGTTAATATCCGATGTCGGTATCCAGCTAGGCTTCTGCGTAAGTGATTTTGAGCCTTATTATATTTTTATATACAGGGTGAATCTCTGACCACTGCGTTAATTTTAACCATAGGTTCTTGAGATCTAAAGAAACACTTTTTCCCATACCATTTTTCTATATTCAGCTGCGTTAAAAAGTTATTATAACATCTACAATAATTAAAAAAAAATTATTGGCATGGAAATGAAATCCATTCTTGAAATTACCCTGAAATCACCGACTTCAGAGCAGGAACACAATAATTTTATGCAATAATGCTTAATTAAATAAACCACCCTCGTTGAGTAACTTGTAACCCGCTCCAACATATTTGATCGGTGTCAATCTTTTTTATATAATGAAACTTTATTTTTATCTTTTAGAGAACAATCGGTTTTGCAATTTCAAAACTTGAAAATATTACTTCGGCATAACCGTCGTGTGAGTCTTCATTCCTATTTATTTCAGTATAAAACAAAAATGTCGCCAGCAACATTGAAAACTCAAATGGCGTATCGACTAACCTACTTCAAAGTATGGAAATAAAAGTTTTGCAATCGTTTCCCCACCACCTTTGAGGTAGATTGCTCGATGCGTTTTTTTTTACATGGTCTTTCCCCAGTAGGCCTAATCCATGATTTTTTTGTATTTTTTTTCTTTTAGTTATATCAGCTCTGAGGCAACACAGCACATGGACGTCTATAATATTTGTCCTAAATCTAAACCAAACCTCTAGAAATTACTTCGGGTGTTAACCGATTTATCTAGGGTTCGGCCCGGAGTTGAACCCCGGTGAGCACAGTAAGCTGGCTCGGTGGTACCCCTAGAAACACCGGACCACTCACTGTACCTACAGGAGGTACTATTTATGTACAACAGAGGTTGGTACATGTACGCACAAAAAGAGACATAACGAGTGAAAAGTATCGAATAAAAAACACAAACGAAGGGCAAACGAATATGGCCAACTTCGACCTATCAAATATTGATCATTAATTCATTCACCGACATAAAAATTCCTAATGAAATGAAAATATGTCGAGAAGCAAAGATTTTCATTGGCTATCAATAATTTTTCAAGATACCTCTCAAGTCTTACTTATTAAAGACAATATTTAAGAATATTGATACTGCCCATATCGAAATGTCTAGTATTATGGGACACTTTTATTACTTGGGAAATATACAATAAAGTCCCTTTTTCCTTTTAATGCATGGATGTCATCTACAAGAGATCATTTCAATTGATATTTTCGTTTGAATATTACAGGTGAAAATGAATTTTTTTATGAAATTTCAACACCCTATATTTTTTGAACGGTGCCAAATTTGGAAAAATGTTATACGAAGGAAATGTTTCTTTTGACGTCAAAAACCTACGGTTAAAATAAACGCAGTGGTCAAAGACTCACCCTGTATATTTAGTTTGCTTCTGCCTGTAAGTCTTAAGTCTTTTCTGGTTGAAAAATAACAATTCCTTGTAATTGTTCAAACAATTTCAATTTGAAAATATGGCACTGGGTTGCCCCCTGGCAACATTTCGGAAAGAATCACATAAAAAAATTGGGTGAAATAGATTTCTGTACTCAAGCGGCGATTCCTGCTGGACTATTCGAAATGTGAGACATACATCTTTTCAACAAACGTAAAGAGTTGTATCTCCTTGGAAATTATTTGGTTTTGTTGTTTCGATGAAATTATAAATTTTTTGAAAATTATATTATCAACAATGATTTGGAAATTATTGTATTGGCATCGGAGATGTGTAAAATTCTTGAGAATGCCATAAAATCACCGACTTCAAAGCAGGAACACACAAATGTAAAGCAATAAATGCTTAGAGAACCCACCAGTTGAGTAGCTTGTACTCCTCTCGAACATATTTTATCGGTGTCAATATTTTTTTCTCTAGTGAAATTAGTCTGGGTAAATTTCTTTATCTCTTAGAGAAAAATCGGTTCTGCAATTTCAAAAATCGAAAATATTAATTCGCATAACCAACGTGTGAGTTTCCACTCCATTCTTATTTATTTGTGTATAAAAAAAATGGCACCAGCAATATTGAAAACTGGACTAACCTTTTTCAAAGTATAGAAATAAAAAAATTGCATCGTGTCCGCACCCACCACCTTTGAGGTAGATTGCTCGGTTCGTTTTTTTACATGGTCTTTTCCCAGTAGGCCTAATCCATGATTTTCTTTTTTTATATTCTTTTAGTAGTATCACCCTCGAATGAACAAGGAATGAAACCTTTTTAGAGGACCTGAACGAATCTCATCATAATCACCTTTCATTTAGACCAAATCTCTCGAAATTATTAGGGTGTTAACCAGGGGCTGGAAAGTTCCTTACTAAACAACGTGACAATGTTTTGGCCAATAATAACGAGTAACAAAGCTGCCAATCGAGATCGACCAATCAGAAAATAGAATGAAAAATTATGGAAGGAATTTCTGACATAATGGCTAATGGCGGATAACAAAGAATGAAGCGGAAGCTATTGAACTTATTGTTAATAATCTGTGCATCATGGCTATAAATACGAACTTTCACAAAATATCGGTCTTTTTGGCTTCAAGTTCAAGTTATTGTAAAGTGAATCTTTTGAAACTTCAGCACTGAATTTCAAATTTTGAAATGGGTTACAAATGTGTTGTTCCAGGATGTTCGTCGAAATGTGGGAAAAAGTGTAGTTTCCATTTCCGTAGATTTCCACTAAGTAAGGAGGTGAGTGTAACATATAATTACAAACTGTTTATTTTAATAAACTTAAACTTGTAGTTATCGGAGAAGTTGTTACAAAAAAATTGGAAGAGAAGATTTGAAGGCGAAATCCCAAAGAGATATTAACGACAATTACAGGATTTGTGATAAACATTTCAGGCCTGAGGATTTTGTCCCTTTCAATAATAAAGCAGGAAGTCTTCTTGAAGCTGATGCTGAACCATGCTTATTTCTGAACCATGATGTTGGGAAGTTAGGTACGCTTCTTGTTTTATAATTTGCAAATTTTATTACTCAAAGATCTTACTTAGCTATATCATAAATAGTTTCAACCTCATTATATGAGAATATTTTATAGATGAATTGTTGTAGAATTGTGAAACGTTCACAATGTTTCTTGAATCGTTGTAAGGTACCCTTACAGTTCTTGTTATTGACAATTCTGTACTTTTGATGTTTTCCTTAATGTTTTACTGTATGTTTTGATTAAAGTGGAAACATTGGAGTTCTGACTTCGTTTATATTTTTAGGTCGAAGAAAACCTTTTGGTAATTTGGTTCTACCTGGAGTATGCAGAGTTAGGGATCTTTCGCCTACTGCAAAAAACTTTTACGAAAAAGCTTGCAAACTTTCAAGGAAAGTACAGAGACTACAAAAACATATAGCCAGTAAAAAATTTGAAAAACATGCGAAATATAGGTCAAGAAAATAAAGTTTTGGGGATCTTAGGCCTACCAAAATTTGTTTTCAGTGTTTTAATTTTTTTCCTAATTCGTACATGAATTCTTCTTTTCATAATTCGTTGAGATATATATGTTTTTTAGCAATTAGTGTTTTATCTAGCCAGGTTATTGTTTTATGTCCCAGATCCTTGAAAGATAATCAATTAATTTGAAATATTATTTTTTGAAATGAATTTTTGATTCGGTAAAAACATTTTGTTCCAACCAAGCTAAATAAGATTATTTATATGATGATGATGAATTGCAATTTATTGTAAATTATTATTTCTTCCATTGTAACAGTTCGGAGGAAATGTTTTTGTTATTTCACATTTGTATATGCCAATTTTTTTTTCATATTATGATAAATGTAAGGTAACCATATCATGATTTATTTATATATATATAAACGGACATGCCAATATACAAATTACTATAAGGATGAAAGTATCATTTTTGGAATCTATAACATTCACTGTGTTTTGAATACATTGTATATATTAGTTCATATTCAACTGGTTGAGTATATGACATCATGGGTTTTTCAGTTTTCCTTGAATATCTACGTTGCAAATATTAGAGTCAACAATTCAATCTGTCGTATGAAATATATACCTATGTATTGTTTTATGTTTTTATTATTAGATAATATGACAATAATAATTGTTCAATTTTAATGTATTGATCTTGTGCTGAAGAAGACGCTAAATAGACTTCGAAACGTAGCTCCAGATCGAAGCTTTTTTATTGGTTCCTTCAACCAAAATTGTACTTTCAACATTGTATATCATTCATTCTTTCAGAGTTATTCACTCAAATCCTATTGTGACTGTAATGCCAGAAATTTCGCTTAAACTAATTAAATTCACAATTGTTATATTAACTAGTTTTCATTTCTCTGTGACAAAATAATTTCGAGAAGCCATTTTAATTGCATTTTCTCTGATCTTGAATTATTGGAAACTTTTATTTCCAACTTGGTTAATTCCAATCAGGTTGGAAATTAATTTGTTTCCATTAATTGACGTTCAGATAAGAATGCAATTGGAATTTCTTAATTTCCAACAGCCTGTCAATAACCCTCATTTACCCCCACCTAAATTTCACCTCCCTACGCTTTTAGTTCGGCTGACTCCAGGAATGTCACATTCTCGCGTTGTCACAAAAATCGGCGAGAGTTTCCGATCTTTATACTTTTATTTATCTATGGTGCATTCCTAGGATTACGCCCGGGGTTGAACCCCGGTAAGCACAGTAAGGTAGGCTCGGTGGCACTTCAAATTCAAATTCAAAATAAGTTTATTCAAGACTTAACATAATTTATACATGGTATATACAACAAAGTAAATTAGAAGGGTCCTACTCAAGTATTGACCTCTTTTATAGTAAGTATAAAGCACTTTACAGTCAAGGTTTTTACAGTAATTAAAATTTTGATTACAACATTTAATGCTTTCTCATATTAATTTGGTAGCATAAGATTGTTAGGAAAAAATAGAAAAATAAAAACCTACTAATGAAAATACAATGGGCAAGGGAATATTATGTACAATATTTACAATTTATATACAAATTTAAGAATTGGACTTCTTCCACATGCTCGGGGCCTCCCGTCACTAGAGATGGTTCCACCCTCCCACGAATTGAAATGCCCGGCAGCGGCTCGGTGGCACTGAGCCACTCACTGTGCCTATAAGAGGTACTATTTATTCACAACAACGGTTAATTCATACATGTAGGCACAGGAAGAGACTTAATGAGACAAAAGTGTAGCATAAAAAATTTAGAAAGCACTGACTTGAGGTCAGATTGCTTTGGCGCTCTTGTTGAGCTACTTGCGAGTAAATATTCAAACCATAACAAATCTATAAGCACTCTGATCAGGTGAACAATAGTCTTTTCCCGTACTATGGGACAATGTGATGCAAATATGAAGGCTTAATGAATAAACAAACTTATATCTCAAATTTCAAATAACTATTCATAATTTTCCCCAAGTTTTGTTAGAAGCTATAATTCCCTTCCCCTAAAAACTTACGTCAGTACTTTTCTGTATTTTGACAACGTATATTATTCCAGCCACCGAGATTGAATTCTATCTCTATGATTTCCCGTTATGAAAAATTTTTAATTAATATTACGCCAACTGACACTGATTAATGAGCCCGGCATTTGTCAATCGAATATCGATCTGTGATGGCCATCGTTCAGAGAAAATCACCGAAACTTCATGTCATTTCTAAATTTCTAAAAAGAGTAAATGAAAAAAATGATCATATCTTTAGATGGAAAAGAGCTACGACAATGAAATTTGAGGATAAGTAAGATATCGATCACCTCAATATATTCACGAATTTTTATTGAAATCCGAAAAATATCTTACGAGATATGAGATTTTTTTTAAATTTTCTAGCGCGACGATTTCGGCAAAATTTTGCGAGCCGATTTGTTGCAGCCTCCCTCAACAACATTTCAAGTATCAACTTGATCGGATGGATATTCTAGTAGTTATTGAGGAGACAAAATTTCAGATGCTCATAACTACTGAACCATCCGACGGATTTGGCCCAATAACGAACTTGGCCGAGATATTTGGGCAATTAACCTATTCTGAAAATATGAAAACTCTAGCTCATCTCTTTTGGATGCTAGAGAGGATACGGCCGGACAGACTCAACTTTCTCCATGGATTCTTCATCAGGGAGTCGAACCCAATCGATTGAGACCATTTTCGGCTCGATATTCCAAAATTACAGACATTTGGGCAAAATGATAGGCACTATGTTCGCGTGAACAAGAGCGCCAAAAACGCAAAGAAGGGGCAAACAAATATGACTAACTTCGACCTATCAGAAATAAATTATCAATTCATTCATCAACACAAAAATTCCAAACAGAATGAAAATATGTCAAGAAACATAGTTTTCATCAGCTATCAATAATTTTTCAAGGTACTTCTCAAATTCTACACCTTAAAGATTTCATCACAATATTGCCCTTACCAAAATGGCTAATATTATGGAACATTTCTATTACATGGGAAGTCGATTAAACATAAGTGAACATTCAGAAATCTTGTTTAATTTAATATTTAAATGGATTTACACAAAGTAAATGAGTCATCAATACTACCTTTTATGATTGTTTGTACTCAAATTGTTACACGCTGTATGTAACATAGCACATATCTTTTCGTTTGTTATTGGCACAAGACCTTCATGTCTGATCCAATTTGACTATATCAATTATGATTAAAACATTTTAATCTTATCGCAAACTCTCCATTACTGCTCCGTAGGAAGTGAGTTTCCACTTCATAAAGCTCCAATTCATCATTATGACTAAGCATCTCCACCATCTTTGTAGATGCTCCCAGCATTCTCAAATTCCAGGCCAATTTTACAGCAGGTGAATGTGGCCATAAAAACAAACAAGTTAATATTTTATCTTTAATCATTTTGATGGCTTTATAATATCGCTAACTACATCTATGTATAAAAGTTTGGGATGTTGAGCTCCCATTCTCTGGGCGAGTAATTTTAGGCAATGGCAAACTAGATCTCGAATCGTTAAAGAGAACGAAGGAAGCAGTTGTTAATTTAGGTATCAACAATATCGTGACTAGGCATCATTTTTCAATAGTTGGAGTGACTAGAAGCGGCCGTTAGTAAGCATGGATCAGAGAAGAATGTTTATTCAAGAAGAAAAGATCTAGTTATCTCCATTTGTACGTTGGTGATTGAGAATGATTCATTTTTTGTTATTTTATACTCGTTGATAAAAAATGACCCAGTGAAAGATGAAATCATCCAATGGAATTATTGGAGATGAAGCGACAATGATCTACTATCCACTTGAATAAACTATAGGTTATAGGAATACCTAGAAGACTATTCAGAAGCCTGTTTGAAAAGTATAGCGAATAGCTAATACAAATGTTTGCTTCAAAAAGGTAGGAAATGGAAGAACAAAAGAATAAACACACAAACGTTATAAATAAGTTTCCTATTCACGTTTTAAAATTACATGAATTTTAACGACTTATTAGTAAAGAAGTACATAGTTCATACTGTTTTGTCTTACAATGATACTGTATTTTTGACAATCAACTGCGAAATTTATTTTCATCAGTTGCAAAATATTTTATTTTTGGCGCTCTTGTTCACCCGAACAGAGTGCCTATCATTTTGCCCGAATGTCTGTAATTTTGGAATATCGAGCCGAAAATGGTCTCAATCGATTGGGTTCGACTCCCTGATGAAGAATTCGTGGCGAAAGTTGAGTCTGTCCGGCCGGCCGGCCGTATCCTCTCTAGCATCCAAAAGGAATCAGCTAGAGTTTTCAAATTTTCAGAATAGGTTAATTGTCCAAATATCTCGGTCAAGTTCGTTATTAGGCCAAATCCGTCGGATGGTTCAGTAGTTATGAGCATCTGAAATTTTGTTTCCTCAATAACTACTAGAATATCTATCCGATCAAGTTGATACTTGAAATGTTATTGAGGGAGGCTGAAACTTACGTCATTGCTTTTCTGAGTTTTGACGCCATCAAATTCTTTCTCTATGATGAAAAATTTTTTGATTAATAATACGTCTGTGCTTTTCTGAATTTTGACAACGTCATCGACATCGAATCCTACCTCTATGAATTCTATGAAAATTTTGATTGATATTACGCCAACTGACACTGATATCTAGGTCCGCAAGTTGTCAAACGAATATCGATCTGTGATGGCAAATCTTTCAATGACAAAGCTCGGACTTCATGACATTTCTATTTTTCTCTTGAGTAAATGAAAAAAATGATCATATCTTCAGAAGAGGCAAAGCTACGACAATGAAATTTGAGGTAAGTAAGATATCGGTAACCTCAATATATATACGGATTTTTATTTAAATCTAAATGAAGTCTTAGGAGATATTGAGTATTGAAAATTTTTTTTTGGGAATTTTTTAAAAATTTTCTAGTGTGACGATTTCTGCTAAATTTTGCAAGCCGTTTCGTTTCAGCCTCCCTCAATAACATTCCAAGTATCAACTCGATCGGATGGATATTCTAGTAATTATTGAGGAAACAAAATTTCAGATGCTCATAACTACTGAACCATCCGACGGATTTGGCCCAATAACGAACTTAACCGAGATATTCTGAAAATATGAAAACTCTAGCTGATTCCTTTTGGATGCTAGAGAGGATACGGCCGGCCGGACAGACTCAACTTTCGCCACGAATTCTTCATCAGGGAGTCGAACCCAATCGATTGAGACTATTTTCGGCCCGATATTCCAAAATTACAGACATTCGGGCAAAATGATAGGCACTCTGTTCGGGTGAACAAGAGCGCCAAAAATGTATCGATAGTTTTTTTCGTACGAGCCACCCTTTCTGAGATATACAGATTCTAAAAGTTATTAACGTCATAATATGCATTAGTACGCCACGTATGTATCTCTAAAGTTGTTATGTATTATATACAGGGTGGCCATTTGAAAACGAAACAGACGAGATTACAGACGAAATAATTTTTTTCGATAGAAATGCTCGGACAGGTCGATTTCTGTTTCGAGGGGGACAACTTAAGATGTAGGACGCATAGCGCATCAATCCGTGCTACTACAACCCTCACCCCCATATTTCGAATAAGGAAGATGGGGTGAGTGATACCTCATTTGAAAAGTATTTTTATACCCATTTCAGCACAGTAATTGTTTTTTCATTTTATGCATTAGTTCTCCAAATATTCTTAACTAAGTATTAGAAAATGAAGTGGGGTTTTTTTTTTGTGAAAAACCGACATGGACTTATCGGAAAATCACATTGATCCAATTTTGACGGAAATTATTGAAAACAATGCTGGAAATTATGTGGAAGATCAGATTGTGTTTCAGCAGGATGGAGCTCCTCCACACTATGCCTTACCAGTTCGAGAATATCTGGATCAAAGATTTCCAAATCGGTGGATTGGAAGAAGGGGTCCCACTGAATGGCCAGCCAGATCTGTCACCACTAGATTTCTTTCTTTGGGACCACTTAAAGAGTAAAATTTACTCTACACAGCCCGATTCATAGAAGATTTAAGAAAACGTATAGTGAACGAATGTCGTCAAATCACTCCAGAAATGCTGCAAAATGTGCGCCATCGTTACGAACAAAACTTATTTCATTGTATTGAAGCTAATGGTGAACAATTTGAATATTTAATTAATTGATGTGAGTTTTTGATAAATTATTTACTTTTCTTACACTCTCTACACAGTCTTATTTCTTAGATCAATACTTCGAATCGTTCTGATACCGTACAGTTGGAGAATGATTTCAGTGAATAAAACAGCTAGTCGAACATCTGACCCTAGTAGCACTAACACGTACGTTATGACTTCATTTGCCCAGTGGTAGATGTTTTGCAATTTCAAATACAAGTACGGAAATTTTGGTGTTTCGGAAGCACGAATTATCAATTATTCGCATAAAATTAATTCAAGTGATAAAATTAACTAACGCATGAATATCTCGAGAATTAATGCATAAAATGAAAAAACAATTTCTGTGCTGAAATACTTAATCTTATGTGAAAGAAAAAAAATAAACAATTTTCGAAATACAGGAATGCTGATAAGTGATTTAGCACTTGGTATTTGCACCCCTTGCGTTAATTACAGCTCGGCAACGACGGTTCATACTCAAAATGAGTGATCTTAAAATGTTCTGATCTAATCCTTCCCAGATTTCTCTGAGTTGAATTCCTAAGTCATTAAGAGTAGCTGGATGATTTTCTGAACTTTTCAGCCTTCTATTGAGATTGTCCCTAACCTGCTCAATCGGATTGAGATCTGGACATCTTGCTGGCCATTCTTTTCCAGAGATTTCAACCTCTTCAAGGTACTCCTGAACGATGCGCGCAAGATGGAGTCTGGCATTATCGTCCATAAAATGAAACTTTCACCAATATATGGGCCAAATGGCACTACATCTCTTCAAGAATGTTCCTTATATGCCTATCAGCATTCATAGCTCCATTATCAATGACCACTAGGTCTGTGCGAGCAGTCAAAGATATTCCACCCCATACCATAATCGATCCTCCCCCGAAACCAGGAGTACTCAGGAAATTGCACTGAGCATATCTTTCATGTGGACGTCTGTATACAAGAGAATGTCGATCACAATGGTAGAGGGAAAATCTAGACTCATCTATGAAGATAACTCTTTCCCAATCAGCCCCTTCCCAATGGATATGCTCTTCGTAAAATCCAAACGCGCCCTTCGATGGACTGGAGTAAGAGCTGAGCCTCTTACCGCGACACGAGGCCTTAAATCATATTCTCTGAGGCGATTTCTTATTGTCTGAGTGCTAATTTGCACCCCATGAGTTTGCTCAAGCTGATTTTGAAGGAGGCGAGCGGTTGTAAACCGTTGTCTCAACGAAGAATCTCTCAATTAACGTTCTTGAAGTTCTTACCCGTGGTCTACCTTGCTTGGTCTTCGGACATTCATACCTGTCTTCCTGAATCGCTGCAACATTCTGGACACACTTGTATGGGAAACTCCAAACCTTTCTGCAATTCTTGTGTATTGGACATACATCTCTTCTAGCAAAACTTCCGCTTGGGCACATTCCTCTTGGATCAAATTGCGTCTTTCGTGTTGCATAGCAATCGAGTGTAGGAAATCAAACGAAATAAAAACTATTGATCACTACAATTGATCGAGAACAACTGATTTCAGAATGGAGCCAATACATTCAAAATCTGATAATTTCATCTTTTTTTATTCCTGTTGGGAAAAAACATCTTTATTAAAGAAAATGGTTGAAAGTGGATAACATATGCATACAAAATTATGTTAAAAATAATTATCATTGAGAACACCTTCAGTTGTAGAATAAATTTGAGATTTCCATAAAATGCGTTAATTTTTTTGCGCAGTGTACATATATTTTATACAGTAATGGGCAAATGTGTTGAACCAAATAAATATCTCTGGAATTATTAGAGATATCAAAATGAAATATAGAAGATAAATAAATACTGGAGTAGATTGCATATTTTTAAGACTTTGTTTGGCCATTTTTGACCTTGAATAACATTTTTTTGCCTACGGGGGATTGATGGAGAACTTTCAGGTATTGTTTATCATTGTGTTCTGAATAATTTTTGTCATTTACAGCTTGTTGGGAATTTATGTACCTTCACTCTCATTTTTTGGTCTAAATTGACCGGAATACATGGAGAACATCAAAATTATCACTTGGAACGTCTGAAAAGTTTCCAGCGATCTCGGGCAAAGAACTCGGCCTATCGAAGCATTCTCAGACAGTCTTGTGCTCCGCCCAAAGACAAAACACATTTATTAATCACGAGTGGATAGTTATAAATCTGCTAGAGTTCCATTTTATTACCACTAATGCATTTATATATCATTTCGCGTATCCAATAATTTAGTTAAAAGTCTAAACGAGAATTATCTGCATCTGAAACCGTTTCATTCCGCAAATATAAAAAGTAATAATGCGATCATTACAGAGCCGAGGCTATTCCATCGGCCAAAACATATAAATTTGTGAAATCTGTAGGGCGTCGTAGCTTTTTTTCGACCGACAATTATTCATTATTCATGCCATTGGGCATGAGAAGCGGTATCATTCTGGCGAAATTACGATTTATTATGATCACCTAGAATTCGATTCACATTTATATGAATTCGAGAAATATAACATGAAATTTTTTTGGGGCGGTCAGACTGGTTTTTGGCTTTCGGCGGATTGCCTGGTAATCCTTTCACGGGTATTCAATTATATTATGTTCTGAGAATATTCAGGCTTTCTTCGTAAACGAAGGCAAATTTGAAAATCCTAAGTTCATCCCAATATAGAAAATGTTATATTACACAGTGATAAAACTATGTTGAACTTTTACTTCGCACGATCAAGTAGGTACTAAAGGGTCTTTCAACAAGAACTATGTTTTTAATTGTGGCCACCCCTACCATATGACAGCATTGACAGTTAGTCGTTTGACATATTTGTAGTAGATGCTTTGGCAATTGTGACAATGAATTCAATTTCGCTCGAAAATCGCATTAAAATAATTATAACCCACTACGAAAATAGTGGTTCTGTTAAAATTACATTCGGTAAAATTGGTTATATATTCGACCTTCTGAGACCACTATCAAGAATTTGATAGCTAAATTTGGGTCTACGGGCTCGGTACTAAATGTGCCAACACCAACGCGTGTTCAACCGGGCCGTTCAACTGAAAACATCGCAGCCGTGAGCCACAGTGTTGAAGAAGATCCAAATTTGTCCATTTCTCGACGCTCTCAACAACTGGGGTATTCCCAAACCACCACATGGCGAATTTTGCATACGGATTTGGCTTTGAAGCCTCTAAAGATTCAACTAGTTCAAAAATTGAACCCGACCGACCATTCACATCGCCGTAGATTCCCTCAATTCATTTTGGAACAACTCGCTGGTCTTTCTGAAAAAATCATTTTTTCAAACGAACCCCATTTAAACTTGTCAGGGTACTTCAACAAGAAAAATTTCTGCATTTGGGATTCTAAAAACTCCAGAGCGATTATTGATAAGCCTAGAGGCGTGATTGGGCCGTTTTTTTTTGAAGATGTGGTTGAAAATGCGCTAACGGTAAATGGATCACGCTATCGCGAGATGTGGAACTCGATTTTGGCCTATTATTGATGACGTGGATATCTCTGTCATGTGGTTTCAACAAGACGGTACCACTTGTCACGCAGCCAATGAGACGATCAATTTATTGCTAACCAAATTTGCTGTTCTCATAATTTCACAAAATTCAGATGTTAGATGGCCAGCCAGATCGTGTGATTCAACATCACTGGATTGTTTTTGTGGGGTTATCTTAAAAACATAGTCTATAGGGAGCCAATCGAATCGATTGCAGCCTTGAAACTCAAATTCTCTGATGTGATATCCGAAATAGACCCAACATTTTGCCAAAAAGTGATTAAAAATTTCGATTAAAGAGTTTACTTTAATCAGCGTGGTCGTGGTGGACATTTGCCAGATATCATTTTTTATTCATAATTGTCGAACTTTTCTTTTTGTCATACAATAAAAATTTGAATCATCGTCATCAAGCTTTTTTTATTTTATTTTGTTTTAAAGAACATTGTTCTCGTTGAAATATCCTTTATCATTCAAATTAGAGTAATATTGATTGAAGTTTTTGTAGATAAACTGGCACATGCATTGAATCACTGCTTTAACTTGGCTGATAAGACGTTCTTGTGTGGTGATTTGAATGTAGACTCAAAATTCGTATTTTAGATTACTTTTTGACTTGGTTGAATGCTATAATCTACATATCTCATCTGACATTCCTACAAGGGTATTTACTGATATAATCGGTTATACATCTGTATCAAAAGTTGATTACATTTTAAATAATGCAGTTTCATCTGATTTCACAACAGAGGTTTTTGAAGCCTTTATAAGTGATCACCGGGCTATTTTGTTAACCCTCACAGTCAACATTGAAAAAAAATGAGACCCAATTCTAAATTAGTTAGAAATTTAAGTCAGGCGAACCTTGATAAGTTTGTTGATGGAATAGCAACTACTAGTTTTGAAAGTACCTATTTATCTTCACACCAACGTAGATGATTGTTTTAAATCTTTCATGTATACCATATTGAGTACCTTTGAAGCATAGATACTGCCCACTGATGAAACGTTTTATAAATATAGAGTATAGTAAAAAATGGGTCACTCCTGAAATCAGGAGCGCAAAACAAGAACTAATGGATGTCCATTGGTTACATTCTAATGTCAGAAGTTCATCGACCTTAGCATTATGTAAAAAGTCGAAAGCTTCCTATAATCTTCTATTGAAAAATTCCAAATTTAACTGCGAACTCATCGAAAAATCACACAATAAGAATGAAACGGTCTGGGGATTAGTTAATTCTATAACAGCTCGAAGGGATCGGCAGGAAAAGTCAATTTCATTGGAGATGGACTGTATTTTGCATGAAGACCCAAGAGTTTTGTCAGATATATTTGTGCTGCATTTCACCTCTATTGCTGAAATCACCCTTCAACGGTATTACAACTCGTCCATATCTTCTGAGTGCACTTCTTCTGGCATTGTGGCCTCAAGTTTTTTCTTCCATCCGGTTGTTGATCTTGATCTTGATATCTTGAGAACTCTCAAAAATAAAAAAAGTTCAGGTATCCTCATTATTTCTACGCGGGTTTTGAAAATGACAGCAAAGAAGATAGTAACGCATTTCACCCATATAGCCAACCTGTCTATCACTTCGGGTGTCTTTCCTCGTTTCATGAAGCAGGCATCATTGTTCCGATACATAAAAAGGATAGCACTCTGGATATACTGAATTACCGCCCTATTTCTATCTTGAATGTTTTTTCTAAGTTATTCGAAAGAATAGTCTTCAACAGAATGTTGAAAATTTTGGATGAATTCAAAATTCTTAATGATGCTCAGCATGGTTTTAGACCAGGTCACTCTACCCAGACTGGAGCTTTACAGTTTGTGGACTTTGTCTACAAAAGCCTTGACATTGATAATTGTGTTGCGGGCTTGTTCTTTGATTTGACCCAGCCATTTGATAGTCTTTCTCATAAATTTATATTACAAAAGTGTTATGATTTGGGCTTCAGGAGGGATTTTGGAATGGATTTGTGCTTACCTCGGTGACAGAATCGCTTCTGTCAGAATGGGTGAATTTTCATCTGGTCCATATGATGTCAAGATGCGTGTCCCTCAGGGTTCTGTCCTTTGACCGCTCCTATTTCTGTTGTTCATTAACGACCTTTCTAGTCATTTAAAAGGGAAATTTTATGAATCATCTAGCCTTAATCAAAGACTTTTGATTGAGGCCATCAAAATAATTTTGTTTGCTGATGATGCTTCCATCGCTATTTCTGCGGGTTCCTCGGATAAACTACAGCAAATGTGTGAGCTTTTGGTACGGAGTTTCGTTGAATGGTGTCAGTTAAATGCAATTTTGATCAATGTCAAAAAAACGGAATGCATTCACTTCACACTTTCGAATGTATATCCTAGAACATTCTTGATCCATGTTGATAATGAAATAATTCCTACGAATGATTCCATCAGATTTTTAGGAGTACATATTGACAAAAATTTAAGGTGGACCCAACATGTTGATGCGGTGTGCAAAAAGCTTTGCAACTCCTATTATGCAATAGCAAGAATAAAGTGCTCATTTTCAATAAGGTACCTGGTAAATATTTACTTCAGTTTAGTTCACTGCCATTTGTCATATAACATCCTGCTTTGGGGAAATTCTGTAGATTGTCATAGGGTCTTCATACTCCAAAAGAGAATACTTCGCCTGATATTCAACTTGGCCCACGGTCCTCATGCAGACCGCTGTTCATTAAAAATGGTATTCTCTCACTGGCCTCCATTTACATCTTGAAATGCCTTATATATATAAAGGAGAATGAAAACTACATTCAGAGTCTTTCTAGTTTTCACACCCATAATACCAGAAGCAAAGGAATATTGTCGTTTCCCGTACACAAAACATCTAGATTTGAAATGTCCCTGATATATCGGGGTATCAAACTTTTCAACCATTTGCCTGTCAGTTTGAGGTCGTCAGATTTCATTCATTTTAAGGAAGAAATTAAGTCCTTACTATTAAGAAAATGTTATTATACCATCGATGAATATTTAAGTGATGATTTAGAAAATTTATAGATTATATTTGTTAATGACCTGTCCTACACATAAAATTGTTATGTATGAAAGGATCAATAAATTATTTTATTATATTTTTATTATTATCATTTTTTTTTCTTGTTAAGACACATGAAAAATATAAGAAATTAAAGCAAGATCATACCTCATCAGTTGAAACAAAGTTTATCGAATCTGAAATCAATATACGAGGGTTGTATTTTATATTTCGGGATTGGACAACCAACTAAAAGCTTGACATTACGTAGTTAGTACGTTTTGACATACGAGCGCTATTTGTGTTGTTTAGAGTAACGTGAAAGATTCATCTCGCCCAAAACATGGAATTAAATCGTGAACAATTTCGTGCGATTATTTTTTACAACTCTTGACGTGGATTTACTCAACAGCAGTGCATCGATGAATTTAATTCAATTTTTGGCGATTGCTACGCTTATTTATCTTCAATGTTAACCTGTCGTTAAAAATGAAATCAATAATTTGTCAACGACAATATTGAATTTTGTTGACAAGCATTGAGACTTAATCAAGGGCTGGGTTACATATGCCTTGAAGAAAATCAGAAATTGATCACCAAATATAACAAATCTATTATCAAAAATAAATATACAATATACAAGTGCTAAAATGCTAAAATCAAATCTACAGCAACTAACTATGAACTATCCAAGAATCAACTTACTGAGAAAACCGTGCATTTAAGGACAATGGTCAGTATGATCTATCAAAGAATGAATTATATTAAAAACTAGCAGTCTACGAGTACTTACTCACTATTGCAGATGTTAATCAATTCAATAAAATATAATAACTGAAATCAATATCAGTTGACTAGGCAGTCAGAAATTTACAGGGATTATCTCCAATTATTCAATTATAAACTGACATGAAGAAATATATGGTAAGGGACTTATCTTAAAAGTCAAGATGAATTCTTCTCCCAACGATTAGCATCAGAAATGCACCAAGTAGGGAAAGGTATTGTCAAAATCTCTCCAGATACAGCAATCCAATTTCTAAACCAATTGATCCCAGAAGGTTTGCATCGTTCACCCAAAATTTCTGTGTAATATGTAGAGTGAGAATTACCACAATTCAATCGAGGTCATAGTTTACTTCAAGATGAATCAAAAATCAGTTGTTGTTTCGAAAACCATTAATGCTGTGCGCCAACTGATATTGCAAGATCGTCATGTGAACTATCGTGAGCTTGAGACAACCTTAGGCGTTAGTGGGACCGGCATAAATTCAATATTGCATGAACATTTGACCGTCAAAAAAATTTGTTCGTGTTGAATCCCACACAATTTGACAATCGCTCGAAAAATGGCTCAGGTCGATTGGTCGAAAGAAATGCTCCAAAACTACGATCGCGGTCCTTCGAAGCACGTCTATGACATCGGGTCAGGTGATGAATCGTGGATTTACGCGTATGAGCCTGAAAGTAGCTGCAGTCGTCTGTATGGGTGTTTCAAGATGAGCGAAATCCAACAAAAGTTACTCGAGCACGAACCACTCCGAACCAAATGGTTGCCTGTTTTTTCGTTAAAACTGGACATGTCGCAATCGTAACACTAGAACAACGCAGAACAATCAATTCTGAGTGGTACACTACCATTTGTTTGCCAGTTGTCCTCTAAGAAATCAGGAAAACTGTCGAAGACGGATCACCCTTGACCACGACAATGCCAGATCTCCTACATCGACTCAAACAACTGCCTTTTTGAGAACTCAAAACATCGATTTAGGTCATAGTTTACTTCAAGATGAATCAAAAATCAGTTGTTGTTTCGAAAACCATTAATGCTGTACGCCAACTGATATTGCAACATCGTCATGTGAACTATCGTGAGCTTGAGACAACCTTAGGCGTTAGTGGGACCGGCATAAATTCAATATTGCATGAACATTTGACCGTCAAAAAAATTTGTTCGTGTTGAATCCCACACAATTTGACAATCGCTCAAAAATGGCTCAGGTCGATTGGTCGAAAGAAATGCTCCAAAACTACGATCGTGGTCCTTCGAAGCACGTCTATGACATCGGGACAGGTGATGAATCGTGAATTTACGCGTATGAGCCTGAAAGTAGCAGCAGTCGTCTTTATGAGTGTTTCAAGATGAGCGAAATCCAACAAAAGTTGCTCGAGCACGAAGCACTTCGAACCAAATGGTCGCCTGTTTTTTCGGAAAAACTGGACATGTCGCAATCGTAACACTAGAACAACGCAGAACAATCAATTCTGAGTGGTACACTACCATTTGTTTGCCAGTTGTCCTCTAAGAAATCAGGAAAACTGTCGAAGACGGATCACCCTTGACCACGACAATGCCAGATCTCCTACATCGACTCAAACAACTGCCTTTTTGAGTACTCAAAACATCGATTTGATCAGTCATCCGCCGTATAGTCCTGACTTAACACCGAATTACTTTTATTCTCATACGTAAAGAATAAAATGAGAGGTCAACGTTTTTTGACACCTAAAGAAGCGGTTGATGCGTTCAGAAGGCATGTCTTGGAGATACCTCAATCAGAGTATAATGTAGCTTTTAAAAAAGTTGATAAGTTCAGAAAATTGAAAATTTAAAAGAGTAACAATAAGAGATCATGATTATTGTCCAAATAATATTTCTACACAAAGATTGTTGACAAGAAACCTTTGACAAATTTTCACACAAAATCCTTATTGATCCAAAATTATGTGCCGTACCACAGAATCCCACCGACTTTCCGCAAATACGTGCGTATGTCACCAGCTTCAATCCTCTTTGATAGCAATTAAGCCGTTGAAATAGTCCTCGACGTCTTCGTCCCACGAAAAATATAGCAACGACAGGAGTCATCTAATACCGGTCTGGAGAACATCAAACGACTCCACTAATTATCACGAGTAAAACATTATTCTAAGAAAAGGTTAACCAGGTGCGTCTAGATTCGCAGTAGCCAAGAAAACGTCCAAATGAACTACTGGATTGTTTAGTCTGCCCACATCAGGTCTCATTACCGCTACTTTAATGTAATAATTGCAGTTGTGTTTGAGGAACGCGAACATTTCGTGCTGCTGTAGGTAGGCCCTTTGTTCGTTTTCTCTGATCCTGGCGGAATAATTGCTGGAGATGATAGTTGCGGACTTGCCAGAATGCGCAATTTCTTGTAATGACATCGGAGAAACGATACTCGATGGTTAGCGTCCTTTTTCTAGATCATTGCGAGAACTGGAGGCAAATGTATAAATGCTATAATAATCTCGACTCTCTCTCCTTAATATCTGGAATTTTTATTACTTGGTGGTTACTTCACTGCAATCATTTGCAGTATTTGAAAAATTTTTGATCACCTTATGCATTTGATTCAATCACACCAATATACAGGGTGAGTCTTTGACCACTGTGTTAATTTTAACCATAGATCCTTGACGTCAAAAGAAACATTGTCTTTCTATAACATTTTTCCAAATTTGGCCCCGTTCAAAAGATGTAAGGTGTTGAAATTTCATCAAAAAATTGCATTTTACCTGTAATATCCGAATGACAATATTAACTGAAATGATCTCTTGTAGAAGGTTTTTGATAAAAGTCATACATGTTTTGGCATCAATAGATTTATTCCATTTCTTGTGGGTTTCTCACTACTACTGTACAGATTGGTTGAATTGCATGAAAAACAAATATCACTTGAACTAAAGGTCCGTATCTTGCAGTGGCGGATTTACCAATAGGCAAAGTAGGCCAGTGCCTAGGCCGGCAGATTTAGAGGGGCGGCAAATTTAGCAATTTTTTTTTACAGATTTTTTTTATAATTATACGTGTACACAATCTATACTATAATAAAATCGTAAACCTAAAATAGTCTGTACATCAAAGATATTCAAAAAAATAGCTAGGATAGCTTCAGATGAGTAACTGAGTAGAATTAGATGTTTTTTAATTTCTTGTTTGTCTGTTTGTCTGTCCGTTTGTTTGAATGAACATCACGCAAAAACTACTGGGCACTTTCACATGAATCTCCTTGAATTGTGTAGTCTGAAGTCCGGTTTAATATTTAGCATAAAATATTTATCGAAATTGTACCCTTAAGGGGATCAAAATGGGGGTCAACGTTTGTATGGAACTACGTGATTCCGTGGTCCAATTTCTTTGAAATTTTTCATGGATATTCTTTAATGTAATTGGTGGAAGACCACATATTTATTTTTTTCAATTCGGCGGTTGTGGGGCGGCAATAGCGCTGGTGAGTTGCAGAGCGGGGGCAGATACTTGAGTGAGCAACCGGAACGCGGCAGATGCGTGAAGGCAGACGTTGTTGATGGTCGGGTCAAATATTGAATTTTGCGGGCGAACTTTTCACTATTTTTGGATGGTTCAAATCATTATGATCTTACTAATATTTTATAAATATGGAAGTGAGTTTGGATGTTTAGTTGTTTGGATTGTTGTTCAATCACACCAAAACTACTAGACCGATTTTGATCAAACTTTGCATTAATAGTAAAGTCTATCTTTGTTTCTGCGAAAACAGAATTTGGAGCATATTTATCCAAACAAGGAAATAGCACTTCGCATGGCTCTGTGCACAGCGGTGACAAATTGTTCAGGTGAGAGAGCGGGTTAAAAACTATCTACGATCTACTTTAAGTCAAGACAAGCTTAATGCTTTATCTCTTTTGTGCATAGAGTCAGAACTTATGAAAAAGATTTCATACGACGATATAATTGATGATTTTGCAAATTTAAAATCTCGCAATAAAATAATGTAAAACTTATTTGATCTCATTGTCTGTCACCGTTTAACTGATTGTTAACATGTTATATTTTAATAGAAATTGTTTGTATTTTTTTCCTGACCTGTCTCATACATTTTTCATGTCTTGTGGGACCAATAAATAATTTATTTATTTATTTATATACAAGCCATTCATGTCTAAGATCGTCTGCTACACTTTTAGTTGAATCTGGGGGAGACTTGATGACACTAAAGAAACATGGCGGTTGGAAGTCATCAACGGTCGCTGAACGGTATGTTGATGAATCGGTGGCACACAGAACAGAAATTGCTAAGAAAGTGTTCAGAACGTGTGGCAGTTCTGAAATAACACCCGATTTTCGACCAGGTACATCAACAGCAGTTGAATCCATGTCAGAGAATATTATTGCAACACAAGAAAATTCGTCTGTTGTACCAAATAGTTCAAGGAACATGTCATTCACTCAATGCACATTTAATAATTGTACTTTTGACATAAGGGAAATGAAACTAAACTGGGTTCAAGGGGGTATTTGCCTAGTGTGAAAACTTAAAATGTATATAATATTTGGACGCAGTTGAATATGGAAAAACGGTAAAGGGAAAAAGTGTTTCTTTTGATCTCAAGAACCTATGGATAAAATTAATGCAGTGGTCAAAGACTCACCCTGTATAGGTTGACTTACATCCTGAGTACATGGTGAGTAACTTACATATATCAAAGGCCTTTCAAAATAGGTTGCTGCAATATAGAGTTAAGAAACATTTTTCAAAGCATTAACGTCACTGATCAGGAATAAAATCGAGTTCAATCATTCCCAGAGATCGGAAATCGTAGTTAGTGAACTAATGACTATAAGCGCCACCTACCGACACTTTTAGGGGAGCAGCTGCCTTCGAGGCAGTCCCGAAGACTACCCAAGGGCACCTGCCCACTGCTAACACTTAATTAGCAATTAACAGAACCTGTGCTCGGTTCGGTTGAACCCGCAATGCCAATAAGGGGGTTATGCCAACCGAAGGGAGTCGATAGTGGCAAAACCACCTGTAGATCGAAGACAGTTTAGTCACGGTCTGATCGGTTTCCGACAAATGGAAGATTCTTGTGATTGTTTGTTGGGCTAAAGGACTATTTTGATTGATTGTTGTTGTCTGTTTGGAGATGCGGAAACCATTATGTATATTCACTAGGGGGTTGAATGTTTGAAAATGAATCGATTAGTCAGGCGTACGGCGTTACAGGCCGTGAACATGCGACGATCCAGATTTAGTACTGATAGATGAGCGGGTGATAAATTTAATTGGGGAGGTTGGTTTCTGTGTGCTACGAAAGAAATAACGATCTGTTAGGTTGACATGGGTTGTACAAAACGATCTTGGATTTATATAAATATCAAATTGGAGAAAAAGAAATCCATTGTTTTACTTTAATTTCGGAGCTTCATTTAACATAGTTACAATCATTAGTTTATGCTCAAATATGAACCCATTGTTTCAATTACTTGTTATCATTTAGAATGTAATTTTATTATGCCTTGTTCCCAAAATGTTTTGTAGTCAAGAATAAACGATAATTTCTTGGGACCAGATCTAGACTATGTGGCAGATGCATAAGAACCTCCGAACCAAGGTCCCGAAGCTTTTGGCGGGTCACCAAAGACGTGGGAGGCTTGGCGTTCTCCTGATGGAATACGATACCTCTGTTTACTAAATCTGGTCTTCCGATCAATTGCTGCTTTCTCTCGGTCTATGAAGTAATTAGAAATGAATTGGGAAAGGAATTAAATCTATAATATAAAATTGAATCGCAAAATGTGTTGGTAAGCGCATAACTCAACAACGCCTGGACCAATTTGGCCAAATATTTTTTTAAAATGTTCGTTGAAGTTCAAGGATGGTTTTTACGGCAAGAAAAATTAGAATTATTGCTGGAAAAACCCTAAAAATAGCCCTTTTCTTTTTCCCATACAAATGATTTGTAACTAAAACGTAGTCAATTTGAGCTTTATTGCTATGGTATAAAGTTCATATTAAATTACGAATGTTTTATTTACGACTGCTATTAGTCAATGTACGTGGCCCAACATCATTCCAACAGTTACGAACTGTTGATGGTGAATTGTGTGAATCCTACAGAGAAGCCTGTCAACGTTAGCAATTGCTTGAAAATGACGCTCATTGGGATCAAACTCTCAATGATGCTGTAATATCATCACACGCTCATTAAATACGAACATTGTTTTCTATAATAAAATCTACATGCTTCCCATCAAACTCAATTGATTCAAATACAAAGATTATATGTGTGATGATATTTTGTATCAAATACGGAATAGAATGGGAAATCCAAATATACAAATCAGTGAAGAAATTTACAATGAAGCATTGATTTCAATTGAGGAAATGTCCTTGATAATGTCAAACAAACTATTAATTCAATTAGGCCTGACCGCGCCCAATCGTCCAATGCATGAAGCTTTTAACCAAGAGTTGCATCGAGAAAAACTGTATGATCTCAACGCTTTGAAAGAATTAATTCAAACAAATCTTCCACTGTTAAATGAACAACAGAAGTATGTATGTGAAACTCTTATGAAAGTAACAAATGATGAAACTGGAGGGAGATTCTTCTAAGATGCACCTGGTGGTACAGTAAAAACTATTTTGATTTCATTAATATTAGCAACAATTCGCTCACAAAATAAAATTGCACTTGCCCTCGCTTCGTCGGGAATCGCAGCGACTTTGCTTGAAGGTTGTCGAACAGCCCATTCAGCCCTAAAATTGCCATTAATTATGCAAAGCAATGAAACTCCAACCTGCAACGTTTCAAAGAATTCTGCAATGGCAAAGGTTTTGCATCTATGTAAATTGATTGTTTGGGATGAATGCACGATGGCACATAAAAAATCTTTGGAGGCTTTAGACAGAACCTTAAAAGATCTACGAAGCAATAATAACCGATTTGGTGGTGCAATAATTTTATTAGCAGGAGATTTTCGTCAAACATTGCCAGTGATTCCACGATCAACGCCAGCTGATGAACTCAATGCATGTCTAAAGTCCTCCAATTTGTGGAAACATGTCAAAGTACCTTATTTAAGCAAGAATATGCGTGTCGAGTTGCAAAATGACCAATCTGGAAACATATTCTCTAAACAACTCATTGACATTGGTAATGGCAAATTTCCTATAGACATGTTGATTGGCTGCATTAACTTTCCTCAAAGTTTTTGTCAGTTAACTCGATCAAAAGATGAACTTATTCAGAAGGTATTTCCAGATGTTTCTCAAAATTACAGAAACCATGATTGGTTGAGCGAACGAGCTATACTGGCTGCAAAAAACACAGATGTAAATGAATTAAATTTCAAAATTCAAGAACAAATTACAGGCGAATTGAGGATATATAAATCAGTTGATTCGGCTACTAATCAAGATGATGTAATGAACTATCCACCGGAATTTTTAAACTCGCTTGATTTGCCAGGATTGCCACCTCACAATCTTCAATTAAAGGTTGGATCGGAAGTTATAATGTTGCGAAATATCAACCAACCGCGTCTTTGCAACGGTACACGGTTAGCGATAAAAAAATTACTAAACAATGTGATAGAAGCAACTATACTCAAAGGAAAGTATAAAGGAGAAGATGTTCTCATACCGCGCATCCCAATGATTCCGAATGATGTGTCATTTGAGTTTAAACGACTACAGTTTCCAGTGCGGCTTGCTTTTGCTATGACTTTAAACAAGTCCCAGGGGCAATCATTAAGTGTTTGTGGTATCAATCTAGAAAACCCATGTTTCTCACTTGGTCAATTGTATGTTGCCTGTTCCCGTGTTGGAAAACCATCAGATTTGTTTATCTATTCGCCAGGTAATCAAACTAAAAACATCGTATACCACAAAGCACTACAATGATAATAATAATAATTATGATTCACATGATTAACAATAAAGCGATTACTTCTTTTTAAATCCTTATATATGGTTTATTTAATTATTTTTTATTCACATCACCGGGGTGACGGTTCTGTTCAGGAGAATTTTTTAAAATACGTATGCACAAAAACTGCCACATTACAAATCTTTTTGATAGGACGAAGTCTGTCGGGTCAGCTAGTTTGTTCCTAAAATTCAGAGTAGCGATCGCGGTGCTTCGAAGCACGTCTATGACATCGTGATAGATGATGAATGTGGATTTACGCGCATGAGCACATAAGTGAACAGCAGTCGACTGTATGAGTGTATAAAGATCAGACAAATCCAACAAAAGTTGCTCGCGCATGAAGCACTTTCAAGCAAATAGTCGCCTGTTTTTTCGGAAAAACTGGACATGTCACAATGGTACCACTAGAACAACGCACAGCGGTCTATTCTGAGTGGTACTCAACTATTTGTTTGCCAGTTGTATTCCAAGAAATCAGGAAAACAAACCGCTGAAGACGAATCACCATTCACCACGATATTGCAGCTCTCACACATCGGCTCTAACAACTGGATTTTTGAGCACTCAAAACGTCGATTTAATGAGTCATCCGCCGTATAGTCCTAACCTGGCACCGAATGAATTCTTTTTATTCCCGTACGTAAAAAATAAAATGAGAGGTCAACGTTTTTCTACGCCTGAAGAAGTGGTTGATGCGTTCAGTATGCATGTTTTGGAGAGACCTCAATCAAGGTGGGAAAAGTGCTTCTACAATTGGTTCAAACGCATGCAAAAGTGTGTAGATCTAAATGGGGAATATTTTGAAGAAGAATAAAGCGATTTTCGATTATTAATATTTGTTTTTGTTCGCTAATATTGTATTTTACCAGTTGACGTGACTGACGAAAATTCATCTTATCATCTTATATCGACATTTGACGTATGTTTGAATTTGAAACGAATTCAAGTGCTGACAACCATAAAACGAAAAATATTGCTAGAAACAATGGTGTAATCATCTCATTACAGCACTGTTTTAAGTATTGTAATGAATTATTACTATACTGAAGGAGAGAATAGTATATTCTAAAACAAGTTGTAGAATGAGCACCTATCCCAACACGAATGCAAAATTCGAAAACGAGCGACGAAGGAGCGAGTTTTTGAATGCATGAGTGTTGGGATTGCCTTCTGCAACAAGTATTAGACTATATTTTCTCTATTTCAGTCAAGAATTGTGAGAAATTCATTGGAATTCAATGAAAATTTCAGATTAGGTATACCTCCTAGTGCCTTTTGTATTTTATTTTCGCAGTTGATGTGACTGATACGAAAATTGACAGATTATAGAATTTGAATAGTGCGTTCGAATCTCTACATGGTTTAATTTTGACAATTGACATGCAATGGACGCGTGTTGACATTCGAAAGGATAAGATGTCAGTGTTGTCAACCACGAAACGAAAAATATAACTCAAAACAATGCTGTAATGAGTTCATTACAGCACTGTTTTTAGTACTGTAATGGACTCATTATGACACTGAAATAGAGAAACGATATTATTTCCTACTGATGCCTAAGCCACTTAATAACTCAAAGTAAAGCCAACGATCCAAAGAAATCCATCCAACAATAGCGACCAGACGAGACGAAAAAAATAGATCCTTGTTACAATCCGATCGTCCTCCGGGTCTGGAACATTTTGTTGTCTGCGTAGGACACGGCGAATTACACGCGCGTCACAGGCGGTGGTAATAAAGCAACACGGGACAAATTTTCAACGCATTCCTAGGTGCCGTTTTATAAATTCGGATTATAATGTTCTCGGGCACAATAATGCATTGTGTCAAACGGTTTACGTTTTATTGCTCTTGCAAACTGCAAGATACTCGTATAAATAACCGCCTGACTCGTATTGTCCGCGCTTGTAAGATGTGCCAATTTAATTCATCAGCAAAAAAGAAGACGTGGGCAAGTAAGTTCCCTACATGACGAGGGCAGCCTGGGGGGGAATTTACTCTAGCGTGTTATTTAAGGAAGTATACTTTTGATACCTAATTATAAATATGGCTATAATACGAGAGGTGATCCAAAAGTACTGATAATAAAAATAATATGCGGGTAGTTAAAACACAAATAGTTATTTATACTATAAGGGATGTAGTAACATTCAGCATGCGATCAAAATTTTCCGAAGAGTCAGTAAAATATGGTTTAGGGCTCATTCGATTCATAATTCTATTTAGAAAGTTCTTCACAAAATTCCAAAAGCGCTCGCAAAAATTACACAGGTTATAAACAATTAACTGAAAAAAATAGTAAATCGTTTTTTACTTATATGTCAGAAACCATTTGAGATATTGCAAATTTAAAAAGAGATTCGGGAAGAGCAGGAAATTTGCTAAAAAAGACCCTACTCCCGGAAGTGTAGGATGAGTATTGATTATTTTTGCGTAGGACTGAAAATCCGTCCGAAAACAGGTTCTTCCCCATATCTGAATCACGCTCCAAAAAATGTTATTTAAAAAATATTAAATATTTAAATTTGTACTTAGAATTTAGAGGATAAAAGACGAATAATATTCCGATGGCAAAACATTTTTATCACAATTTTTCAATAAGGAAAGCGTTAGTTAAAAAACAATTTATCAAAGCTTGGATATTAACATTGCAAGTGAAATAATTGTTTAACTACGAATCTCGCTTTTTTCGCTTCGTCGAGCTATTTTCAAATGGTACTGAATAGATTTTTGTCAGCAGAATATAAAAATTATTAATCCTCACATTGTTGTCAGCAATTTCGGTCGATGAAAAATTTAAAAGTTAACTTAATCCAGTAAATTTTTTTTTATACATTTATTCGTTTTTATATTAACGAAAGCTATCTAAAAATGATATTAAATAATTTTATCTTCAATTGTTCACAAACTTGTTTTAAACAAATGAATTATCAATAATTAAGATTTTTTTTGTATTAGTAATTTTTGATAAACACAATAATAAAAGGAAAAGGCCCGTTTCCTAAAATATTTTTTTCGTTGCTTGAAAACGGTTTTGCTAAATAACTATTTTTTTCAGCACTTGTAATTGATATTAAGGGATAATTTTTTTTATAATAATAAATTATGTTTCTTCGTGATTTATTGAAAAAAATTTGATTTTTTTCGTTTATTTTTCATTGTTTATTAAAAAACAATTTTTTATAAACAATTAATATTTTCAGGTAACTCCCTACATATTTCGAAATTTTTTTTATTTATATTGTATTTTGAAAATTAGTTTCTTCATGACTCCATCTGTTTCATCGGGGTGTCAATGTTTAAATCGATTATATTTCATAAACTATATAAAAATGAGTGAAAAATACAAAGACTTAATTGTTCTCCATAATTTGAAGAATAGATTAAGATCAAAATTCAACATGCTCACTAATTATTTATTTATGCCATTTTTCTATAAAAAAATTATTGAATTTTTTTTTCCTATTATATATTTAATCATGACTTAATTTTTCTCTCGATTAATGGAGAATATTTAATTCTCAGCATTTTTCTGAATATTTTCATTTCATACAATATAATCAATTTAAACATTGACCCTCAAATTAAATGATGGAGTCATGATGAAAACAATTTTCAAAATGCAATAAAAAATTTAAACTTTTTTTCTCAGAAAAATGCGATAGGTTGTTTTCATTTTTTCTTGTAAATAAATAAAAAATAAACAGGAAAAACAACGAACTTTTTTCAAGATATTACGAAAAAAATAAATTATAAAACAAAAATTTGATTCCCTACTATTGATTACATGTGATAAAAATAAAAGTTAATGAACGAAACCATTTTTTAGCAGCAAAAAAATTTTTTAAGAAACGGGACCTTTTCAAAAATAATATGTATCGAAGATTAGAAATTCGAAAAAAATTTATTTTCGAATTATCAATAAATAACCTATTTGCCTATAACAACATAACATGTGAAGATGAAATTATAAAATATTTTCAGGTAGCCTTAATTAGTATAAAAATAATAAATACATAAAAAAAATTTTACTGGATTTAGTGAACTTTCAAATTTTTCACTGACGTGAATTGTTAATAACAATTTGAGCATAAATGATTTATGAATTCTGCCAACGAAAATCTATTCTGTACCCATTGAAAAATAGCTCCACATAGAGAAAAAATTTTGGGATTCGTTGTTTAACAATTATCTCACTTGCAATATTAATATCAAAGCATTGATAAATTATGAATTAACTAGTGCATAACTTATTGAAAAAATGTGATAAAAATTTTTTGCTGATGGAATATTATTCGTTATGTCATTCATCCTTTAACTGCTTGAATTTTTTAAAATGAAAATTTTAATATTTAATATGTTAAAAAATTTTTTGGTAAAGTTATCGAACCTTTATATTACAATCAAGAAATATTGCCGGCTAGATTTCATCTATTGTGATATTATGTATGAAAAATCTATAAAGAATAGAATGATGTTATGTCAAAAGCTTTCGCGCGCTTGTCTCATCCAGGATTATCAGAAAACGCCAATATCAACCAATTTGGGACACCCTGTTAATTCAATGTATTCGCAAGAAAGCGGATAAGTTAATCCGCATAGAAATTCAAGCAGTTAAAATTCCAAAGCGTGTTATAACTCATTCATCCAAGAGATCTATTTCAAAAAACTCACACGATGAAATATCAAAGCCATCTCGATCATAAAACTCCATAAAAACCTTCAAGGAATGCCGGACAGAACTGACATTTCCTGCAACGTGAATCACAAACCCACGACAGACTTTCTGGTCCAGATATTTTATCAGCAAATTCATCATACTTCTTGTGCTGATGTTTACCCCCCAGATCCTGGGCAATTAGTAATAAATCAGAGTAGTCGGTGATTCGCTTGTCTCATATTAACAGTAGCTATCGTCCTTGCCAACTTCTCTTGATTATTCAATGATTATTATGATTACTTTATTGCTTCTGCAATTTCTATCAACGTCCAAGTAGTTCGAGCCCCTGGGGCCTTCTAGTGTATTACGGCCGCCTATGGGGATCACCTGGGGAAACTTCATATAATGCGGCACCTTGAATTAGGACCAGTAGATACCTGGATTCTGGACAAGTTCATGATACCAGGAATAAAACAAAATAACAAAGCTAACTAAAGAAATATAAACTATTGAATTGAAATTAATGATGAAGGAGCTTATGTATTTTCGTTTGGCTTTTATCGTACAATTTTTATAAGGAAACAGTGTAGCGTGTAGTGTTAGCTGGGGTTACTGACGGGGTGCCATACAATTTGTCGTATGTCAAGACAAAAAACCCCATTCATAAAATCATGGCCCCATACGTGTTGTCTTCTCTTTATAAAAATAAGCTTAATTATTAAATGGTAAAGGATATCTTTCTTCCAGAGTGATTAATGAACACAGCGTTAAATTTGTAGAATTCGCCCACATCGAATCTGAAAATAAACATAGTTTAAACAACTAAAAAACACTCTTATAAAGAATATCGGGTATTTAATTGTATCGGTGTTTACTTGCTGGAAATTCATTTTAAATAAATAATATGATTCAGATATCCACAAATTTGTGGAAATCTGAATCATATTATTTATTCAAGAATATAGGGCTAAAATAAAATTTAAAAATCAATTTATGACAATAGTATATAAAAAACACCAGTAAAATTGAGAAAGAAAGGTGGGGCGCTTGATATACGAAAATTATGGCACAAAGCGCCCCACGCTTCTTTCTCAATTTTGCTAGTATGTTATATACAGGGTGAACCATAGACCACTGCGTTAATTTTTACCATAGGTTCTTGAGATCAAACGAAACATACCGTTTTTCAGAAAGCCTTCGATAGAGTGAATCACCGAATTTTACTGAATAAATTGGAAAACATATGGATTTAGTACGCAGTTGTCTGGTCTCCTTGGATCCTATCTGTTGCATCGCAGGCAGTAGTTTTTGTTAAGGGATTTCGATCGTCCGAATATTTGTCTGGCTCTGGTGTGCCCCAGTGCTCTAATCTTGGCCCACTCTTGTTCTTGTTGTTTGTCGATGATCTGACTAGTATTGTCGACGCGATGGGGCTATTATTTGCGGATGATTTCAAGCTCTTTTTAAGAGTGTTCAGTGTGCAGGACTGTTTCAGGTTGCAGGGTGCTTTAGTAGCTATGTTGAAATGGTGTGATACCAACGGTCTAAAGTTGAATTTTTCTAAATTTAGTGTCGTTTCTTTCACGAGAAAGCTGGAACCCCTTTTGTTTGATTATTCTTTGGGAGATTTCAGGTTGTCGAGGTTGAATATTGTTAAACACTTAGGCGTCCTTTTTGATAGTCAGATGTCATTGGTCCCTCATATAAGTGATTTGCTGAGTGGTGCTTCTAAGCTATATGGTTCGTCATTATTCGTAGCGCCAGACAATTTCGTAATTCCGGAACACTGATTCTCCTGTTTAACATCCTTGTGAGGACTAAACTTGAGTATGCTTCGCTCATTTGGCAGCATATTTATTTATGTCATATTCAGCGTTCGGAGTCAGTGTAGATTTTATAATTATCTTTCATATAGAGAGGAAGGCGTTTATCCCCCCAGAGGTACTGATCACGCTGTAATCTTGTCTAAGTTCGGTGCTGTCTCGCTTGCAGATCGAAGAGGTTTGCAAGCAATAGTTTTTTTATACAAGCTTGTCCGTGTTGATTGCTCTTACCTACTGTGGAAGGTTAGTTTCTATGTTCCAAGGCCAAACATGAGATCTGGGCCTTTGTTCTATCTGGTCCCCCCTAGGAATAATTGCATGATTCGGACGCCTGTTCAGCGTATGTGTAACCTAGTAAACGTGGTAAACGGCTTGTGTGGGACTTGTGATATCTTCTTTGACAGTTTAACTGCCTTTAATCTGGCATACCTCAATGGTTTAGCATAATGATATTGTATTTTTTTTTGTGTGTTATTATTTACATATACTGTTGTTAATTTTTCTGCAATTGGGTTTTTAACCTGTAGAAAAATAAAGCTGTTTATTTATTTATATCGTTTTTCCATATTCAGCTGCGTTAAAAAATTATAAGCATTTTAAGTTTTCACATTGGGCAAATACTCCTCTGTAGTCCAGTTTAGTTTGAATGAAAATTACCTTCCACAGCATCCACTATTGGAAAAAAAGAAGTTATGATTCTAGAAAGTACAAGATACGGATCTTTAGTTTAAGTGCTATTTATTTTTCATGCAATTCAACCAATCTGTAGAGTAGTAGTGAGAAACCCACAAGAAGTGGAATGAATCTATTGATGCCAAAATATGCACGAGTGTTATAAAAAAACCTTCTACAAGAGATCATTTCAATTGATATTGTCGTTTGAATATTACAGGTGAAAATGCAATTTTTTTTATGAAATTTCAACACCCTATATCTTTTGAACGGGGCCAAATTTGGAAAAATGTTATAGAAAGACAATGTTTCTTTTGACGTCAAGAATCTATGGTTGAAATTAACGCAGTGATAAAAGACTCACCCTGTACACGATTGTCATAAATTGATTTTTAAAATTATCTATGACTTTTTTAGCCCGATATTCTTTATAAGCGTGTTTTTTTAAACCATAATTATCTTTTACTCTTTAGTGACTGTCATAAAAATATTTATGGTAATCATTAAGTTAAAATTGCAAGACAGATAGCATCGAATCCCAAAATTCTAATATGATACAATCTTAGAATATGGCCGAAAAAACTTTTTTTTCGACGTGGATGTGAGTCGAACCCACGTTCAACGTATCCAAGATACAAGTTACAAACTGACATACATACATACAAGTGAAGCTAATATAAGATTATTAAAAAGACAGAGCTGCAGTCTATCCTCGAAGTCAGTTGGACAATGTTAGACAAAACTGGTAACCGATTAATGTAAGTATTCAAGAACCACCGTGTAGTGGCCAAAAACGAATCATTCGAACCCACCCTTTATTCTTGGTGTAGAACAAGCATTAAAAAACTAAATTTAATGCAATCAACTTAATATTGGCGAAATGATGCACATTCATTGCTTCGTCGGATTGAAAACCAGGTGATTCAGATTACAGTAGCCTTATCTACATCATCAACGTCTTCATTCCTTTTCTGCCAGTCCATTTCGGAGAAATGCATCTTTTTAATTACACTTCTGCCTCACGAAGAATTAAGTCGGCAGGTATTAATAAAGAAAGGCATCTACATCAGGTTATTAAAGCTCAACTGAAGTCACTTTATGCAGATTGAGACGTTAGAGATGAGAATGCAAATTGAAGAAATAGCACTCACCTTATAAGAGGCATTCCTCCATTTATCTCGATCTAATGAAAACAGCTGAAAACTGCTGGATATAAAGATATAAAGAACTTTTAAGAAGATTTTGTCCATATGTTTTCAATTTCGTTTCGACATCAATTTGCAGTGATCAAAAAATCGTGACTTTTGCGCAATTGTTTTCGTCCATTTAACCATAATGATTTCCCATTTCGATTTGAAAATGAGTGAAATTTTCGAAAAAATCCGCCATATTGTTCTTTTCTATTATAAAAAAGCTCTAAGTGAACAGCGGAACCAGTAGTGTTTTATTAAATTTCGTTCCAGAAATTTTGATGTCAAGATGTTCCTGAATAGACTTGTTCAATTCAATAATTTGAAATATAGGAAGATTTCCAGTTTAAGTCAATTTCATTCTTTTATAATAAACTCAATTCTTCAGAAAATCATAGAATGCAGTTGAAATTTTCTTTGTCGATTTGATGGAACGACATAATATTCCATCCTTATATTTGTGTTTAGTTTTTAGAATATCAACCGATTTCAAAGTGGCACGTGTTGCGGCATGTCACACCGTAAGTCGTAACCAAGAATTGTTTACAGTTAATCGAATATTAATGCCTGAAGAGACAAGAGTTATACACAAATGTCGAAACAAATGTTATTCTATTTCTTTTTTCACTTAGGCCGAATTTTGGCGGTGCAATCTTTCGAAAGATTCCGTGTCTTTCAAAAGATTCGTATTTAAGAGTTGCAACGGTGACGTCACACGCAAAATCTTTCGAAAGATCTTTCAATCTTTTGAAAGAACATTTTTGGGTAGTTGGAATGTTTTGTAAATATGTCAAATGTCAATTATGGCGGATAATTTGAATTTGCTTATGATTGTAATTTGTAATATTGCATTGAAAAAGCTAAGCACACGTTTATATTTATTGTTGAAGTAATGGCGAAATAAATAAGAGAGTGATTATTTACAATAATTCTGTGATTCAAGAAATGGGGTTTGCCATGCTTTGCAAGATATCTGCCTTTTTCTTAGTATTTCTGAAAGTAGTCATTTTATTGAATCAAAACTTCTAGATATTTTAACTATTTATCAAATACAAATTGGTTTCGACTTCTAACTGGATGAGGATATGTGATACGTTGTCAATACGTATCATCATGCCGCCACGCGGAAAGAGCTGCTCTGTATGTTCTAATAAAATTGATAGATATGAAGATTCTATCGATTGTACTACCTGTTTAATAAGTTTCCATAATAAGTGTGTGAACATTTCTAACGAAACTTCCAATAAAAATCGTGTAAAATCAGTGAATGGGTGGATTTGTGATTCTTGTGCTGGGGTCGCAGCACCCTGCTCCGTTGACATTTCCAACCCCCAACATAATACTGATGATGTAAGTGTGATCTTTAAACAAGCTATCGAAGAGGCAATCTCACCTCTTCGGTCCGAAATAACCGAACTGAGGAATTTAATAATGTTTCAAAATAAACAAATAAATTCCCTTATTACAAAAATAACATTGATTACCGAGGAAAAGAAATCTCCGTCTCCATTGTCGCCAGCTGCGCGGTATCTCCGTACTGATAGTGAGAAGTCACACGTGCCAATCAATACGATCGATCCAGTTTCTTCTGTCGTCAACTATACAGGGGATCCACAAAGTGAGAACTCACGTATATCCGAGTCAACGTTACAACCTTCTACATCTAAATCGGAGTGGACAGTGGTCAAATCAAGAAAAAAAGGTCAGAGGAGTAGGGCTGTTGCTGCTGCAGAGAGGACGATGTTGGATCGGTCATCACCACCAAAACCCCGCAATACAAAGGTGAGAACTTCATTAATAGTAGGAACATCTAATTCAAGTGCACTTAAAAGTGCTCCAAAAAGATCTCTATCCCACATTCATGTGTCACGCCTGAGCCCTACCACAGATGCCGAGGATATTCTCAAGTTTTTGTCCGAAATTATTCCAGCTACGGAATTAAGCTGTGAGAAATTGAAATCCAAACAACCGAACATCTATTCGTCCTTCAGGCTCTCATTTCCATCGCTATTTCACGCTAAAGTATTGGATCATGCTCTATGGCCCGAGGGGGTAACTGTCAATAAGTTTTTTCTGAAGCGAAGCCAGGAGCCGATGCCGACAACTTGAGGCTTTTTCATAGATTCGAAAATGTTACAGGATGCGTCAGTTTGCATCTTCCGAAAATATGCTACAAAAAATACGAACAATCACAAAATGTACAAAAAGATATTAAAATTATGCAACTAAATGCTCAATCTCTCACTAATAAACTAGCCAGCCTGGAAATTCTTCTCAGCGTCTCCAATCCCGATATAGTGAGTATGGCTGAACACTGGTGCTCGTCTGATCAATCGACTTTCTTGGCGCCGCCGGGATATAGGTTGGGAGCCTACTACTGCAGACCAACTCGCCTTCACGGGGGATGTGCTATCTATGTTAGATCTGACCTTCTTGTGCAAAGCATAAATGTTCTTAAATTCTCGGTTGAACTGCAGTGTGAGATGTGTGCTATTAAAATCAAACTCGGTAAGACCACATATTGTATACTAAGTGTATATCGACCACCTTCTGGTGACTATAGTTTGTTCATGAAAACAATTGAATATGTTGTATCTCATTTTTGCTCAATTTCCAGCTTATTTTTTCTGTGTGGAGATCTAAATGTTGACCTTCTTTCTGTCGATGATCCCCGCAGAAAATCATTAGTTGATCTCTTTGTGGGCTTCAACTTGGAGGGTAAATCCATGGAGCCTACAAGGGTTTTCACCAACAAAAATGGGCATACTTCTCATACCAAGGTAGATTATCTCATAACGAACGCAGATATAAACTCTTTCAGTTCCAGGACTTTCGATCCGCTTATTAGTGACCACAGGGTCATTATTGTAGAATATTTGCATTCCGAGCCTTCTGTTGTAGTCCATGACAGGAGGCTTGGTAGGATAATGTCCCCAAATAATATGAATAATATTTTTTCCCTTATTTCTGGCGAAAGCTTTGACGTTATTCATTCTTCCCTATCAGTCGAGAACAAATTCCAGGAGTTTGTTAACATTTTGAAATCGGCAGTTGAGGTTTCATGCCCCTTGATACCTCTCCGTCCCAACACTGCGCATAAATCCGCTTCGATCAATCCTTCAATACTGAGAGCACGAGATCAGCTCAAAAATATCCATTGGATTTTTCAAAACATGAGAACACATGAAGCCAGAGAGTTTTATAAATCTGCTAGGTCACAGTATGATCAGTTGATTAAGCGCTCCAAACTGGAGTTCAACCAAAACCTTCTATTGAAAACGGCAAATCCGAACAAGATCGTCTGGAAAATGGTGAACAGTGAGTTGGGGCTTAAGGCGGATAGGGGTAAGCGAATTATCCTACATGTGGACGAGAAGTCTGTTTCTAATCCCCAAGATGTGGCAGAAATTTTCGCTGGTTATTTCTCGGTTGCTGGCGAATCCATGCTCGCCGCTCACTATGGCGGTGCTCTTTCCAACTCATGGACCATGCATCGTATGCTGCCTTACAATTTTTTCTTCTTCCCAGTGACGTCCAGCGAGATTTCATGCATCATTAGCAACCTGAAAGCTGATGGCAGCGTGGGTCCGGATTTGATTTCTCCAAGAATTTTGAAACTGCTATCTCCTTTGATATCTGAACATGTGGCATTTCTCATCAATGAATCTGTTTCGGCAGGCATCTTTCCATCTATCCTTAAAGAAGCAAGGATTATACCAATTCACAAAAAGGATGATATTCATGATATTGCTAATTACCGCCCAATTTCCATCCTTAGCCAATTGTCTAAGATATGCGAAAAAGTAATCTACGGAAGAGTATACAATTACCTTGAAAAATTTTCAATTCTCTCAAGTTGTCAGCATGGCTTTAGATGTGGAAGATCAACCCAGACCGCTTGCTGTGAGTTTCTAGAGTTCGTGTATTCTTCTGTGGATGAAGGTGCTCACGTGGTGGGGATATTCTTCGATCTTTCTAGAGCGTTTGATACTCTGCAGCATGAATTTATATTGGAAAAGCTGTATCAATTGGTTTTAGAGGGATTTTTCTGGATTGGGTGAAGAGCTTTCTGAGTCATCGGAGAATTTACGTCCGGCTCAATGATTCCAATTCCAGCAAATACCAAACCAACCTTGGAGTTCCTCAAGGTTCGGTTCTTGGACCTCTTTTATTTATTCTATTTATGAACGATTTGCCGGACCACATTTTGTCCTGCATCCTGATACTCTTCGCGGACGACACCTCGATTGCAATTAGAGCAGGAAGTCTGGAGGAGCTAATGTGTGAATCTGTAATCCAATCTTTCAAAGATTGGTGTCATCGTAACAACCTGATTATAAATTTGACCAAAACTTATATTCTCAAGTTCCAAAACCGCACAACTCCGTCTAATGAATCTGTACTATTTCACCATTCCGAGGGGTATCTTGAGTCCACCGATTGTGTTAAATTCCTTGGCATTTATGTTGATAACAACCTTAGATGGACCAATCAAATTGATGAAATTTGTAAAAAGTTGAACAAATCCTTTTATGCTATATCGCGACTCAAAAGTGCTCTCCCTGTAGATGCCTTATTGGGTATATATTACAGTATGGTATACAGCCACCTGAATTATAGTGTAGTTCTGTGGGGATCATCGGTTGGGGTAGGCCGTGTCTTCGTCTGTCAAAAGAAGATTTTAAGCCTCATTTTTGATCTTAAACCTTTAGATTCCTGCCGTCCACTATTTAGCAAATTTAAAATCCTGACATTCCCATGTATTTTCATTTTAAACTGCTTATTGTACATTCATAAAAATATACAATATTTGAAAAAATGTTCAGATTTTCACAATTATGAAACCAGGCATGGAAATGATTTATGCATTTCTCGGCATCATACAACAAAGTACGAATCAGCACCTTCTTACTTAGGAGCGAAGCTCTACAATCATTTACCCAATATAATCAGATCCTTGAATCTGAGACAATTCAAGAAAGAAGTTAAGTCGTTGTTGATTCAAGGTACCTACTATAGTGTTGTGGAATACCTCTCCGTAACTATCATATGATCCCACCGGTGTTCATATTGTTGTCGATTGCACAAGGTTGTATTTCACTTCTTTGACTTGTCCTACACATTGTTATATGTCTCACAGGACCAATAAAGTATTATTATTATTATTATTATTATTATTAATAACAGAAATAACTGCATCCTCCATTTTAATGAGGATTAATTCTTGAACATAAAAAATGTAAATTAAATTCTCTATACAATTTCTAAAACTCGCAATATACTCTTAAAGCACTAATAACGAACTACTCCTATCAGAGATAACCACTGCAATGGGTATTGAAAAACTAACCTAAAATCTACAACACAGATTTTAAATTTCGCGGCTTCTATGATGTCACCAGTTCTAAAGATACCGTTTTAGCGAGTATTGAACCCATGACGTCACAGCAAAAATCTTTTGAAAGATCTTTCGAAAGATTGCATCGCCAAAATTCGGCCTTAGTTTTTTTGTGTAGTTTTTTTGAATTTTTGGATGTTAAGATAAGAATGGAAAATTCTCTCTTATTCATCAAAGAAAACAGTGTTTTCTTTAATAAGTAAAGGTATCATAGATACTTCAATCAAAAAGTGTATACTATACTATAATTGTCATTTTTAGATTATTTTCGATTTATTTACACTTTCTAGAATACTAGTGGAAAAGCCCGTCTCGCCTCGGGCGCAAGTAAGAAAGCGCGCGGTCGTTATTAGCAAATGTCCCCCTATAAGCAGCCGTTCATGTCATTTTGTGTCTAGCTTTCATCGTGAAGACGTGTTTAAAAAAACGCCCAAAAAACTTTCCGACGCCCAACTGAAACGCCAACGGCGGCGAATTCAAAACAGCCTTCTGAAAAAGAAACAAAAAGAAGAAGGCAGAGGCAATTGGAGCAACTGCAGAAAGAAAACGTGGAACGCGCGAAAAAGAAAAGGGAGCTTCTAGAAAATCAGATGACAGCTTTTGTTTTTCGTGTACGAATATAGCACAGGGCTACCCCCAAATTACAATTGTTCGGTTTGCATAGAGATGCAATGTAAATGCATTAAATCTTAGGCTGCTGCAAGCAGACCTTCATTAGTATCATTGTTTAAAGTTGACAGAATCTGGGCGTGTTTCCAGGTGTCGGAATAATGGAACCAATTCTGCTGTATGATGTTCCCTGCAGACAAAATGAATAAGGGCCAGTTGATACAAATTCTCTTAAGCTAACTTTTTGGGAAGCAAACGCAAAGGCACTGTTATACTGGCGTACATTGTTTTGGAAATTCTTCGATTCTTTATCTTTTCCTGTGTAAAGTTCTCTGAGCAAAGCTGGTACTTCTTTCAATTGCATCTGCTCGCTCACTACAACTTTGCCTTTCTGGCAGCACTGGCTGAACCCATCTCGCCCTTTTTCACCCTTAAAATTCAGAGCATTGCAAAATTGACACGATTCGCTCTTTTCGTCGACAGAAAACGCGGGAATTTCGTCTTCAACCGGAGCCCTTCTCGCTACAAATACTGATCGCATTGCGTAATTTGTTATTGTTATTGTTATGAACGCGGCGTCGGTCGAGAACCCAGTGGTCTGCCTCGTCATCGTGTCTCCATTGTGAATTAAAATTTTAAAATTTTACACTGGACCTAACTCAAAATTGAAAAATCGGACGTGACCAGTTTTCAATTTTATCCCAAAAATGGAGAATAACCATCCAAATTTCGGTTTTCAATATCTTTTTCAATTATAATTTTCTAAATTAACTTACTAGGAAGGTTTGGAAATTAAAAAGCCCATTTGTTGAGCGGTGGCGCCATCTACAGCAAAAACATGCCAAACACCCTTAATTTTTAAGTTTTTTCTGTTTTTTAAAGAAATTATTGATGTTTGGCACTTGTCATTATTTTTCTGCATCAGTTTAGATGCCTACCGTTAATTTTAAAAAAATTGATGCAAATCGGTTGATTGGTTTAGGCGCTAGACCTTACTATTCATCATATTATTATAATAGATACTTGTTCAATTAAATAATTTGAGATGTGGGAAGATGTCCATTTTAAATCAATTTCATTCTTTTATAATAAACTCAATTCTTTAGAAAATCATGGAATGCAGTTGTAATTTACTGTCTCCATTTGGTGGAACGAGATAATGCCGTATGCCTGTATTTGAGGTTAGTTTTTAGAATATCGACCGATTTCAAAGTGGCACGTGCAGTTGTTCCGTTGCGACATGTCACACCGTAAATTGTATCAAAGAATTGTTTGAATTACTCTTAATCAAAAACGAATGATTGAAAAAACAAGCATTTTATACACAAATGTACATGTGTCGTATTCATTTCTTAATTGTTTTTTTTTAATTGTTAAATGTTATGATAAGAATGAAAAATTATCTCATTTTCGTCAAAGAAAACAGTGTTTTCTAGAATAAATAAAGGTATCTGATACTTCAATCGAAAAATGTAAGACTATATGTAATTGTTATTTTAGATTATTTTTGTTTTATCACCATTCAAGAATAGAATTGTTCAATTAAATAATATACATATTTGATTAGCAAGAAAAAATTGTAGGGGCTTGGTTGGGAAGATTTGAATCTCCCACCGCAAAGCTACCATGTACCATCTGACTGCCATTTGTTTCGGTCTGTCTTGATGGTTAAAAAGCTGAAGCTGAAGACCACTTGGCCAAGTTTTTCAACGTTAAACCACAGAATTTCAACACACATGGAATTATGAAAATACCCGAAGATGGCTACAAGTGATAGATAATAATTACTCGATCGAAATTAATTTTGCATAAAGAGAAATTTCACTCCAAAATATACCAAAAAAAAATTTAGAAAGCACTGACGTGAGGTCAGATCGCTTTGGCGCTCTTGTTGAGCTACCTGCGAGTAAATATTCAAACCTTAACAAATCTATAAACTCTCTGATCGGATAAACAATAGTCTTTTTCCGTACTATGAGACAATGTGATGCAAATATGAAAGCCTATTGAATAAACAAACCTTTATCTCAATTTGAAAATAACTACTCATAATTTTCACCAAATTTTGTTCTATGCTTCTCCTAAAAACTTACCTCATTGCTTTTCTGAGTTCTGACAACGCCAGCAAATTCTTTCTCTATGATAAAAAATTTTTTTATTAATATTACGTCTGTGCTTTTCTGAATTTTGACAACGTCATCGACATCGAATTCTACCTCTATGAATTCTATGAAAATTTTGATTGATATTACGCCAACTGACACTGATATCTAGGTCCGCAAGTTGTCAAACGAATATCGATCTGTGATGGCAAATCTTTCAATGACAAAGCTCGGACTTCATAACATTTCTATTTTTCTCTTGAGTAAATGAAAAAAATGATCATATCTTCAGAAGGGGGAAAGCTACGACAATGAAATTTGAGGATGAGTAAGATATCGGTAATCTCAATATATATACGGATTTTTATTCAAATCTAAATGAAGTCTTAGGAGATATTGAGTATTGAAAATTTTTTTTTGGGAATTTTTTAAAAATTTTCTAGCGTGACGATTTCTGCGAAATTTTGCAAGCCGTTTCATTTCAGCCTCTCTCAATAACATTCCAAGTATCAACTTGATCGGATGGATATTCTAGTAGTTATTGAGGAAACAAAATTTCAGATGCTCATAACTACTGAACCATCGAACGGATTTGGCCCAATAACGAACTTGGCCGAGATATTTATACCTCAAACCTATTCTGAAAGTTTCAACTCTCTAACTTCATCCGTTCGAGAGTTATCGTGTTCACGGAACGGACGGACGGACGGACGGACAGAATCGATTTTGACCACGGATTATTCATCAGTAGGTCCAAACAAAACGATTGATACCACTTTTGCCCAAAAATTCGAAAGTCACAGACATTTGGGCAAATTGATAAGCACTCTGTTCAGGTGCACAAGAGCGCCAAAGACAGGAAACTTCCTTAATTATATCGGGTTTTCCAATGGGGACTTGCAACTTTGAATTTAATTCGTGAACCAATCATTTAACTGTCAACGTCAATTTATTCAGTAAAGTGAAGTTATAAGAATTTACTACCGAAATTCGGAGTAGATGACCGCAACTTTAAGAGCCTTAACACCAATTTTCGGTCGTAATTCTCGCCCTAGTAGACAGGCAATCACAAGTTTGGTCCAAAAATTTGAGTCTACATATTCGCTATTGGATGTTGTCTTACCAGTGAGACAAAGGACCGGTCGCAGTAACGAAAACAATGCTGCCGTTCGGGCTTCCGTAGCCGACGACCCAAATCAGTCAATTCTACGGCTTTCTCAAGAATTGGGCATCCGTCAGACAAATCTAAGGCGATTTTGGGTATGGATCTTGGTTTGCACCAGTACAAGACCAAGTTGACTTGAATAATTGAAGCCTTTGGACCATTTGAAGTGACGTACGTTCTCCGATTGGGCTCTGGAAAAGCTGCGCCACGATCATGTTTTTCATCGGAAATTTATTTTCAGCGATGAAGCTCATTTTTGGCTCAATGGATTTGTCAATAAGCAAAATATGCGTTATTGGACAGGCAGCACCCCACACGTGATTCACGAGACTCAATTGCTTTTCCAAAAATCACGGTTTGGTGCGGTCTCCACGCCGGCAGTATCATTGGACCGTATTTTTTCGTTGATGCCAACAATCGTCACGTTACAGTCAATGGCGATCCCTACTGCGCCATGATAACAAATTTTTGTTGGCCCCAATTGCTAGGTATGGACTTGGCTAACATGTAGTTTCAACAGGACGATATCACTAGCCACACAGCACACATAACAATCGGTTTATTGAACCAGACATTTGGTGAGCATGTAAGCAGCCCCATCGATTAACCGCCTCGTTCGTGCTATTTGACGCATCTGGATAATTTTCTTTGAGGCTACGTCAAGTCACTGGTCTGTGCCAACAAGCCGGCAACATTGCAAGAGCTCAGAGACAACATTGAACGCGAAATAGCGGACGTTTCGGCTGAAGTGTGGCCGAGTAATAGAAAATTGTGTCCAGAGAATTGACCGCTGCAAACTGACCTGTGGTGGCCATATGAACAAAGTCGAGTTCCATTAATAAATGTTATGATGTACTCCGAGCCAATAATAAAGTTTTTGAAATATCTCAAATGGTTTGTGTTTCATTTAGATTCAAAGTTGTCAAGTTCCTATTGGAAAACCCATTACAATACAAATAGTCCAGTCAATGAAGGGAACGAATTAATTAGCGGCAATGGAAATTTTTGCTTTTATTGTTGGGGCAAAAAATAGGATACCCAAAAACATTTTCAATCCTCTAGAGGAAAGGCTTAAGAGGGGAGGGGTAAAAAAGGCTTTTTTCTTATAACTCTGGATAAAAAATTCCGAACGGGTGGCTTTTTTCTTATAACTCTGGATAAAAAATACCGAACGGGTTGAAATTTTTCGGGATGGTTAAGTAGATAATTATACATCTTGTATTAAAATTTCAACCCTCTGGGGTGACGGCTAAGCGGTGGAGGGGGTAGGAAAGGTTTGTTTCTCATAACTCCAGATAAAAAATTCCGAATGGGTTGATTTTGAAGAATGGTTATGTTGATGATTATACATCTTATATTGAAATTTCAACCCTCTAGGGTGAAGGCTAAGTGGTGGAGGGGGTGAGTAAAGTTTTTTTCTCATAACTCGGGACAAAAAATTCCGAATGGGTTGAAATTTTAAGGAATCGTTAAGCATACAATTATCTATCTTGTGTTGAAATTTCAACCCTCTGGGGTGAAGACTAAGTGGTGGAGGGGGTAACATCGATTTTTCTTCTCATAACTTCGGATAAAAAATTCCGAATGGATTGAAATTTTAGAGCATGGTCAAGCATAAAATTGTCTATCTTGTGTTGAAATTTCAACCCTATGGAATGAAGGCTAAGCGGTGGAGGGGGGAGGAATGTTTTCTTCCCATAACTTCGGTAAAAAAATTCCGAAAGAATTGAAATTTTGAAGTATTGTTAAGCTAATGATTACATAGCTTGTATTTAAATTTCAACCCAATGGGGTGATGGCTAATCGGTGGAGGGGGTGAGAAAGTCTTTTCCCTCATAAGTCCGGATAAAAAATTCCGAATGTGTTTAAATTTTAGAGCATGTTTAAGTAAATACTTGTATTGAAATTTCATCCCTCTGGGGTGAAGGCAAAGCACTGGAGGGAGTAAGAATATTTTTTCCTCATAACTTTGGATAAAAAATTCCGAATGGATTGAAATTTTTGGGGAATAGTTAAGCATACAATTATCTATCTTGTGTTGAAATTTCAATGGATAAGTATTTACTTAAACATGCTTTAAAATTTCAACCCATTCGGAAATTTTTATCCGGACTTATGAGAGAAAAGACTTTCTCACCCCTCCATCGATTAGCCTTCACCCCATTGGGTTGAAATTTCAATATAAGCTATGTAATCTTTAACTTAACAATGCTTCAAAATTTCAACCCTTTCGGAATTTTTTTATCGAAGTTATGAGAAGAAAACATTTCTCACCCCCTCCATCGTATAGCCTTCATTCTATAGGGTTGAAATTTCAACACGAGATAGACAATTTTATGCTTGACCATGCTCTAAAATTTCAACCCATTCGGAAGTTTTTATCCGAAGTTATGAGAAGAAAAACCGATGTTACCCCCTCCACCACTTAGCCTTCACCCCAGAGGGTTGGAATTATAATATAAGATGTATAATCATCAACTTAACCATTCTTCAAAATTTCAACCCATTCGGAATTTTTTATCTGAAGTTATGAGAAAAAAACCTTTCCTACCCCCTCCACCGCCTAGCCGTCACACCAGAGGGTTGAAATTTTAATACAAGATGTATAATTATTAACTTAACCATCCCTAAAAATTTCAACCCGTTCGGAATTTTTTATCTAGAGTTATAAGAAAAAAGCCTTTTTTACCCCCTCCCTTCTTAAGCCTTTCCTCCAGAGGGTTGAAAATGTTTTTGGATATCCTATTTTTTGTCCCAAACAATAAAAGCAAAAATTTTCATTGCCGCTAATTATTTCGTTCCCCAGGCTTTATTGACTGGACTAAAAATCAAGTATCATTTTCCTTCTCTTTAAAATGTTCTCAATAATGATTGATTGACGATAACATTCAGGCGATTTTTTTCTGTAATTTTGACTTGAATATTTCAGGTATTTTCAAGGGCATACTGGACGGAATATGCCAATTTTAGTATGACAATCGATTTTACCTGGTTTTAGACGAAAGGATTCTCAGCTTCGAAAAAAACTGAAGGAAAATTGTGAGAGGTTTATGGTTTTTGAACAAACGTGCAAAGCGCACGTGGAAATGCACATTCTTTTATTCAACAGTCAACACGGGCAAAAGTAATCGAAACGCTTCATTGATACTTCCTCATTGACAGGATTTCCTATAAAAGGACATCTCACGTTAGACCCAATTAAAAAAAAAGTTCAGATCTGATCCGAATGCAGAGATATTTAAAAATAACGGTCGGGAGTAACAAAGAAGGTTCCGCCGATGTTAAGCGATACGCAACAGACGGACATCATCTAAATTTACTCCCGTTTGACATTTCTGGAATCAGATTAGATTTTCTAGCAGTTACACACCAAGAATTCGTATCATTTTTTTTTGTTAATTGTCGCGGGCTGTTAGGGACGCGACAGGTGCGTATTAGAAAAACAGACAAAGACTAATTGGTATTTGTGTTAGGGAACCGTGAAAACTCCGCCAATTTTCCAATGGTTGACGGCAGTTCGACGGGACGTCTTATCACAGCATCGGATATCTGGGGTCCAACAGTTGCTAGAGGCGTCGTGTTGAAATTGAAGTAATTGCTTTGAGTAATATGCGATATTTCATGTTTTGGAGTGTCATAAGAACAATTAATAACTGGGGATTGGCAGGTGAAACTAGTGGTCTTAATATTACAGACTAGCCAACACTTACGAGGGGTGATCCAAAAGAAATGATCAGCATCAGGTATTTCTAGACCGTATTAAAATCTCAAAAAAAAATTGTCGTCACCTATAAACACAAAATAGGTGCTGGAGTCATAAGATGCAAATGGAGAAAAACGAAATCAGAGCTGTCAACAAATAAATACATTTTTACTAAAGATATACACTAAAAAGAAGCCATCAGAACTCGTTGACAGAAAATCGGATTAACTTCATATGTGGATGGATCATTGAGATATGGATATCCTATCACCTTACATGTCTCGTTTCTCGAAGAAATCCATATTTTTTTGCTAATCACACTTGGAAATCCAAATTTTCTTCAGATCCAAATATAGCCCTGAAAAATGATTCACCACAAAAAGCTACAAATGAGTTCATTGCTAAAATGTTATATTAAACATTGGTTTAGTGTTTGAAAAAACACTTCAAATCTATGAATTTTTGGTGTTACTTGTTCTCTTCGAGATCTACAAAATATCTTTTCTTTGTATTCAATCTCCTTCGAGATACCTAAGAATTTTTATAACGGATCATTAAGTTTGCAACACCAGCCCCTTTAAGTTGAGGGGGTGTAGCGCAACTCAATTCCTTCAAATTTTCGCCTATGGTTCCATCTAGGGGATTCGAGTTCTGAAATGGTATGATGTAGAACAACAATGCTTTCATTCACCATCTATAGTGGCGTTGAACGTTTAACGCAATCAAATTTCATTGAATCAAATAAAAAATAAAACAGGTAATATATATATTTTTTAGAACTTTTGGCTTACAATTTTTTTGTTAGCAAACAATAAAGCGTGTTGTGTAAGCTGAAATATATTTGAGGGAGTTCTTTCTTCAAGAGTGATCTTCTATTAATAAACGTCTCCATGTTTATTAATAGAAGATTCAAGTTGCCTACTTCGAATCTGAAAATAAAAAGACAAAAGAAGAAAAAGAAGTGAATAGAAAAAGTACGTATCAAATTTATTAGAAAGTTATAACCCATTCCATGAAAGAATCGGAAACATTATGAGTAGCCCTAAATCTATCTTGAAATTTATATTTGGGACAATTATTGTGGTAATACTATTGAACCTTGAGGTACTCCACATATTACTGTACTTTCTCCGTTAACTTAGTTAGTTAGTCCTTTTGTGTTTCTGTAGTTGTTTTACATTCACATTTTTTAGTTTTCCACGAAATCTTTATCTAATTCCTAGCAATATCAACTTTGTCTTCAGACATTTTATCTTCATCTATACTTGTTTTTTTTTCACATTTTTGTATACTTTCCATTATATACTTATTTATATAATTCCTATATAAATATGTATTTTGTCTATATTATATTTATTTATCTTCATCTATATCTTGTTGACAGCGTTTATCCATGGTACTGATTTTAATTTTCTTATTTTCATTTGTTACCTTCTATGTTTGACAAAACTTGAAAAAGGCTTATCCACATTACATATCTATTTGAGTTCGATAATATTTTCTCTTTTTGATTTATTTTCTAATTCCCAAAAAGATTACTTCTAAATAATATACTTATAAAAATACTAAATGAATACTTGATCTTGTCGTTTTATAATTTATTTTTGTGAATCAAAAATTTTGTTTCTAATTGTTTAGAATATTTTTTTTCTTTATTTATGATTATTATTGTTGATCAACATAGGGAGTCACTCGGAATGGAATTTTGGATAAAGTAAAGGAGACCTAGCATTAATTATATGTTAAATAGAACCTTTCCAAAGCTGGTTCTAGCAGGAGAAAACAAATTGCAGGTATTGGCGATTAATTAAACGCATCGTTTACCCGCCCATTAATCACACAAGGCCGATGCTCGTAAATAAACGATGAATAATTACTTGTTAACACTTTATTATGGAAAAGATCGAAGCGAAAGCACTTGGGCAACAGCAACCGGAAACGGAAGACCATAGCGCCACCTGCGGTTGTAATTATTGTAGTTCTTATAGATGTACAGGGTGGACATGATATCCAAATATGGAAAAATTTTCATTATAAATAAGTAATTATTTAGAACTTTTTTATCTGCACTGACGTGATTTCAGGAGCTTCAAGCTACACTGCTCAACAATTGATCACTTACTTTTTCTAAATTTATTTCTGAAATATTCGCTCCAAGATTATAAATTTAGTTAGAAATCAGAGTGTTTTCAGTTGATAATATGGTTCACTTGAGAAAAGAATGAAAAAATGGAAAGTTGGAGAGAAAAAAAGACTTTATTATGAACACTCAAAATTCTGTGTTTGAATAACATAAAAATTTTATGATGAAATCACAATAAGGCTGAAGTTTCGGTTAAGCTAGTACCTAGTTGGTCCCCCACGAGCTCGTCTCAAACATTCTACCCTACGAGGCATACTTTCAATCAAACGATTTATAAAATGTTGGGGCAAATTCGTCCAAATACCCCGTAAACCGTTAGAAAGGTCCTCCAGGTTATTGATCGGTTGTTTTAAGGTTGAAAATTGTCTAGACATCTCAGACCAGACATGTTCGATGCAATTCATGTCTGGAGAGCGAGCTGGCCAGTCCATCCTATCAATAGCATGAGTTTTAAGCGCTTCATTAACCAGACGACTACGGTGTGGACAGGCATTATCGTCAATTAAAATGAAATTCTCGCCCAAGACAACCGCAAACGGAATAATTATGGGTTCAATAATCATATCGTGATATCTCTGGCTGATCATTGTGTTGTTCTGCAGAACAACCAACTCTGTGCGTTGGTTCAAAGAAATGCCTCCCCATACACATATAGAACCTCCGCCAAAAGCTGTTGTGGGTACCATAAACTGGTGTGCATACCTTTGACCCCTTTCCCTCCAAGCAAAAATACGTGCATCGGAGTTGACCAAACGAAATCTAGACACATCTCCAATCTTCAACTGTCCAATTGCGGTGCTCCTCAGCCCATTGCCGTCGATGAACCCGGTGTTCCCTATTCAAACATGGATGTTGTACCCTCCTACGTGCTCTCAAACCACGAACATGTAGTCGTCGTCTTACAGTCTGGTTCGAAATTGGAACTCCTGTTGCAACTCTCAGTGATTTATTGAGCTGCGACGCCGGGTAAGTGGGATTTCTCCTAGCATTGAGGATCAAAAGACGATCTTGGGCAGCTGTTGTACTGCGCTGTCGACCTCCTCCATGAACATAAGCTGCTGAGTCGTTTTGGGTGAACCTATTCCAAGCCCGACTCACGACACTTTGCGAAACATTCAACCGCCAGGACCCAGGACACTTCTCGCTGGGACAAACCTTCCTGTATCCACCGTATGATTTGGTCCAGTTGCACAGGAGCTAAACGTCTTCTCGGCATGACTGATAAGCTGATATTGTTCTCATTTCTTCAATTATTGTCACCTTATGTATTTGAACGAGAGAAAAAAACAGATTTAATAACAAGTACCACATTGCTTTTCACTCCACCTGTAACAGCCTACAGATAATAATCGATTTTGTGAACAAGAGCCGATGAACTGAGGAAAAATTTGATATAATCAAATCAAAACATCTTAATTTTTCCTTAGAGAACATATAATGTACAGATATTCACGAGATAACTTGAAAAAAATACAAATGAAGAGAAGTTCATAAGTGATCCCTAGCAATTGTTGATCAGTGTATTAATACAATATTGTCTAATCATAATATGGGAAGAAAATGAATGATGTGTCATATAATATGTTTAAAGAAATCAGCATTGCCATTCTTTATGTGTTTCTCATTTTCTTTTTCATCAAAATAAAGTAGTGGCCTTGGTACATGGAGAGTTGCGACAAATTTCAAAGTTAATGGACTGAAGTTGCAGAACCTACAGTTTTTGATGCATCCTGAATTTCTTGATATATTACACCTTACATATTTGCCTGCAATTATCTTCAAGGTAGAATTTGTTGGTATGCAGGGAATCGACCCCTGGTAGCTTTGCATCTTGCTAACCGACTGCGGGTGTTCTTGATCTGCCGTGCCGCAGGAATTTCTGTGGTTGTTTTTTCAGGATGATTGAGTGGAGTGAATCCATCATTTGGTTAAACGTTTTTGGTATTCATGGATTTTATGGAGGTTATTAATCTATTTTCCAGTGGCATGCAATCGTTATTTCTCTCTTTTTGGATGATAGATCTTTTAATAACAACAGTTTCAAATTAGTGATATAACTAGATTGACTATCAATAAAATTACAGTAGTATTATTGATTTGTTTTTGAGATATATCGAGAACTGTTCAGTAAATATGTCAAATATATTATATAACATTACTAGCAAGGTAAGAGGGTTTTTACTGGCGAATGGAGGATACCTCCTTGAGCCAGTAAAACCCGTTATCTAGCGTGTATTGTTTTATATTTTATTTGTTCCTTATTTGTAAAAAGGTTAGATAAATTCCAAAAAAATCTCAATAATTTGTCGCAAATGTCGTAAGCTATGGAAGCGTTGCCATGAACATGTCTGTTTATTTTTCTTTACATTTGTTTTGGCGAAAGCGAAAATTAATGTACCAAAAGAAATTATTGAGGCACCTTGCAGTGTAGGTTCAAGTTTATTACCTGCAAAATCAGTTTCAAGGTACGAGCGAGAATAGGATGACTTTAAAAAGTGGTAAGGCAAAAATTGTGTGATTGGGGTAACTGAAGATGTTTTGTTGGTCTACTTAAATCAACTATCAGCAAGATTCAGCCCTAATACTTTATGGGAAAAATGGTCTATGCTGAAAAGCTGCTTGGAAATGAAAGAAAATGCCCCTGTTCGCAGGTTTGTTTTCCTTAAAAATTTATTGAAAAATATGACATTTAGTTGTCATTTGCAGTTTTCAAAAGGTAATAGAGTTTCTGAAACGAAAAAATGAGCGTCATACGCCAAAAAAGACCAAGGTATTAAGTATAGAAGGGGCTGAACAATTTCTTTTACATGCTCCTGATGACCAGTGGTTGCTGGCGAAAATTGTAACAATATTTGGGATTTTTGGATGTTGTCGATGTGACGAAATTCTCTCCTTAAACATGAATGATGTAGAAGATATGGGAAAATCCGTTATTGAGACATTGCGGCAAACAAAAATTTTAACAACAAGAAGATTCACCATAACCGATGATGGCTGCAGCTTCAAGCCCTGTATGTTATACAGAAAATATGTAAATCTTCGGCCTCCTGGAACAGAAAGCCTAAGATTTTCTTTGACATACCGACATGGAAAATGCATTTCCCTTAATGCTGGCCAGCACACCATTGGTGGTGTCCCAAAGCAAATAGCGAAATATTGAGGTTTATGTTCAAAAGATCCAGAGTTATACACCGGCCACTCTTTTCGCAGAACTGGAGTGAATATGGTTAGAGATTCACGGCTTGACTTGATATTCAAGCTACTTGACTTGACTTGACTTGAAATCAAGTCAAGTTCGAGTCAAGTAGTAGTTTTTCAATGTCAAGTCAAGCCAAGTATTAATTTATCAAGTACTCGAAACAACCAATTACTTCTACCAAACTACTTGATCTTTAATTAGAAATTTTTATTTCAGTCTACACATCAATGAGTTATGGAATGAGAATGAACTTTGCAAAAAATACTTTTATTTATCAAACTTGAATATAAGAATCAAAAATATCAACTATTTCAAAATTGAAACACAAATTTTATCGCTATAATACATAAAAAAATAAAAATAATAATTTCTCAATTATGAGAATTGTCTAAGCACTGTTTGACCACCTCATTTTCCATCCAGGATCTAAGACACATAAGGCATCTTATAGAATTGTAGCCTAATCTATTCCTAGTTTTTGTAACTGTCAGTGTTGCTCTGGAAAACTGCCTTTCAACAGGAGCTGAAGATGCTGGCGTTGATAAGAAATTATGGCCAAGTTTGGAAAAACGTTTTCGCGCCTCTTCCACCATTCTAAAATATCTTCAGAACTGTCAGCACGTGGTTCCGAAAGGAATTTGTCTATTTCGTAACGCCAAGCCAATTCATTTGCTCGATTCATTGGAGATTTCTTGAATAAGCTTAGGAGATCGATGTCGAACTCATCATTTGAAGATGAAGGTAAAGATGATGCTGTTGTGCTCTGTAGACCAGGCTGAAAATATTTTGTTTCAAACATTGTTTCAAAGTGTCTAAAGGCTTCCTTCTCCAAGTCTTTTCCCCAACTTGTATTGGAGAATGTTTCCACTTTATGCCGGTGATCTAAGACTAAAACAACACAGTACATCCAGTTGGTTCTTTGGTCATGTTTGATAATTTTACCTTTAGCCGCTTGAATACTATAAACGAATTTTTCATCAGTCTCATCTCTACTAGGATTATTGTCGAGTTCAATAGCCCATTGTTCTAGCTTATCCAGGAGCATATTTATACCAATTATCACCATCGGAAGTGTGCAATATGCTTCACCTTCTAATGTTTTGGAAAGCGTCTTGAAACTGTTCAGATATTTACAAACTCGATCTATGATCGACCACTCCGTGTCTGTAGGCTTCAAAGTTTTCATATTTTCTGTGTTATCACAAAGAATGTTTAACGACTTTTTCATATTGAGGCCCCACCGCAGCATATCCAAAGTTGAATTCCATCTTGTTATGACATCTAATTTTGGCAAATCCATATTTAAATTCATAGTAATGCAAAATTTTTCGAAATCTTTACGGAGATTTTCAGAATTTTTCAACTTCTTGCCGAGGCAATGAATTTTTTTTATTGGCGATAGCGAATTTACATCTTCAGATATTTCACCACTGTCTACATCCGAGAGGGTATCATCTGTCGCTTGAAACTCAGAATTCAAATCAAGTATTTTTATAATATCTCTTGCCCCCAAATTTAAAATGTGAGCAAAACATACGAAATGACGATTTTTAGGGTCAATGTCGGAAATGAAATCTGTCAGCTCATTCATAAATGTGTAATTGCTGTTTGTATTGTCGGTCGTAATTCCTTGCACAGAATTAGTTAAATCGTAGAATTCCAATGTATCAGCAAATAGCTTTGCTATCCATCTGCCAGTATGTTGTCCCTGCGCCAAAACAAAATCCAAAAGGATGGCATGTAGTCTCCAATTATCATCAATAAAATGAGCAGTGATTCCATAGTACCCTTTCATACTAAAAGAGGACCAACCATCTATGGTAAATGAGAATTTCGATTTGTTTTTGTTTAGTAAATCTTTGAGGGAATCCTGTGCTGACCCAAACATTTTCATTGCCAAAGAATTCATTATATTTCTACCAGGCAAAATTACTTTAGGATTTAAGTATCTATAAACTTGTAAACTTATTTCGTCCTCAAAAAAATTGAACGGTAGGTACTTTTTCACCATATATTCCACAAGTAGCTTCTGAAACTTTTCTTGTTGGAAATCCTGAAAATGTTGAACAATTTTAATTAACATCTGATTATAAAAAGACAGACTTTACAAAATAATGCAAATTTCATAGTACTTTTTCTTAATTTTAGGAATAGGGATATAGTACATTATATTAAATTTTGTTTCAGAATATCTCAAAATATACACGTCATTCCATTTACAAAAATTATACATTTAACAGTTACTTACTCTTTCATTTGTATTACTGCCACTACTACTAAGCCAGTTTAAAATTGTACTCTCCTTATTAGCATTAGTGCTTTCAGAGGAATTTGAAGTCGAATGTTCTACTATCCCAAATACTTGTTCATAGATTTTAGTATGCTTGGATTCCAAATGCCTTTTTAATGCAGATGTTCCACAATTTTTCATTTTCAGTACAGTGGGTTTCGTTGTGCAAAGCGTGCATGTCCCTTACTTATCAGTCTTTTTCGAACTCTTCGGATCTTGTTCAACTGTGAAATAATCTGTGATTTTTTTCTTTCCATTGCTCTTAGATTTTTTGTGTGCTGGCTCTTGTATAAGATCACAATCTCCGGATTGAGTATTTTCCTCAAACACATATTCTGACCCGCTGGTTTCTAATTCCATTATTTCCGATTAAATACTCATTTTTTGCACAGGTTGAAACACTCATTTATTTGACGTAACGACTCACACACTTGGACAAAAATACCTCTCTATTCACCTAGATAAAATTAAGAAGACTGCGCGATCGCTTCATTCAGCACGGACCTCGGGAAACCCCCTAAATTTGTCTAAACACGCATGACCTTGCAGAAATATACGTAGCACGACTCGTAGGTATCAAGTAATACCAAGTAGATTGATATCAAGTCAAGTAATAAATATCTCAAATCAAGTCAAGTCAAGAGTCAAGTATGTATTCGTTACAAGCTTGACTTTCAAGTCAAGTTCTTCTTACAAAAATCAAGCTACTTGTCTGTCTTGAATCCCTGACTATGGTTGCTGATTCGGGTGGAAATATTTTAGCACTAAAGCGTACAGGAGGGTGGAAGAGCACAGAAATTGCGATGAGTTATGTCGATGATTCGGTCAACAAAAATGACGATAAGACAAAATTTTCTAATGTAAATAATACTATTAACTTGTGAAAATTTTGCAAGTTAACTGTCAGTTTTACAAGTTACAAGTTACAAGTTAGTGACTTGATAAAATAAACTTTCTCGATTAATATTGGGTTTTTGAAAACTGACGTTTACAAATGAGTAACAAATAAAAGACTTTCTTGGTTGGTTCAATTCGATTTGTAGTAAAATATGGCTGATCGATAAATTTGATTCCGAAAATAATGGGGAATTAAAAACGCCAAATTTGAACAATAACGTCATAGAAGCAGATGATAAAGTTGAATAAGTTATTTTGTACGAACTAGGGACAATTGACATTCATTGTTTTCATTATTTCATTCCATTAATAAATTCCCCCAGATTTTCACCGACTTTTAAGAACCAAATAGTTACGGCTAGATTTTTTTGCAGTATAAACGCCATTGCAACTAAACTCTTGCAGTTGAATCACGTATACCAAACACCCTATACTACGTGATACATTGCCGCTAGTAGAAAACCCCCTGGGATGTGTAGTGCTTTTCAGAAAACAACAGGTTTTTCCCTGGATGGACATCCAATCAGATTTATTACAGCGAGAGGCCTACACAGCGATCGCCACTACTATTCTGGGAAAGTCGACACGATAAACTCTTAAATTACAATTTCTCCGCATTACATCACTCGATTTTTACCAGATACGAATCAATCTTATCCCAGATAGATCTGCCGATATGCTTTCCGGTAGATCGATCTGTCGCAACTTGGCATTCGAAAATTTGTAAGCCTACTTGTAAGAAGGCAGTGGATCACGCCTTGTGAAGAGTCAATAGAAAAATACTCGAGCTCTCGACTGGAATAATATATTAAGATGACTGATGACAGAGAAGTAGGGTTAGTCATTGGAGTCCGCCAATAATTGTTCGATGAAGCCATTCATTTAATATTCAGGGTGTATCTCAATTTTGAGTTTCTCCAAAACGTTATATTCCTGAGCACTTCCGGTTTAACAAGAAGTGGATTTTTTTAAATTTTGACAAATAAAGTTACAGCTCAAAACTCATGGACGTTTTGAAACATCTTTCTTTTGGTAACTTCAAGATTGACCGTGTATAAAATGAAGAAAAAATTCTGGTTCAGGTGAATACTACTCAAAAAAGCCTTTAATTCAAGGTATCACAAAAGGGGTGGTGCTTTTTGTAATTTTGGGGTTGGGGTAAGTGAGACTTAACCAAATTGTAGTAGTTATAGTTCGTCTCATCTGTATGACATTTGTACCAAATTGCGCCTTTATAACTTGTTTAGTTTCAAAGATATACGCATTGGCAGTTTTCAAATTGACAACATGTATGTAGAGGAGATATGGTATTGCTAAGTTACTGCAGATGGATACAAATCTTCTATGATCCGTGAATAATTTTCGATAGCTCTACATATAGCAGTCCTTTTCATGTTTTTCTTCATTTCTTTTTTCAATCCATCAGTATTGCGCTGATTGGTAAGCAGTTAGGAACTATTTGACTAAACTAGGGGTGGATTATTCATCTCTCAGTAACGTTACTGCACAGTTTACCGAAAGGGGAATAGTCCGACCCTGAATGTATTCATAGCCTTCTGATGTATGGACATTTTTCATCTTCAGCGGGCACGTTGAGTGGTGCAGGGGTACAATATACCATAGAGTCAGCCCGCTCCGTGCCTGCCGGGTTCGAACCCCGGCCGGGTCCTAGAAAGTTCGGCTAACCCCCGGCATGGCTTTCTAGAGACTCATGATGACAACACCCTCATCAATTAGCTCTAAGCCTTGTAGTTTGGAGACAACATTTCAATCACATCTGTGGTTTGGAAGCATATTGAGCAGTGCAAAATGTGATAAGACTGAAAAAAACAAAAAAAGTCATGGAATAGGCCTATTGGGGATACCATGTAAAAATAAAACGCACCGGGCAATCTACCTCAAAGGTGGTGCGGAAATGATTGCATTTTTTTAAATCCACTGAATTGACGAGGCTTGTTACAGATATGAAAGTATTTTCGCATATACTTTACATTTGAGAAATCATAGAATCTTCTCACTTCTCAAAAATGGCTGGATCACAAATTTCAATTATAAAGGGTGAGTGTTAATTTTAACTATAGCTTCTTGAGATCAAAAGAAATACTTTTTTCTCATACCGTTTTCATATATAAATATTCTTCTGAACTTTTGGCTGACAATATTTAGTTAGCAAACAATAAAGCATATAGATCAGGGGTTAGTGACGGGGTGTCATACAATTCGGCGTATGACATAAAAGCATAGGGAAAAAAACCCCTGTAAAAAAACCCTGGCTCCCCGTCTATGTGTGAAAATACAAAAATAAGCTGAAATATATTTTAGGGACTTCTTTCTTCAAGAGTGGTCTTCTATTGATGGAGACAGAGACTTCTTCAAGTTGCTAGTAGTTATCGTGAGTGGGTTTAATCCATCTACCTTTTAAGCAAATTCACTTTCTTGAAATTCCAACGAGGTCTTCTTAAACATTCTGAATATTGAATTGAACTTCTTCAAGTCAACAGTATAGGCCTATGTTGGCTATGAGGAAAAACTCCTAGAATTTTACGCTTTACAGGAAGCGTTAAAAAGTTACAAGCATTTTAAGTTTTCACATAGGGCAAATACCCCTCTAGTTTAGTTTGAATGAAAATTACCTTCCACAGCATCCCCTATTGAATCTAAATTGTTTAAAAACATTATTTTCCCTCCAGGAAATGATTCACTCACTCATGCTTCATGAGATGATTATATCGATTTAATTCCATTCAACTTCAAATATCTCAAAAATTGTGCAATTTAGGAAAGAAGATGAGGAATGATTTTATCTGCAAAAAAGACTAATGATTCTAGGAATTACAAGATAGGGACCTTTAGTTCAAGTGGTATTTATTTTTCATGCAATTTAACCAATCTGTACAGTAGGAATGAGGAACCCACAAGATATTGATTAAATCAATTGATAACAAAATATACATGACTTATATCAAAAACCTTCTACAAGAGATCGTTTCAATTGATATTGTCGTTTGAATATTAGAAGTGAAAATGCACTCTATATCTTTTGAACGGGGCCAAATTTGGAAAAATATTATAGGAAGAATATGTTTCTCTTTACGTCAAGAATCTATGGTTACGCTGTATTATATTCGAATTACTGCTTAAAGGGTCCTACAGAATGAAACAACAGATTTGGAGTACAAGTTCGAACAAGCTATATTGAAAATGACAATTTCTCAACTTTCGTTTATAACTCAAAATTTATAAACGTTTGGCTGGATCTCTTTTCTTATTTGGATATACAGGAAAAATAAACTAAAGAATGTGCTACCAATTTTCTTCTAGATGCTATAGATTTTGAGATCCCTTCAGTGGACAACCTTTTTGTCCACCTAGAACATTCGTGACTTGACGTGAATCTCCAATGCACAACAGGAATAAATAATTATTTGAGTCTTCAATTCGTAAAATAGAATCAAAAAATAACAAGGTTTCAATTTTTTGCTATGGCTCAAGCACAGAACATTTCAGTAACTTTTTGTAACTAGAAATAAAGCATTGACTACATAACAATATCACGGCTTGCATTAATTGCTTCATTCGGGTTCAAATTCTGACTGTTCCAGAACCATCAGAATAATGCTCATTTCAGTGTTCGGATTTTTTTCTAATTATTTTCTGACAGTTCTGGGACTATCCTCAGAACCATTTTAGGATTTTACCGTAGAACCGCCTTAGGAGGGAGGCGTTAACCAATTTCTTTCGTAATTTGAAATGTTTGAATTTTATCTGGATCCGTTAACAGATATAAACAAATCTAAACATAGATGGTTTCAAATCGTACATAAATTGGTATTAAGTTGAATGATTATAAATTAATATTATAAAGGGTTTTCAGGGGCAGCATTATGAGTTTTCTGCATTTCCTTGAGTTGTCCAATTCAAATTGCAAGAACAGAGAGCAGGTATCTGTTCAGGATATTTTGTGGACTACAAATGCTACCAACCCTTAAACAACGATCACTTGAAAACGCAATTTGTGGTAAATTCGTAATTTTAGATGAGAAATAAATCAAGATTTCCCTTTACATCAAAGTTTACAACCAATTTCATTAAAAGCTCCTTTTAAATTAACAATTGAAAACCATTATATTCAAAAAGGTAATGTGCGCATGTATCTAGGTATATTTCCATTCGTTTGATGAAACGAAATGAGAATTTCGTCTGCATGAAATTGTTTTCCATAGTTAGAATAATGTTTTATCAAATTTTCATCGCCAAACCAAAAATTTAATGTTGATAGAAACAGTTGAGTACTATAATAGCGCAATTCAAATTACTGATCATTATTCTCAAAAATTCTCAAAATATATATAATTCCACCTCATAAATACTGAACAGTGAATCTGTATCAAACAAAACATTTTGATGGATTTAGTTTCTGTGCTTTGTTGCATCACCCATATTCAGACAGTGGTTGCATTAACACATGAATATTATTGATAGTATAAACTGAAATATAAACTACTTCAGAATTCAGAGCAATCCCTTACCTATATAGGCAAATTGTAAGGTTAACTGATTTACCAATTTTACTTTGCGTTCAATAATTTTTTGGAAATATTTTCAGGTTCGGATCTGTATAACTAGTTATTGTCACATCATTGAATTAATTTAGATTTCAGGTATAAATTGATTTGATATAGTGGGTATGAAATAAGATTTCCTGCAAAGATGAAGAAGCTTTTTTATTTATGGGTAATACAACACATTTAAATGTCACGAGATTCACCTTGAAATACATAAATCTAATGAACTGATTTCATGAGGCTGAATACAATGCAAAATCATTCATTGATTCTTTATCAAATAGAGCACAATTATGTATAGACTAATAATCACAATAAAAAATTAATTCTAGGAAATATAGATTCAGTATCAGCTCGATTGAATTTTCAACAACACATATCTGAGTTGCAAAGAAAACCAATTCTGTGATTATAGATCACTAGTGTACCCATGCCAAAACAGAACAGATATTAGTTCTATAAACAATTTTTCTTATATGAGGCACCAAGAAACTATCAGAATAATCAACAAGAAAGATCATATAAACAAGAATTTTCCTTCCGATACAAAAACTATAGAGCAACGCTTGATTTCAAGCACTGATGCCAAACTATATAGATAACCATAACAGATTCATATAAACACATACACATACAAAAAAGAATTTGAAGAATTGATTTCAGCACTCCCCCATAGGTCTTGACAAGGTCAAACACTCACATGAAAAGCTAAAAACTTTACAGATGATCAAACACAATCCCTTTACCAGCTTAATATACCAATTGTTTACATCTAATAAATACAAACAACCAGTTTCTTCAAACTCTATTACATTAGTGTTCGATCTCTTGTGTATTTTATCAAACAGATTTCAGGGTTGAAATGAGTTGTCTTTGAACCATCTTGTTGTTTATCCAAGAGATTTATCTACCAACTAACGAGGCGTCTGGCCACTCAGGTCATTTAAAGCATAAAATGATACATGCTGTCTACTATTTCTAATATCAAAATTGATTTGCTGCATTATACTTTGCAATCATTATTTCATTGTTTTTTAATAAGTTCCAGTATTTTACAAAAAATAGCTCTGAAAAAAATGGGAATGGTTTGATTATTGCAAAAAGTAGCACTACGGAGTACAATGACTAGATTTTACACATGGATACACTTGGTGATATTTTGGCATTATGAATTTTGAGTAACTGTTCAACCTCTGCATATTTTTCTGTACAGTCCACAAGAGAATATCCATTTTGTTGCAGGTCATACCGATGTTTATCCCGAAGTAAGCATTAACGATAATTGGCCTCTATTCTTTCTAATACCCATTGTATTAATTTTCCATTCAATGGGGAAGAAAATATCACCTAGTCTTATATTCTCTAAACATCTAGGTACAAATAATTCTTCTTTCCATCTTATTTAGTCATTCATTTTTATGGATTGTAAGATTAAGAACTCCAAAATAAAACTCGACTCCCAACCACAATTAGTTTTGTCTCTTATTCCTAATGCTTCTCTTATTTATTCACACAGTTAGTGAAAGCCTAGAAACAATATAATTAACGTATTAATACAGCTTATTACAGAAACATCACTACTTACCTTCATACAAGATATTATTTGTCAAACATTTCCTGACTAATATTCGTGAACACAAATGAAAAAACAACCAAGTGCTTGAAAGTTGTTGTCTGGCAGGCGCAATTAAACAAAGAACCTCCAAAACTGTACCTATCTCTCTCCATTTTTAATCCTCATTTTGCTGTTCGGGTTCTGCATTTCTCTGATTTTTCTGACAGTCCAAGAATGGTCCAAAAATTATCAAAAAATCCTCAGCTATTACGCATCAGTTCTGCGCACCCTGAGGACTGTCCCAGAACAGTCAGGAAAATACGAACCCGAATGAAGCTAATAACAATATATCTTGAACGGACTGGACTAAATTAACACCTTCAGGCTAAATACCGAAGGAAACCTCAGAATATATCTATCGATCTTTGCTAGAACGATTGATTCTTGGATCGGATAGTTGAAAATGTAGTTTCTATTATCTGCAAGCCTTATCGTGGGATGAACGCAATCCTGAGCTAGTCCCCTCGTTTTGTGACGTCGCATTGCTCCGAGATAACGTCATGTTTATGGGATGCTGGAAGATCTCAATCACTCAAACTTGAATTGTTGTTGAGAAAGACGAAAGGGACATGGACACTATTTCGCTAAGGTCTTAAAATAATACGGAATAGGCTTGGAGTTTGTTTTGCCGCATTGTTTCTCAACCGTAGTGAATAGGGTGATACATGAAATATAGACAGTAAATCATCATCCCTATTTCTGTATTAATTTAGTCTTCGAAAGCTGATAAGCTAAAAATTATTGAAACATGATTAAAGCATGATTTTATCAAAATTAATCATTGGGTTAAAATAAACTTCAAAATATAATTTTGAAATAAATTTTAATTGGAATTTCTGTGGAATAATTGTAGGATGTGTGATTTAATTATAATTTCGGTTTCACCACAGACATTTAAAATGTGAACGCAAATAAAAATTGAAATGGCTAGTTGGGAAATTACATTTATTTACATATCGAATTATTAAAAATATATATTTATTACAGTTAATCAATTTTTTTATAGAATAATCTCATTGAAGCAACAATATTATACAATAACGAACTGAGATTTCACGATCCATTAAACCTAACGTGTTCACCGTTTTGTGACGATAACAATAGCCTTTTCCTGGTGTAAGATAGTACAAAATTTCCTCTTGAATGAATAGTTATTTATTATACAAGGGAAAATAGTATTATATTTTAGCTCGAGGTTATGTTGTATCCCGACGCGAAGCGGAAAATTTACGAAACCGCGTATTCAAGATTTATGGAACGGAAAATGAAAAAGACATGCAGTTCTTTCTCGGAGACAGTGTTATTGGCTTATTTTTCGGAACTGGCACAACAATAAAACCAATCAACAGTGTGGTCGACTTATTCAATGATCACAAGTATGTTGCGATCTAATAATAATGTAGACATTTCAAAATATTTCAAACTAATTACATTTCTGAAACAAAATGGAAAAGGATACACGCTCAAGAAAGCTGCGATTTTTACGAGTACACAAATTAGTGATTTTTTAAATAATGTACTAGTAAGCCAGTAGATCAATAGGCCAGTAGATCTATGGGCCAATAGATCCATAAGCCAGTAGTTGAATAGCCCCATAGATCAATATAGACCATAGATCATAATAGACCATAGATCAATATAGACCATAGATCAATAGGGCTCATACATCAGTGAAGCGCGCAGAAACACGAAACATGTCAAAAAACCCGTTGAAAGCGAAAACACATTAAAGAACTGGAAAAAAACGAAGAAACGTTAAAAAAATACGGAAGAATCCGAAGAAACATGAAAAAAACCGAAGTTACACGAAAGAAACCGAAATTACACGAAACAACGCGAGAAAACACGAAAGAATCCCAAGTAACACAAATAATCCAAAGGAACCTGAAAAAAATCCGAAAGAATACATATAACTTGAAAGCGCGCGAAAAAACTCAAAGTCACGCGAAACACCCCGGAGAAATACAAAAAAACCGAAAGCGCGCAAAAAAACCAAAGTACTCGTAAAGCGCACACCACGTATATCACCCGATCGTAAACTCATTGTAAATTGCACACCCTCTATGACATTATATCGAAATCAGCTCCCATTCGCGAGAAAACATAATAACTTGAAGAAAAATACATATGAGACACCCAGTATACAATTGATTAGCAGTGAAAAAAAAAACCAAAAGAATATCGTTGCAACTCCATCCATTCGAGTTCAGTGGATACCACGAAGGAAGTATCAAAATTATTCTATGGAGCTCCTATGTAACACCCCGTATATGAATCGAAAATAATCATTTTCCATAAAAAAAAAAACCCGAAGGAACACAAAAAACTTGAGAGCTCGTAAAAACAGAAGAACTTCTAAAGTGCACCCCCCGTATATCACCCGATCGCAAATTCATTGTAAATCGCACACCCTGTATGACATTTTACCGAAATCGGCCTCCACACGTGAAAAAAAAATGAAAACTTTAAGAAAATGCATATGGGATACCCGGTATATAATTGATTCGTAGTGGGTGCTTTTATCATAAAAATCAAACCGAAAAATATCGTTTTAACTCTATCGTTTCAAGCTCAGTGCATTCCACGAAGAAAGAACCCGACCAAACACGAAAAATTTCAAATTTATTCTTCCTACCCCCTGTATATTCACACGGAATGCGACTTGAGCAAACTTAACCGTGCATTCTCTTAAATTCGCCTCACTTATAGAAAGGGATGTAGATAATTACTCTCTTCTATGGCGTGATCTGTGATCAGTATCAAAACAATGATCGCTTTTGGCAGATTCTATAAAATTGATTTCTTAAGCAAAAGAATTGAATAGTTTTGAATGTACAGAATAATATGATTATTTTCTGAGCATATAAATACCTTGGAAGCCTCTGTTAAGCAATTATATAACCCAAAATTTTAACCCCGGATGTTGTTTACAATCTGGCAATCCAAATCGATTGCATTGATAATTCTTTCAGAGGATATATTATTGACTCAAAATAAAGGAAATAAATCAATCATTATGAAAGCCAAATATACATAATATTACCCTTAACGGTCCGTTTCGATCGATTTTCTACTTGAAAAACCTAATGTCACAAGTCCGATGGATAAGTCTTTGTGACAGCACGGAATGAAATGACGTAAACAAACAAAGTCCCTACCTTCAAAGAATGCGCAGCGATAAGTAGACCCATTACTTTCACGTTATTATTTCGGTGTAGAAAGGAGGAAAAATTTAAAAATCGTATTGGGAATCTTGAAAATCTTGACGATTATCCATATTTAGTGTCGAACATTAGAAATAAAAATATTTTTGACACGGATTTTCTCGTTTTTTGGAGGAAGTTATGATAATCTGTGGTCCTTGAGAATTTTATCGTAGACGTCAAAATTATCGATTTTCGCAAGGTTTTTCGTTAATTTCCATTTCGAGTTGGAGAAATAAGACACGCCTGTTAGGTCCGGTGGTTATGGAGGAAGCTTTTGCCATTTCTCATGCCGGTCGGAGCGTGCCCGTTTATTCAAACACTTCGCTGCCGTGCGGGACCTTTTGTGAAATCCGCATTTTTGACGATTTTCCGACGTAATTTTCTCGCACTTTTCGACCACGCGGGATATCCAGTCTTTTCCCACGGATGGAGGGGTTCTTTCTCTAGGTTCTCGCGTGCGGTACACCCGTGGAGCCCGTTTCTCAACACCACCGTTTCCCGTTTTCCAAACACCCTTCGCACCCCGTCGACCTCCGCCAAAAACTTTATGTCCTTCGGTGATCGCTCTCTTATTATTTTAGTATATTGACCAGATGAAGTCTATTTAATGGCCAACGTTTTTGTTGTATTTGGGATTGCAGTAGCTTGTCGGATTCGTGAAATCAGCTAGGTAACATTAGATGATATTGAAGATTCAGGAAAGTTATTAATGGTGAAACTGAAGCAAACAAAAAATGATGTAAACAGGAGATTTGTAGTTACTGAAGGATATATTAAATAATACCGAATTACATAGCCCTTCGTCCAGCAGCTGCAAAAAAGATCGCCGCCTGTTTTATGCATATCGCAATGGAAAATGTAACGATCAGGTTGTGGGTAAAAATCAGTTTTATAAGGTACCTGAAACAGTAGCTAATTTTCTTCAACTTGTAAATACTAACTCATATACAGTTCATTTATTTCGAAGATCGTCTGCTACACTTTTGATTGAATCTGGGGAGAAGTGATGACACTAAAAGAAACATGGAAGTCATCGATGGTCACTGAAGGGTATTTTGATGAATCGGTGACACACAGAACAAAATTGCTAATAAAGTGTTCAGAAGGTGTGGCAGTTCTGAAATAACACCCGATTTGCAACCAGGTACAACAACAGCAGTTGTTTCCATTTCAGAAAATATTATTTCAACACAAGAAAATTCATCTCTTGTACCGAATAGTTCAAAGAACATATCATTCACGTAATGCACATTTAATAATTGTACTTTTGAAATAAAGGAAATGTAACTTATATTCAATAAAATATTACTTGGAGTTTCATTTTTTGCAGCATTGTTTCTAACTGCTAGAATAAGGTGATGCATGAAATATAAACAGTTAAACTAAATAGCCTATTTTTGTATTACACACTATTCTTCTGAAAGCTAGACAAAACTAAAAATTAGTGATTTTATGATTAAAGCATGTTTTTATCAAAATTTATCATTGTGTTAAATTAAACTTTCAAAATATAATTTAGAAATAAATTTCCAATTAGAATTATGTGAAGAATTATAAGATGTGGTGATTTACATTATGATTGCTCAATTCACACAGAACATTTCAAATATGAACGCACACATAAAAATTATTATTGGATAGTTGGGAAATTACATTTATTTATCACACAAATTAAACGATAAATATATATTTATTTGAGGCAGTTGAATTTTTTTTATAGAACAATCTCATTGGAAGCTTAACAATATTATACAATAATGAATTGAGATTTCATTGATCCTACATTAAACCTAACGTGTTCATAATTTTGTTATTATTTTAGTATATTGACCAGATGAAGTCTATTTAATGGCCAACGTTTTTGTTGTATTTGGGATTGTAGTAGCTTGTCGGATTCGTGAAATCAGCTAGGTAACATTAGATGATATTGAAGATTCGGGAAGTTATTAATTGTGAAACTGAAGCAAACAAAGAATGATGTAAACAGGAGATTTGTAGTTACCGAAGAATATATTAAGTATTACCGAATTACATATCCCTTCGTCCAGCAGCTGCAATAGATCGCCGCCTGTTTTATGCATATCGCAATGGAAAATGTAACGATCAGGTTGTGGGTAAAAATCAGTTTTATAAGGTACCTGAAACAGTAGCTAATTTTCTTCAACTTGTAAATACTAACTCATATACAGTTCATTTATTTCGAAGATCGTCTGCTACACTTTTGATTGAATCTGGGGGAGAAGTGATGACACTAAAGAAACATGGAAGTCATCGATGGTCACTGAAGGGTATTTTGATGAATCGGTGACACACAGAACAAAAATTGCTAATAAAGTGTTCAGAAGGTGTGGCAGTTCTGAAATAACACCCGATTTGCAACCAGGTACAACAACAGCAGTTGTTTCCATTTCAGAAAATATTATTTCAACACAAGAAAATTCATCTCTTGTACCGAATAGTTCAAAGAACATATCATTCACGTAATGCACATTTAATAATTGTACTTTTGAAATAAAGGAAATGTAACTTATATTCAATAAAATATTCTAAAATCAAATATCATGTTTCATCCGATGAGGTCCATATCCAGAAGGAAGATACAAAATACTAATTTTCTGGTAAAAAAAATTCACCATAACACCATAAACATAGATTTTTGTTGTTCTACTATATTTTCTTTCTACTTCAAGATTATAAACCATGCCTTTCTAGTGAGAAATTCCAAAAAAACCTCAGAATTATTGGGTGTTATCATCATACATTTGTAATTTTCTTCTTAAAATTTCCAAATCATGAAAACCATCATTTCTATGAAAACTTCCAAGGCAAGAGGTTGTCACTGTGCTTTTTTTTCCACTCAAAGCCAGAAAAAATCATCTATGATTTTCCAAACACTGATATTTCTGAAGTTTCTTCTCCTTGACAGAGACCAGTGAACAGTTCTATGAGGTCTCTTGATATACTGTTGAAAATATGAAAATCTTTTTCGAAATCTTCAACAACAATGAATGATGTCACTACGAATAATCATTTTAAAGTGATGTTACTTTGCTTCATGATTATTTTCTGTACTGAATCCCAATAACAATTTACCAGGATAGATTACAAGTATTTCCAGATTTAGGTGTGCAATTATACTTTCTTGAAGAAATACCTAAATTTGATTTTGAAAAATCAACTAGGTGTTCTTTAATAAAAAATTTTTTGTTAAATCATCAATATGAATCTATTCTGTTTAGACTATAATTACTGATTACTGATTTTTATAATCAGAGTATCTGTTTTAATTACGTAAACAAGAACATAAATATTGAATAATGGTTATTCATAGATTATGTCAAATTTTAATACCTTATCTACTAAAGAATATTAATTTATTACCGAAACGCAGGAGCGAAAAAATTAATATTTGCAATGTTTTTTTGAATGAAAGATAATGTCTGTAACTATTATTGATCTTTAGTTATAATTTTCCTCAGAATAATTAGAGTGAATAATCATCACATTAAAATATTATAACGTCTCTGTGGTGGGTAGTTCTAAATAAAAAAGTGTTCTGTTGTTCCTTGTTGTTCTGATTCTGTTGGAAACTGTCAACAGTTATTTGTAGCTTTCTTTCAGAAAAATATGGAATATATTGGAAGGAAAATATCGATAGTTTTAAGTTATTCAATTCAGTATGAAATGATTATGGTCAGAAAATGCATTCTATTCTAATCTTTCTTGTTTATGAGCTTATAGCTTCCAGTTTCAATATTGATTGAATTTTAATTAACCATGCATCATAACAAACATTCAGAAATATTAAAACTTAGTCAAATTTTATTATCTCCTAAGTTTGTGAACAAGGTTGAATCGGTGTATGAAATAAAGATAATAAAGGAGACTGGGTTCGAAGTTTTTAAAACTCATATCAGCTCAATTTGCAGCATTCCTATGTTAGAATAGATATAATTTGATGAACCCTGAAAGTCTGAAGCTATAGAAAACCATAAAGACAAGTCTTCAATTTAACAGGTCCTGACAGAAAATACTTTACCTATTTCAACGGTCAAAATATACCGAAAAGTGATGGAAAACTTTGTCTCTATTTATTATGGAATATTATTCTGGATTAAATATTAAACAAGAGGCTAGACATCATTAACAATGAATACAGCAAATGGCAATTTAGATTTTGTGGTGAATGTAAGACAAAAATTGTTCAGTGGTTAATTTCATCTATAGTGTTTAGTTTTGGAACCATTTAGAGAGATTTCCCCAACCTTTTGTAGAAATATTTAATGAAGACATAAAATATGGCAACATTGAACAAATCTGATTATTGAATCATTTCAGAACAGAGTTGTATCTGGGAAAATCAGAAAATTTGGACAAAATTATATCGATTCAATTCCTTTCAACTTCAAATATCTCAAGAATGGTGCAATTTAGGAGAAAAGATGATGAATGATTTTATATGTAAAAAAGACTAATGATTCCAGGAAGTACGAGATATGGACCTTTAGTTCAAGCGATATTTGTTTTTCATGCAATTTAACCAATCTGTAGAGTAGTAGTGAGAAACCCACAAGAAGTGGGTTGATTCCAAAGTATATACGAGTGTTATCAAAAACCTTCTACAAGAGATCATTTCAATTGATATTGTCGTTTGAATATTACAGGTGAAAATGCAATTTTTTTATGAAATTTCAACACCCTATATCTTTTGAACGGGGCCAAATGTTATAGGAAGAAAATGTTTCTTTTGACGTCAAGAATCTATGGTTAAAATTAACGCAGTGTTCAAAGACTCACCCTGTATATCAGGGAATAAAGTATTCACAGAGATGAAATGTCAAATTTTTTCCCGTCACAGAAAAAAGTATTTTATATCCTTTACTGGTTTGAAGCTACCAATTTTCAGCCATATCAGATCAGTCGTTCTTAAGTTACAAATAGTGTAACTAACATGACTTGTTTTCATCAACAGTGCTTTTGAAAATTATGGAACAAACACATTTTTCAGCAGAAAAATATTTGGCAACAAAATCCTGAAACAGGTTGATTTTTGTTTCCCTTTCATCATTTATTTTTATGCATTTTCGAAATATTTTTGTTGCACTCCCTAAATTTTTTCAGTATGGAAAGTGGGTCATGAAATTTTCACGAAAAATGTTTTCCCTTCTTCGCGCATGCGTAGAGCTTCTAAAGGGGTCTCTTCACGATTAATATGAAGGATAAAATTTATAGAATCACAGGTGTAGTAAACTCAAACTTGCGAAACAAAAACTTCCTTCCAATTAAACTTCCAGCGATTACTATTATGGAATAAATAGAAATAGAGAAGAACCCTCAGGCTTTTTTTTTTGTTCATTCAGACACCCTTTCAAAATTAATAACACGAATTACAAGCGCAGAAAAGATATTGGAATGTATGATAAGAATGAATGTTTCCGTTTAATTCTTATTGACGCTGCACATTATAGAACGTTTATAAGGACTCCAGCCGATATATATCATATTAACAATAGAATAGTTCGACCGATATGTCATGAATATAAATCAAAAGTTAATTAATCCTTTGATTGGTTCTGAAATGGTTGTTACACTTTCACACAGTAGCGAGATACCGTAGGTCCTTTCATTTACATATTATGATATTTGGTAATGTTCAGATAAGATCAGGAGGAAAGAACCTTGATAAAATATGAGCGACTCTCTCGTAAAAACAGCCAAACGTCTCAAGAAGAATTCCGCGATATTGTAGTTTAAAATTTTAATTTTACTAACTTATCATTGATTGAATTACCTTGATTAATTTGATTCATTCACCCTTAATTTTGATAACCTGAAGGAATTTTTAAATTCCATTATATAACTATAGAATTGAGCTAATATTAATTCCACAGACGTTAAAAGCAATTTCAAAATAGTCCAGTAAAGGAAGGACTGAAATCACTTTTTCTCGGAAAGAGCTGCATTTTTGATATGTTGATTGTTATAAAGAGAGAAACATATGGTAAAAAATGCAGGTGTTAAAATTTTCAGGAACATTGAAAAATTCTTGAAAGAATGAGAAACAAATACGGTTTTTCTGATATTTTCGCACATGAGAAGGTTTAGTGAGAAAAAGTTTCAAACAAAAGTTGTAGAGCGGAAAAATTCTAGTCCAAATTATGTACTTTACCGTTCTCGAAAGTGATTTTGTGTACTGATTATTAAGGTATTTCTCTAATGCGGCGATAACAGTGAATTCGAAATTTGGCGCCTAGTGCAAAACCGAGCGGTCCTAGTATATAGAGTGCGTTCAGAATCAACGTCGGGTAAAGAATGTACGTCTGGCGTAGAACGCACTTGGTTGTCAAAATCTTGTCGAACGTTTTAGAATGATTTGGGTGTGTATTTGAAGTGTGAACGTGCAGTTCATTTATTTATTTGATATCTGAGGTTAAGTTGCGTTTGTGAAATAATTTCATTATTTGATTTCTTCGAACATAATATTACGGTTTTCTGAATTAGAACTTTGAACATACAAAAAATGGATAGTGTATTAAATTGCGATGAATTGAATATTAATATTCTGTCTAATATGTTGAATGTCGTTATTCACTGTATAAATGAAATTTTTGATGAGTATCCGAGTAGCGAGGAGGATGAAGAAAATACAATAGTAGAAGTAATACAAAATTCCCGAGAAACCCCACTACGAGTGCAGAATTATTTTGAAAATATCATTCCTAATATAAGTGATGAACAATTCAGGGAACATTTCAGATTGAAAAGAATTTCATAACTTCTATTCGAAATGGAAAGTGTAGCCATTTTCATTAAATATAATATACGAGCACTATAACGATCCTATCAATAAGTTTACTTATACACAAATGCAACAGAAAGAAGCTTCATTCCCAACTTTAAAGTACTTTCGTAATTGGGAATTCCCTTAGACTAGTGAAGGGACTTTGTATTATAGTCTAAGGCCTAAGGGAATTTCAATTTGAAATTTTCGTCACTGCGCCGGACGAGCATATCTTTCCGATGTATTTTGCAAGATGCAAAGTTTAACACCCGGGCAAACGTTCCGATTCATTACGAACGGGGGTATTTTATATCCGACGTCGATTCCGAACGGCCAGGGTGTACCCCGAGCGACGTCGGACGTTGATTTTGAACGCACTGTGTGTGAAGTTCTAGAACAGGGTAGGATTCAGGATTCAGTACAAGTTGTCTGGAGAGTATGATTTGAAATTCTTGGTATATTAGAATGAATAAAAGCTCGCTTGGGATATAATTACATATAATTATTGGGTTTAAACTCATTAGTTTGAAATCGATTTTTCAGTGACGCATTGAAATGAATAATTCCCCACCAAAATTTCATTTTCTCAAATAACTCGTTGACGGGATTTTGAATATTTACAAGAACAGATTATTATATAGTTAGTTATGGGGGGAAAACTTCCTCAACAATAATACTTTCATAAAAAAATTAAAGAGAAATATAGTAATGTCATTATCATCGAACAACATCGTGGGAAGCAACCGGTTCTCTTTTACAAATCTCCCAATATAACGGAGCTTAGTAAAGATTGGCTTTTAATCCCGATTCTCTCAGTAATTATCAAAAAACTTAAATTTTACAGATAGCTGGTCAAATCGTTATAGCTGATATAAAAATAAACAAGATTATAACTATGAAATTTATCCCCTTTCAAGTAAATTCTTGGATAAAACTCTCCTATTCCATTTACTAGATTCAAAATGTAGTGCAATGAAATATGTGAAACGTGATACAATAGCACATTCCATCATTTCCATTGTTCGTTCAAGAAGGTATAACTATACCGGTATGCTCATACGCATCTCGGAGTGACGTCTGCGCCAAGTTATTCGAAAACACGATATATTAACTGTGCTGTACTGTGTTTATTGGAAGACCTTAGACTATATAAGATAGACAAAGCATTCCTTTGTAAAATGTCAATTTGTTTTGACTCCCTCATTGAAAGTCTTAACCTCATTGAAAGTCTCTTGTGAAACCTCACCCGGCAACACAGCATAAAATCTTTTCCATTTACTCGGGTCACAATATCATCAGAGTCAAAATGATCTGAACAAATGAGATTTGCTTTCTCTAGGCAAATTCTTGACCATCCCAGCAGCGAAGCCCAAATTCTTCTTTTTTCATCGTCATCTGGAAACCTTAATTCAAGAAAACCTCATTTTATCTTGAAATAATCTCATTGAAAACTTCCCTATTAAAACTTTCTATGCTACTGAACATGTAAATAACTAAATACTTCGGTTCTAACAACACTTATCTATGGAACGATAAATTCGGATTAAAATTCCTGTGTGATGAAAAGTAATAAACAATAAAAAATATGAAAAATGTAATACTGACTCACACAAATTTTCTTCAATTTGCGTATTTATTTTCGAGCTGGCAACGTGTGTTTTTAGAACATGTCCTTCAAATTGTCAAGCAGAAAATGGAGCAGCGTTGTCTTGACTTTCACGTGAATTTCTTTCCATCTGTGGTCTCTGACATAAGATAAGAGAATCAACTAAAGTTTTTCTTTTACTTCTTACTAATATATCCGATAAAACAGTTCCAATTCAAAATATAAAATTTCATACAATGTTTTGAATGCAAATTGGAGAAAAAGTTTTTATTCACAATTATAGGAGAATAGAGAAACCTTCTATTTGCTCGGTTTGGTAACATGAAAAGTTTTTATGACCTGAGTGGACCAGATCAATACGTTACAATCGACCTGCTCTAAGTTTCAGATGCGACACTTTTCAATATAAATAAAGGGGTATATTCTTATATAGTTTAAAGTATGCTCATACGCATCTCGGAGTGACCTCATGCGCCAAGTTGTTCGAAAATACGATATATAAGCTGCGCTGTACCGTGTTTATTGAGATTGACCATTTGTTTCTGATACCAAAAATGCTCTCTATAGCAACAAAACTTCTTGAAGTCTCAAAACAGGAAGAGGAAATTGAGAATCTATTGATCCAAGATTTAGGTATATTTCACTTCAAATGATCCATTTCCTTGAACAACGGGATATCCCAATTTTAATGACATTACAAAACAATTTTTCAACTTCTTCGACACCGGACATCCAACGGAATATATTATTTCTTAGGAAACCACAGTTTGTGGGAAGCGTTCATTAAAAAACATTGATAATCTTCATTACTGTGAAGTTTCATCAACCTCGAGGCACCATAGTCTATCCATGAATTATTCAAGTCCTTTGTATTCAATTTTTCACGATTATGTGGGTGACTTCTAAGGGAACTCCTGCGGTGCTGACCTAACTATTTCTTTTCAATCTTCAAATGTCGCCTTCTAGCATTGTTGTCGATACATACATATTTATCGAAATTTCTCTCGGCCTTCAGATGCCGCGAAAACGATACCTACTCTGTATACCCACCTAAGTGAATTTCGAATAACAAAGCAAAGAAAAAAATTAGAATAGCACTGACAGAGCCAGAAGCTTTTGCTCTCTTGTTCTGGAGTCTTTTCCTTTACTTTGAAACACTTGGATACTATTACAGCCGCTACGATGAATCAACAATCTTGAAAACATCTTGAAAATAAAATGATCCGTATAAAACAAAATGAGAATTCCGTCAATGACAGAGCTGATATTAGGAATCTACATAGCATCTATTCCACTCTTTTCAACAATCTTAAATGAATAGACCAACAGAAACCAAGAAGAAGAAATCAATTTGACGTAGCACAGCTAAAATCTATTGACAGCATAAACTCAATGACATCCAAGAAAATCAGTTGGAAGATGATAAGAAAGAAATTATTTTCGAAGGTAATATAACATTAAGGTCTCTATTCAACAATAGTATATAACATTCCTAGCAAGGTAAAAAGGTATTTACTGGCAAATAGAGGATATAACTGACGAGCAGCAGGAGTGTATTGTTTTATATTTTATTTGCTTCTCATTTGTAAAAAGGTTAGATAAATTCCAAAAAAATCTCAATTATTTGTCGGAAATGTCGTAAGCTATGAAAGCATTGCCATGAACATGTCTGTTTATTTTTCTTTACATTTGTTTTGGCGAAAGCGAAAATGAATGTACCAAAAGAAATTATTGAGGCAGCCAGCAGTGTAGCTTCAAGTTTATTACCTGCAAAATCAGCATCAAGGTACGAGCGAGAATACGACAACTTCAAAGAGTGGCAAAACAAAAATAGTGTGATTGGGGTACCTGAAGATGTTTTGTTGGTCTACTTGAATCAACTATCAGCCAGATTCAGCCCTAATACTTTATGGGCAAAATGGTGTATGCTGAAAAGCTGCTTGGAAATGAAATAAAATGCCCCTGTTTGCAGGTTTGTTTTCCTTAAAAAATTTATTGAAAAATATGACGTTTAGTTGTCATTTGCAGATTTCAAAGGGTAATAGCGTTTCTGTAGTCTGTAAGTCCAAGATATCAAGTAAAGAAGAGGCTGGACAATTTCTTTTACATGCTCCTGATGACCAGTGGTTGCTGGCGAAAATTATAACAATATTTGGGATTTTTAGATGTTGTCGATGTGACGAATTTCTCTCCTTAAACTTGAATGCTGTAGAAGATATGAGAAAATACGTTATTGTGACATTGCGGTCAACAAAAAATTCTACAACAAGAAGATTTACCATAACCGATGATGGCTGCAGCTTCAAGTCCTGCATGTTATACAAAAAATATGTAAATCTTCGGCCTCCTGGAACAGAGAGATTTTTTTGACATACCGACATGGAAAGTGTTCCCTTAATGCTGGCCAGCACACTATTGGTGGTGTCCCAAAGCAAATAGCAAAAAAATTTAGGTTTAAGAGACCCAGAGTTATACACTGTCCACTCTTTTCGCAGAACTGGAGCCACTATGGCTGCGGATTCTGGTGGAGATATTTTAGCACTAAAGCGTGCAGGAGGGTCGAAGAGCACCGAAATTGCGATGAGTTATGTCGATGATTCGGTCAACAAAAAAATCGAAATGTCTAGCAAATTATTTGGTAGTAAGAAGAGTACAAATGTTCTGCAGTCCTCGAGTTCAGCAGTTTCTGAGTCAACAAATGGTTCATCGTCAAAAATTAGTGTTACTGGAAATAGCAATTGTACCATGATTTTCAACATATATGGCGATAAAACAAAATTTTAACTGTCAGTTTTTCAAGTAGGGGAGACCGGGTACAAAAGTAACACTTTGTATTTTTACCTTTATTTCTGTCTGGGTGTTACTATTGCCATTCATTTAATATAACTATATAAAAATTCAGTTTATGTTCTTTACTCTAGCATTTTGAATTATCACATTATAGTGTGTTCTGAATAAATTATAGAAATTTAAAGAAAAATCGCCACATGTTACTTTCGACCACGTATGCAGGTCGAAAGTAACACGTTTTGGGTCGAAAGTAACATGCCGAAGGGGTCGGCTATGAGTACAATATTATACATGCTGAATCAACAAATTATTTATTTAAAATCTTTATCATATACTAATAACACAAATAAACTTCTGTATTTTCCATCCATCCACTAGAATTGCCTGCTCCAGTATATCCGACAGGACCCTCCCGGGAATAAGAAAAAGGGTGGGATCTGTCCGCCTTGAGCATTGATGGCAACAGCAACAGTTACTAATCTTCCTCGTTCTGCGATGTTACTTCACCTACTTGTTAATTCCTTTCTGGGCTACAATTTTGCTTGTTTTTTGGACAGTGGTCACCCCTGTTTCGTCCATGTTCCAGATATCTTTTGGCTCAAATTGGTACCTATCCATAACATCAGCAAGGTTGTCAAAAAATTTACTCACATTATGCTCGTTGAAGCTTGATGCCAGCGACAGACTTGTTGCTTGAGGACATCTTAAAGATTGGCTCGGATGTCGTTTTAAAAAACCAATCAACCATTCCTTACCCGCCATTCGAGTATCGTGTTTGTAGGAAATGATTTTTCATTCTTAAGCGCTAACTCGTATGACAGTTTACGTACTTCGGTTGGGGATAAGCAAATATAAACTGTTGAGCACTCGATTAAGTAGTCGCGTAGATTAATTTCTTCGTCGTTGATAAAATCACGGTTGAGGCAACGGTAGCCCACAACAGCGGTAGCCTTTCCTGCTTTTAATTTTTTTATAAATCTATATAATGTTACATGGAAAACATTATATTTTTTGCCAGGCGTCTAATGGTTGCAGCATCTTTAAAATATTCTTCAGCCGCTTTTTGATACACTCCCGTGTCCGTGGTTCCCCAACTAAAAAAATAATAAATAATTGAATCACCCCGAGGACAAAAGTAACATGTTACTTTTGTACCCATAAGGCTATGTTACTTTTGTACCCGTTCACGTTTTTGTCAAAACTTACAACATAACCTTAAATCGGAGCATGCTACACAAAAATGAATTTACGCAATGTGTAATCACTTTAATACAGAATAGATTAACAAAAACATTCTGATTCCTACTTACTTTTAAGACTATCTAAACTTACTTTTGATGTGTAAATTCTCATAGCGTCCTGTCACACAGCCTAACAGCGCGTGGCGTACGCGGCAACTAAATGCAATTGAGGGGGGCATCCCCGGCTGTCACCTGACAGCAGCAAAGCGGTGTTCGCCTATTGGATAAATCTAGAGAGCATTTGTTACTTTCAACCCGCCGTTACTTTCGTACCCGGTCTCCCTAAGTGACTTGATAAAATAAACTTTCTTGATTAACTAATAATGGTTTTCATATTTTTGAGCAATTTAGTATATCGAAAAATAAGCTCATAATATATTGGGACAATTAAATTAATGGCTTTTTTTGGTGAATAACATATAGTAATATGTATATAAATAATTTGAGGATTCATCAAAAATTCCAAGCATTAGTGAAGAAAATTTTTTTTAATATATTTATTATGCAACTGACGAAGTAGAGTTCACTATATAAACTTTGTTCACCACGTAAACCCTATATATATATATATATATTACATTATTAATTTTTTTTCATATGTGCCTCACCATACTATATTGTCACGAGCCGCCACTGGCCAGCACACCATTGGTGATGTCCCAAAGCAAATAGCGAAATATTGAGGTTTATGTTCAAAAGATCCAGAGTTATACACCGGCCACTCTTTTCGCAGAACAGGAGTGACTATGGTTGCTGATTCGGGTGGAGATATTTTAGCACTGAAGCGTGCAGGAGGGTGGAAGAGCACCGAAATTGCCATGAGTTATGTGGATGATTCGGTCAACAAAAAAATCAAATGTCTCATCGTAGTAAGAAGAGTACAAATGTTACCTCGAGTTCAGCAAATCAACAAATGGTTCATCATCAAAAATTAGTGTTTCTGGAAATAACAATTGTACAATGATTTTCAACATATATGGCGATAAAACAAAATTTTCTAATGTAAATAATACCACTAACTAGTAAAAATTTTGCAAGGTAACTGTCAGTTTTACAAGTAAGTGACTTGATAAAATAAACTTCCTTGATTAATATTGTGTTTTTGGAAACTGACGTTTACATGCCTATGGAATGTTTGTTCGTTATTTCTTTCTGTTGTAATATTGTGTATCATGTTTTTTGCAAGCTCCAGAACACATAGCGCACCATACAGTGTCACGTTGAGCATGCAAAGGCAATTAGGTCTCTACTCAAAATAATATTTTACAGTTTACGATACATATAAATTGTTTGTTTGATTGTATAACTCCTAAAGGTTTTTCGACCTAGGCCCGGTAGCATGAATTTTCAAAATTTTCAATTGTAGTTCTAATAATATAGTTGCTTAGACTACGGACTAACTTAATATACTTTTTGTTATTTATTGGCGCTACATCCACCCGATTAGAAATGACACCCTTTCTCAGTTAAATAACCGAAAATTATGTTTTCGATAAGTGAGTCTTTTAACTAAGTGGATACCGCAATGAAATCAAACATATTCATTAAATTTTACAAATAACCGTAATCGTCACTGGCAGCTGTTTCCCGTTTTCAATAAACAGTGACAGGTTATGAGCATTTAGTTGAAATGACCATAAAAAATATACTATACGCTTTAATTGGCTATGAAATGTTTGATGGTTATCTTATGTAACACGATATTTAGTGGTAAGGCAATTTTTGGTTTAAGATAGTTCCATGTCTTCCTCAAGAAGAACTTCATTGCCTCGAAGTATTTAATTTCGCTGTACTACACAACCTTAAATTACAATGTCACCAAAAATCATACTGGTACTTCTTCTGAAGTAAAATTTCAAAATGGACTTAAATGATATCATTTTCATCAGCAATCAAAAATGATGAGATAATCCTAGAAAAAATAAAGGAGCATTTTTGCTTGAGTGCATTAATGTTACTAGGGAGATATGAAAGCTTAAATAACGTCAAGTCCTATAAGCGTTGTCCTCTATTAACGGAACAGCTCATGCGTTTTCTGCATTTTGAGAAAATGCGGTATTAATGAGACCTTATCACTCAATTAACGGATAGCGTAGCACTATTTGAGTTCTAACCATCGGTTTCCAATAATGCGCACTCAAATTTTGAAATCTTGTCTTGGTTTGGAACAATTAATATCATTTTTGAGTAGTAATTGTAGTAAACAGAGTCTATCCTGACCTCACCTCAGTGCTTCCTAAATTTCTATTCAATTCTTCTACAATACCAAAAGTTGCTTCACTCAAACTGCTATGATTCAAAACCTAATGATCTGACGGTTGTCAAGTATACAGGGTGAGTAACGATAGATTCTTGACGTCAAAAGAAACATTTTCTTCCTATAACATTTTTCCAAATTTGGCCCCGTTCAAAAGATATGGGGTGTTGAAATTTTATACAAAACTTGCATTAGCATAGCTTTCCTTATGTTTGCCGGTTCGCAAGCAAAAATATCCACGATATTTTCATAAGACGTATAGTCATGACATATTCTGTACAGGGGCGAAAACTGAAGAACGTTTGATCGTGGACAAGGTAAATAAAATGTTCTAATTGTACGCACTGGTAATCTAGGTACATGTACGCAGATTAGGCCCAGCAAGTAAGGACAATCGATTAAAGAGCACAATATATTTCGTAAAAATAAAACACCTAAATATGTGCGACGACGTTCTAGAGAATTAACCTGGAATCTTCTCAGGAAATTTTCGTGAGGTATATCACGCTTCGGATAAAAACCGTTAATTTTGAAACATAGATACTTCAGAAATCGCCTCTGTACATTCTCTAATCTACACGTGCACTATATCCAGGTCTCCACAAGTGCATTGAATTGTATCAGTAGCGTTCTGGTGTTCTGTAACCACTTTGAGTTCCTTAGGATGAAGCCAATTGTTTTGATGCTTCCTGAGGTGATTGAATTTATATGAGGAACAAAACTAAGTCCACGATCGAATAAGATACCTAGGTCTTTAAATTCAACAACCTTACCAAGAACGCAACCACTAATGTTAAAAGAAAATCTATTGTAGTTCTTTTACGACTGAAGGATATTACGCTACATATTTGAACGTTCAGGGGAAGTAAGTTGTTTCTGCACCAACGGTTTAGCCTATCAATGTCACCCTGGAGGTCCCAACAATCCTCAATAGAGAGAATGCGACGATACAGTTTGAAGTCATCAACATAAAGAAGGAAGGAACAGGTCAGGTAACAACAGATATCATTGGTGAAGATTAAGAGAAGGACCCGATATAGACCCCTGAGGAACACCTGAGGTAGCCTCAAAAGAAGAAGACCTATAACTGAAACACTGAACATACAGATTGCTACAGGAAAGATAAGATTCAAAAAAATATAGAAAATCAAGATTTAACCCGAAAGAAGACAGCTTCTTGATAAGTATACCATGATCCAATCTGTCAAATACCTTCGTGAAGTCCGTGTAGATGACATCAACTTGAGAAGACTCATCAAATGCACTACCGATATACTGAGTTAAACAAGCCAAGTTGGTTACTGTTGATAGACCTTTGATGAATCCGTACTGACAATTAGAAATTTTGCTCCTCACATGAACATATATGATGTCGTAAAGTATTTTTTCGAAAACTTTGCTGCTCTTGCAGAAGGTTTTTGATAAAATTCATGCATATTTTGGCATCAACAGATTTATTCCATTTTTTCGAACCACTAGTGTCTGATAGTTTACAGACATGTCGAATTTTCTTCTTATTTCACCAGAATACCAACAGGTCTCCACCCTGGTCGAAATATTTGTATAATTGGCCCTTCGAAACCCGACAATAAAATGTAATAATGGGTTAGAAGTGGCATAGAAGAGTTGTGGGCGCTCTCGGTTGAGCGTAGCATTTAATCTTTCTCTATGACACTAATATTATCTATGATTTATTCTAATAACTTCTCGGTAGTGAGGAACGCCGCGAAGAAGGCGCTGCTGATCGGTGAAATGGTAGCCGCCGAAGGCCTCTAGGCTACAAAGTATGAATACCAGCTGCGTAAGCTAAGAAGAGCCGTCGGGCTCATTAGGATCGTAAATTAAATCGTCCGGTTGCTATGGTAGTGATTGAGATGAATCGAGAAAAGATTCACAAGACATAACATCATATGATTTGTTTGAATTGTTACATAAGTTTTGAAATTTTATGTTTGGCACATGTGTGAGGTTCAACTCCAAGTTTGTGGGGTTGCCGCCATTGTTCTTCGGCCGCCATCTTGTAAAAGATGTGGCAACAGCATTTTCGCGATATATCTAACCATGCGACTTACAAAAAATTTATGAAATCGCAATTGATAGTAAATAGCTTTACTTACAATATATTCATATACATTTTGACTTAAAAAGAATATTTCTTGCAATGTGCTATACATATACAGGCTGAGTCTTTGACCACTGCGTTAATTTTAACGATAGATTCTTGACGTCGAAAGAAACATTTTCTACCTATAACATTTTTCCAAATTTGGCTCCGCTCAAAAGATATAGGGTGTTGAAATTTCATAAAAAAATTGCATTTTCACCTGTAATATTCAAACGACAATATCAATTGAAATGATCTCTAGTAGAAGGTTTTTGATAACAGTCATGCATATTTTGGCATTAATAGAATTATTCCATTTCTTATGGGTTTCTCACTACTATTGTAGAGATTGGTTAAATTGCATGAAAAACAAATATCACTTGAACTAAAGGTCCGTATCTTGTACTTCCTGGAATCATTAGTCTTTTTTGCAGATAAAATCATTCCTCATCTTTTCTCCCAAATTGCACCATTCTTGAGATATTTGAAGTTGAAAGGAATTAAATCGATATAATTTTATCCAAATTTTCTGATTTTCCCAAATCCTACTTTGTGCTGAAATGATTGAATAATCAGATTTGTTCGATGTTGCCATATTTTATGTCTTTATGATATATTTCTACAAAGGGTTGGGGAAATCTCTCCAGTCTATGGTTCCACCACTAAACACTATAAATGAAATTAACCACTGAACAATTTTTGTTTTACATTCACCACTAAATCTAAATTGCCATTTGCTGTATTCATTATTAATGATGTCTAGCACCATCCAGAGTCATATTCCATAATAAATAGAGAAAAAGATTTCCATCACTTACATAGGTACTTCCGTATATTGTCATGATGACCGTTGGAATAGGTAATGTATTTTCTGTCAGGACCTGTTGAATTGAAGACTTGTCTTTATGAAGAGCTGGTTCTTTATTCCTTCAGACTTTCAGGGTTCATCAAATTATATCTATTCTAACATAGGAATGCTTCAAATTAAGCTCATATGAGTTTTAAAAACTTCGAACCTTGTCTCCTAGATTTGTTTTGTACCTTTATAGAAGATTTTTCACATCTTTATTCATACACCGATTCAACCTGGTTCACAAACTCAGGAGATAATAGAATTTGACTTAGTTTTAATATTTCTGAATGTTTGTTATGATGCATGGTTAATTAAAATTCAATCAATATTGAAACTGGAAGCCCTAGGCTCATAAACAAGAAAGATTATAATAGAATGCATTTTCTGACCATAATCATTTCATACTGAATTGAATAATTTCAATCTATCTAAATTATCCTTAAAATATTTTCCACATTTTTTTAAGAAAGGTACCAATAACTGTTGACAGTTTCAAACAGAAACAAAACAACAAGGAAACACAGAACGTTATTTTGTTGGGAACTTCCCACCATATATTCGTTATAATAACATTTTAATGTGATAATAATTCCCTCTAGTTATTCTGAGAAATATTATAACTGAAGATCAATAATGGCTTTGCAATTATTAATTTTTTTCTCTCCTGGGGTTCGGTAATTAATTAATATTCTATGGTAAGGTATTAAAATTTGACATAATCTATGAATAACCATTATTCAATATTTATGGTTTTGTTTACATAATTAAAACTGATACTCTGATTATGAAAACCAAAAATTTACGCATGTTCAGTAATTACTTATAGTCTAAACAGAATAGAGTCATATTGATGATCTAACAAAAAATTTTTTATTGAAGAACACATAGTTGGTTTTTTCAGAAACAAATTTAGGTGATCAAACTCAATTTCTTCAAGCAAGTATAATTGCACACCTAAATCTGGGAATACTTGTAATCTATCCAAGTAAATTGTTATTGGGATTCGGTACAGAAAATAATCATCAAGCAAAGTAACATCACTTTAAAATAGATATTCGTAGTGACATCATTCATTGTTGTTGAAGAGATCGAAAAAGATTTTCCTATTTTTAGCAGTATGATATCAAGAGACCTCATAGACCTGTCAAGGAGAAGAAACTTCAGAAATATCAGTGTTTGGAAAATCATAGATGATTTTTTCTGGCTTTGAGTGAAAAAAAGTAATGTGACAATCTCATGCGTTTGAAGTTTTCATAGAAATGATGGTTTTCATGATTTGGAAATCTTAAGAAGAAAATTACAAATGTATGATGATTACATCCAATAATGTTGAGTTTTTTTTGGAATTTCTCACTAAAAAGGAATCGTTTATAATCTTGAAGTAGAAAGAAATTATAGTAGAACAACAAAAATCTATGTTTATGGTGTTGAATTTTTTTACCAGAAAATTAGTAATTTGTATCTTCCTTCTGAATATGGACCTCATCGGATGAAACATGTTAACAATTATTTTTTAGAGAGGGCAAATAATGTTTTTAAACAATTCAGATTCAATAGTAGATGCTGTGGAAGGTATTTTTTATTCAAACTAAACTGGACTACAGAGGGGTATTTGCCCTATGAGAAAACTTAAAATGCTTATAGCTCTTCAACGCAGCTGAATATGGAAAAACGGTATGGGAAAAAAATGTTTCTTTTGATCTCAAGAACCTATGGTCAAAATTAAAGCAGTGGCATGTACAACTAACGCGCTCGAGTATTTAAAAATGGCTAATTTTTTTTCACATTCCATGGCCGAGAGTTTGGGTCACATATAAATCGTCAGATTATTACATAACAGGTTTTCTTAGATTTAACGCTCTCGATTAATTTTTTCAACCCTTAAATACGACGATTTAGCACTCCGCTAGTATAATCTTGGTAAAAGAAATAAACCATATCGTTTTCTTCTATTTCAGAGAGAACGTAAACTAAGTCACCCCATTTATTTACGAGTAAAGATTGAACAATATCGTCATAACTCAATCAAGGCAACGGAACCCGTCCTTCATTTTCTGGTGTTCCTGGGGCTCCCTCAATTTCTACGCGTAGCAACCAGAAGATTTACCATACAATGGAGCTCATGTCTTCAATGCGTGTCCCACTCAGTGTAAAGAATACGTGCTCTCTGTTTTCTTAGGCCGTTCGTGATGGTTAAGGAAAATTTACCTCTTTCCTAAGATATGCGGGCATCGGAGGTATTGTCTTGTTTCTTGAATGTCAACAAACCTCTGCAAATGGGCATATACCGGGTGGATAAGAAGAAGGATTGTCGATGTTCAACATTGTTTTCTATGCAGTTTTTGAATCGCGATAAATCTTTTCGTTTTAAGATGCTGCTGAACGTACGGTGTTATTATTATTTCTGATTCTATCCAGACCTGGTTCCCAGCGACATCTATCTCCAAAAATCAGGAATGAACATTCCAATTCATTCAAATGAAAATTTAGATTTGAAGAGCACAAATATAGATACATGGATAAAGATTTTCTATGATGCAGTTGCTTTGTTGATAAGTGCAAAATAACGTTAATTTAAAATAAATTTTCAGATGTTATAAACAATGGAATGTAGTGAGAATGTAATGAAGCTCATGGTGTCGCTAGTTAATAAGTTACGGTAGTATTTTTCGTAGGCCATATAGAGTAGATTTAAAAATAAAAATATTACATAAAATAAACACTTTAAAAATCTTATTATGATCGGACTCTTTTGAAAGCTAATTTTCAAAAAAAAACCTAGCCTTTTTCAAATAACAATTTTTTCCCGGAGTTCCTTAATCACTGTGAAAAGGAATATTAGAATATTATATTCGAAATTTTTCGCTTCGTGTAGTCTTTCTCAAATAACCAAAAAATAAGATAGAGTAATTAATGTTGAAACAACTTCAAAATCTCGACTCTATAATTTTTTTAATCTAAAAAAAAATTTACTATTATATATAAAGATTTTTTTAAATTTTTATTAACTAACCGATTTCATATCAATAAAAGGCATCTATTGAAAATAAATCTATCTCAATTTATTCACAATTTTTTCATAAACAAATGGGCTATTTCAATATTCTAAAAATACATATTTACTTCTTGAAAAGCGGTTTTTTGATTTTTAAAAATTCATCAAATAATTTTTAATAATGTAAAAACGTATTATTATATTTATATGGTGGAAATAATAAATAAAGTAAGTAGTAAGTAAGTATTTTCTCTATCATAAATAACAGTTGAATACAAATTTAAAAAAACAAATTTTTCCTCATCACTAATTTTATTTTTTATTACAGTAGAAATTCGTTATGAACAAATTATTGAATATTCTCTATTTTGTTATTTTGACCGTTTTAAAAATTACATAATATCTACTGTGCATCAAAATACCTTAAATAATTTGGGTGGATAAAATTAACTACATTTTTTCAGCTATTTTGACGCACAAGGATGATTTCGTAATGTTTGGAATTATCAGAATAAAAACAAAGAGAAGTTAATAATGTGTTTCTAGAAAGTGTCGATATAAAAAACAATGAAATTGTTGATGAAAAAATATTTTATTTTTTACTTTGTAAGGCACTATCAACAACTATAATTTAGAAAAAAATCTAAACAAATTATTTAAGCGATAGAAAAATGGTAAAACATTAATAAACTTTCTAAAATTATTATAAATTATTGAGTGTTAATGCTGCCATGATCCAGGGATATTTTTGAAAATAAAAACGATTTAGTACTAACTGGATTTTTATTTTAATACCAATTCGACTGGTATTAAAAAGAAATTTTATTAATAAAAAAATGTTCTTCAGGAAGTCTTAAAAAATATTACTAAAAAAATTTAAATACTTTTTTTCATAAATTCATGAACATATGGGGATATAAAAGGGAACTTAGAGATAAATAAAAAAAATCTCAACATAAAATACTACTCAACACTTCTCATAAACCAAACCCATTCCCGAATTTTCGTGTAGAAATTATAATATATTAACTATACAGGGTGAGTCTTTGACCACTGCGTTAATTTTAACGCAGTTTTAAGATTCTTGACGTCAAAAAAATTTTTCTTCCTTTAACATTCTTCAAATTTGGCCCCGTTCAAAAGATATAGGGTGTTGAAATTTCATATAAAAATTAATTTTTTTTCCCTGTAATATTCGAACGACAATATTAATTCAAATGATGAGAAGGTTTTTGATAACAATCATGCATATTTTGGCATCAATAGATTTATTCCATTTCTTGTGGGTTTCTCACTACTACTGCATAGATTGGTTTAATTGCATGTAAAACAAATATCAGTTGAACTAAAGGTCCATATCTTGTCTTTTTTGCAGATAAAATGATTCCTGATCTTTTTTCCTAATTGCATCATTTTTGAGATATTTGAACTTGAAAGGAATCAAATTGATATAATCATCTGATGAAACATGAGTGGTGAATCATTTCTTAGAGCGAAAAAAATATTTTTAAACAATTCATATTCAATAGTGGATGCTGTGGAAGGTAATTTTCATTCAAACTAAACTGGACTACAGAGGTGTATTTGCCCAATGTGAAGACTTAAAATGCTTATAACTTTTTAACGCAGCTGAATATGGAAAAACGGTATGGAAAAAAAAGTATTTCATTTGATCTCAAGAAGCTATGGTTAAAATTATTGCAGTGGTCAAAGGCTCACCCTGTATAGTTAATATATTATAATTTCTACACAAAAATTCGGGAATGGGTTTGGTTTATGAGAAGTGTTGAGTAGTATTTTATGTTGAGATTTTTTTTATTTATCTCTAAGTTCCCTTTTATATCCCCATATGTTCATGAATTTATGAAATTTTATAAAATTCACAAAACAAATACTGTCGGTTTCTGAAACGATGATCATCATAGAAATCAACTAATCAGCTGTTAAATCTATGGTCAACTGTCATTTGAGTTGCTGAAAGGATAGTCAACTAGGTTAATTTGACCACGCTGTCAGTTGAAACAGTGGTCAAATATTTCAGGTAAATTGTATGTCAATCGTCATTTTGAGTTTCCGAAACGCAAATTAAGGCTAAATCAGTGGTCAAACTAGTGTCAAAGAACTTGTCGACTAATCGGTGTTGTTTGGCGAATTAACTTGAAAGAAATCTTGTTTATGAATGAAATCTATGTATTTTCCAAGGAAATCTTAATTTTATCGGTATGTATGAAAATAATTTAATAGTCTTTAATATATAATTTTTTATGAAAAGGCATTTATTTTTTTCCAATTTTACGATGTAATATGTTTTCGTTAATAATTTAGTTTTCTCTGAAAAAACAAGCATTTTTGCAACAATTGGTGAATCTATTTTTTTATTGTAGATAATAATTATGGATATCAGCTTGGATATAAGCATGTCTAGTAATTTTAGCGAAGATGAGAACCCAAGGCCACGAACTCTTAGGAGAAGAATGAACTCTTTTGATTTCTACAATGATGTGGAATTCAAAAATAGGTATAGATTGTCCAAGGATATTATAAAATTATTTCTGAATATGATAGAGGATAAAATAAAGCCCTTAACATCAAGGAACAAATCAGTTACTGCCTTGGAACAAGTACTTCTAACAATAAGCTATTTTGCAACAGGAGCATTCTAAATAACAGTAGCTGACCATATAAGGGTCCATAAAACTACAGCATGTAGAATAATTAAAAAAGTATCTAGAGTCATTGCTGAACTTCGACCCCAGTTCATATCTATGCCAAGAACAGAGGATGAACGGAATAGAATCAAACCAGAATTTTATTCTATAAGTTCATTTCCGAACGTGATTGGATGTGTAGACTGCACACATATAAAAATACAGTCACCTGGAGGTCCACAAGGTGAGCTTTTCAGAAATAGAAAGGGATACTTTTCTCTTAATGTTCAGGTGATTTGTGATCCCGCAGGGATTATTTATTGGAGGACAGTGGCTACCCTTGTCGCTCATATTTATTGACTCCATTTCTGAGGCCATCAATTCCCGGTGAGCAAGCGTACAACAGAGCACAGATCAAAACGAGGAATACTGTTGAAAGAACATTTGGTGTCTTGAAGAGACGTTTTCCTTGTTTGTCTATGGGAATTAGGCTGAAAATGGAGACAACCATGAATATCATAGTGGCATGTTGTGTTCTGCACAATTTGGCATTAGTTCATAATGAAGACGTAGCAGACTTTGATATCGGAGAGAACTTCCCAGATGATCCCCCAAATACTTCTACAAATGATGAAAATATATCAGTCAGTGATGAAAATATATCAGTCAGATCTTTGTTAGTATCAACACATTTCAATGTTCAATAATAATTGTGGAAGAAGACTCGGATCAAAGGTCATACAATCCGTCACAAAAATCCTATGAAGTAAAAGTAGTGCGTTGAGGAACAGTTGTTACAATAGCTCAAATAAATTTATATTCTAATCTACTCTTATTTATAGACTGAAAACATTCTATAAATCCAATTACACCAAATTTCATTTCATTGTTTTTACTTCTGTGTACTGTGATAAAATAATAAAATTGGATGATGTATGAACAAGGTTGTTTGCTCCATTATTTTGAATACTTCAAATTAAAACGATATTTTTCATTTTATTGACCTATTGATGATAAATTTTTCAGTTGAAAAACAGCATCTGTATTTTAATACACCAGATACGACTTAATACACACAGGTACACTTAAGCCGCTAAACGATTCATAAATGCAATCTATCGTAAGAAACAGTTGTAAGCAAGTTCAACCAGGTATTTTTTTATGGTCACTTAAGGAAAATTATAAGGGTGTTAAAATTTAAACATCAGTTATCGGATAATTTTAAAATCTTAACCACAAAACACTGATATCTTAACCTCTTTAATCACAGAATATTAGTTTTTATCGGAGAATCTGTGGTTGGACAGTCTGACAACAGGGTCGCCTCATGTCAACTGAAAATGATCATAGATTAGTTAAATATGCACTGAACATCCTTTCGGAAACTCAAATTGATTTGACATCTCTGTCAAGATGATCGCTGTGTTAGTTGACATGAGGTTTGATCATCCTTTCAGAAACTGGCCGATAGTGTGTATGGATATAGTCATCGTCGAGTGTTAGGTTGGTCCTAAATACATGGATTTCCTACTGCGTAAAAAAAAATATTTTACTCCTTTTACTTCTGTAAAAAAAAATATCAAACGTGCACCGAAATCGTAATAAATTTTCTCTCATTACTTTCCCACTGGAGAGTTGCTTAACCAACTGAAAAAAACAACGAACTAGGCATTTACATCGGAATTGTCGAATGATCTGACAGAGTTATGATACCCCTGAGGTACTCCATTCAGAAACGAGGCAGGACATGGCGACAATACCAATTTCCCTAACGAGAGTGATTTATTCTGATCAATTCAAACTTGAAATGTATTCCAATTGTCGGGCCAAATAAAGGCAGCTTGATGCGATCATTCGGCGGTTTCCATGCTGTGTTTTACCTCTGGAGATCGTAAAACCGGGTGTCCGTCGGCAAGGTATACTACTTTGCTTATCCGCTATTTCGGTAAACATTAATCTACAGTTCATATTTGGCAGTCATAAAGTAGAGACATGGAAAATTTATTAAGGAAAAATATTCCGTGAAGCAGAGTGTTTCAATCGTTAAAACATTCAATCGTTAAAACATTCGACAATGGACTTGAAATCAATCGCTGATCTAAACAATCCATCAGACTCAATTTGATGCCGCTCTCAGGGGCTTGATTTTTACAGAACAACTTTCGCCACCATTTTGATATGTAATATTCAGTTGAGACAATTGCTTCTTCTAAACAATCCATCAGACTCAATTTGATGCCGCTCTCAGTCGTGACGACTTGATTTTTTCAGAACTTGAGCAGTTGAATCTTGGACGCCAATGGCGCCACCATTTATAGATATGCTATAATTATTTCAGTTGAGAGTCAATTGCTAGGTCTTCCTGAAAGGTCATCTTTTGGGCGCCAATGGCAACTGATAGCAATTTCTAGAGCTCCTTTCTCCAGAATATTATAAATATAAGAACAGATCCAGCCTACTGTTCATTGATTTTGAGATATGAACAAAAATAGAGAAATTGCCATTTGCTGGTTGAATATGTTATCATATTTTATGAACTCTTTGATTGAATTACTGATTGCACTGATGCACATATACAGAGTGTTCGGCACATGGACCGTCAAATTTTTTTGGGGCGTTGGTAGGGTCATTTGCTACCTTTTCAGTCTTGGAACCTAGGACCTTAGTATTACGGTTACGGAGGTATGATTTTTTTATTAGGTTTTTCTAAATTACCCAAAATGTACCCTTCGAAGCCCCATAACTTTTTTTGCGTGGGCTTTTACATGCATTTTTTTTATTGTATTAATTCTACATGAGTGTGTGTTTAAAAAAAAACGTTACAGATAACACCACAAAATTAACACGAGGGCCTTTTATTAAAAAAAAAATATGAAAGTATGAAAACATCTCCACTCCTATTGAAATTTAAAAAAAAAGTTACAGCTATTACAAACTTAGTTTTATTTTAAAATGTTCTTTGGTTTATAACGTTGCTAACCATATGCTCTTCACGTAAGTCAATAAAAAAAATAATACTGCAAATAAGGTTTCAGTCAGAAGAGTGAAGAAAGTCGCACCTAAATAAAAGTACGGATTTCGACACAACACAGCGAGTAAGGATATTTTACCTGCCCGTTTTAGACGCGTGTGAATTATTATTACTATTTCTGTCCTTAGGTTGGATTGGGTTAGTCGCCGCTGACTTGACCCTACCGTCATTCGAGATTGAACTGTCTCTGCTGTTGGAAGTGTCTGTGCCGCGTTGATTAGTTTTTTAAATTTGTATTTTTTTATTTTTGTTACTTTTATCGACTTTTTGCTAATGTTGTTTTAATTTTGGTTGTTGATATGCCTAATTTCACCAACGCTGAGTATGCTGATATGGTGATGGCATATGGCAAGGCCGATGATGTTGCTCGTGCAGCTCAAAGGATTTATCAAGCCAAATTTCCTGATCGAAGATTACCCCACCACGAAACATTCTCGACGACTTATCGACGATTAAGAGAGACTGGAAACTTAAATTTTCAAGAGCCTCGGGTCAATGTGAGGCAACACCATGTAGCAGTTGACGATCAAATACTTCAAGCCTTTGAAGAAGATCCGACTACAAGCATTCGTGTCGTTGCTCAAAGTCTCAACTTAACGATTTGGAAAGTTTGATTAGTACTTCGGGATAAAAATCAACACGCTTTTCATTACACCCCGATACAAGATAAATAAACTTTTTTATTGATAAATTTGTCATTTTGACTGCGAAAAAATTGTCACAGACTAATGAATTTTATTCATTGTTACAGGTCTTCATGAAGGCGATCCTGCCAGACGGTTGGAATTCTGTAGATTTTTGCTGCACACAAATGTCGATGACAACTTGTTTCTAAAACGAATTTTGTGGACAGACGAATTCTGTTTTAACCGAGAAGGAATAACAAATCTGCACAATTTACATCACTGGGCATCTAAAGATGAGAATCCCCACGTGAAAAGGCAAATGAGTTTTCAACAAAAATTTAGTGTTAACGTTTGGGCTGGTGTGATAGGAAGACATCTCATCGGGCCACACTATTTACCGGCTCGACTAAGTGGGCCTGCTTTTTTGCATTTTTTGCAGAATGCTCTGCCGGAGCTACTAGCCGATGTTCCGGCCTTCGATGAAGACGTGCCGATTGTGTTCCAGCATGACGGTTGCCCGGCACATTTCCTGAGAGAAGTTCGAGATCACCTCGACAACTCTTTTTCAAATTCATGGATAGGCAGAGCCGGCCCCATCCCTTGGCCCGCAAGATCTCCAGACCTAACACCTTTAGATTACCATGTCTGGGGTAGAGCCAAAGAATTGGTTTATTTCACAGAGGTACCTACAAGAGAGGTGTTGATTGAACGCATAAACGCGGCATTTGTGGTAATGAAAGAAGAAATGTTGCTAGCCACTACAACGGTCGAAATCAGAAAAAGGTGTCGGGCATGCATTCGGAGTAGAGGAGAACAATTCGAACAGAATTTACGTTAAAGAATCGTGTTATTTTTCTTTGTAAATGAACAATCATACAAAAACTGTATTTTACTAAAATCTGTCCTTACTTTGCTATTTTATCTAAAACACTATTTGTAGTATTTTTTTATTTATTGACTAACGTAAATAACATACTTTTAGAACACCGATAAACCAAACAACGTTTTAAAATAAAATTAAGTTCGCAATAACTGCAACTTTTTTTTATTTCTTATGAAGTATGTAGAGATGTTTTCATACTTTCATAATTTTTTTAATAAAAAATGGCCCACATGTTAATTTTGTGGTGTTATCTGTAACAATAAATATGTTTTTTTTCAAACACACACTCATGTAGACTTAATACAATAAAAAAATGCTTGTAAAAGCCCACGCAAAAAAGTTATGGGGCTTCGAAGGGTACATTTTGGGTAATTTAGAAAAACCTAATAAAAAATCATACCTCCGTAACCGTAATACTAAGGATCCAGGTTCCAAGACTGAAAAGGTAGCAAATGACCCTACCAACGCCCCAAAAAATTTTGACGGTCCATGTGCCGAACTCCATGTATCTGTAGTTAATTTGTCATCATTTTCTTTTAAGATTAAACAAAGTCAATCTGTTTATAATGTTAATGGCCCAAAATATTCCAAATAACGAAAAATCTAATACGAAAGTATTAAAGCCGAGTCGCAAAAAAAGTATAAGACCTAAAAAATGTAACATTCCTATCGACTATACGGCAAGTGTCATGAAATATAGTTGAAGAGTCATAATGCAGGTATTATCTAATTAATTTTTTATATTCAAGAAAACGGTAGTATAGTGAGAGTAAGACAAAAGTGATGCTATACAGCGACAATGTCCAAGAATAAGTCATAAATCGAATTCCAGAATGATGGGAATTCATAACTGATTGAAATGTCAACGATTTCCCAATCGAAAATATTTTAACGCGGCGAGGAAACACTGATTCCAATGAATTGACCCAGAAGTGTCCCGACTGAACAGTCGGCTGTGAAATACCCAACGGCAATTATCATATTTTTTTCTTGGCCGTAACTATAAACGCGACATAGCTCACCGGTCGTATCTGAATTATTATCTTTTATTACCTTTTGTGTCCCCCATGGTGTTGAGTTTTATTTCCATAAATAAAAAGTGTCATATCTTCTTTGAATTACTACTTCGCTGCATATTTCAGTATCTTCGCTTCAATCTTGAGAGTATGTAGCCGGTAAATCATCGGAATTCGTAAATGGGCCAAGAATTTTTCTGGAATTTGTGGTGATAATTTGTTTGTAACTACCAGGTACACCGGTATGACGTGAGCGTCAAGATACAAATGTCTCGATATGGAACATCGCCTTTATTCTTTTTGTTTGTTGGCTATGACATCTGTGAAACATATTTAGTATACATCAAGTCATTGAACAGACAAGATCATATTTTTTCATCGCGTTAAAAATGTCGGATTTTGTACCAGGAAGTGATGATTTGCGAAAAGCATAAAGAAGAAAAGTGCTGCAGAATCACATCGGATGCTTGTCGAGGCGTATGGTGATCATGCTATATCTGAAGCAACATGCAAAAGATGGTTTCAACAGTTCAGAAATAATGATTTTGATGTGAGAAATGGAGAATGTGGAAGCCCACCAAAAAAGTTTGAAGACGCCGAATTGCAAACGATATTGGATGAAGATGACACTTTGAATCTAAAGCAACTGGTAGAAATGTTAAATGATGCACTACAAACAACTTCTGACCGTTTAAAAGCTATGGAAAAATCCAAAAGTGTGTAAAATGGGTGCCACATGAATTGAATGAAAGACAGATGGAAAACCGAAAAAACACACGAAAGAAAATCGGTTTTGCATCGGAATGTCACTGGCGATGAAAAATGGATTTATTTTAAGAATCTTCAACGGAAGAAATCATGGGACAACCATCTACCTCGACTGCAAAACCAGATCGATTCGGCAAGAAGACAATGCTGTGTGTTTGGTGGGATCAGAAAGGTGTGATGTACTGCGAGCTCTTAAAACCTGGTGAAACCGTTAATTCTGATCGCTACCGACAACAAATGATCAATTTGAACCATGCATTCATCGAGAAACGATCGGAATGGGCCAGAAGACACGGCATGGTAATTTTGCTCCACGACAATGAACCTGCACACAAAGCAAAACCGGTTCAGGATACACTGGGTAGCTGGGAGCTGCTATCCCATCCGCCGTATTCACTAGACTTGGCTTCTTTCGACTACCATTTGTTTTCATCGATGGGACACGCATTGGCTCAGGAACATTTTGATTCCTTCGAGGAGGTCGAAAATTGTGTGTCTGGTTGGTTTGCTTTAAAAGACGAACAATTTTATTGGCGTGGTATCCACAAATTGCCAGAAAGGTGGTCAAAATGTGTAGAAAGCAATAGCCAATACACTGAATGACTGAAGGTTTTTACTTTCCCATTATTAGTGTTTTCGTTGTCGAGTCAATATATTATTAAAATAACCGAAGTTCTTCAAAAGATTGACAAAAAAGAATAAATCTTTGAGGCCAAAGACTGCACTAAAAGTCAAAAACCTCAGAAGAACGATCAACTTGGTGAATTGGAATAAAAAACAAATATACATAAATATGACTCAGCAGCATGTGCAGTTCTCTAAGAGGACCAATAAAGTTTAAACCATGGGCATTTTACAATAAAAAAAAGCATGAAAATGGGGATCAACTCAGAAATGAAAAACATCCTCTCTTGATATCACAAGAGACAGTGGCCGGTCAAAAACAATATGTTCGCGTCATATATTTTATTTCTACGCTTGTGTTCATGTCGGATTGACATTCGCCAGTGCGCTGTCACCCCGCCATAACTCATCATAAGTGCAACAAATCGTTGACGCCACTCGCGTTTCTATGATGTATGATACGAATTAACCACGGCACTGGCTTGCCACAACACTTTGTCTTGCACCAGACGGGGTCGCGCTACTGGTGTTCTTATTTTGCAATCATTAAGGTTGAAGGGGTTTTTCGTAAGCCAGTCAAGGGCGTCCAGAAACAGGGAGCTGATTGCGTTAATCTGCCAAAGCACATTAGTTACCGATAAAAATCGTTTATATTTTAATGGTCACGAACAAATTGCCATGGGTCTGATGAGGTCTCCAAATTAAAAATTGGCGGACGAAGGAATCTTCATCAGAGAGTTGGATCGATTAGTGTAAGACTCGCCTATTGTCATTTTTGTTTTTTATGTGTTGTCGAGTGGGTACTGCCATTTCCATGTCATTGTTATGGAATTCAGTGTGCTCTTTATTCATTATATTTTCTGCCTCTTTACTTTTGAACACTTCGGTAGAGGCATAAGAATTCGACTTATATTTTTCGTGTTTATTGGTCATTCATTCTGTTCTGGCTTCTATGATTTTTATTCATGTTTTCATGTTTATCTATTATTATCATCATGACGGATGATGAAGTCCGCCACCGAATAGGTCTTGAAGACAACTCGGCTCAGCACCTCAAATTGCGGCAGCTCTAAAATTCCTCAAGGAATGCCGACTATTCAATTCTATATAATATCTGCTTCGATAGAACGTTTTCAATTTTTTCCTTGTATCTAATATAGCACTCACCTCCACAATGTATCATTATAGTACTGTACATATGTCAATGGCCTAGTTGTCGAGACATAATAATTCAAATAAATAAATAATATCATAACAGAATCAAGGATCGACGGTATTAAAATATTATGTTTGTGGGCAGAAAAGTTTCGTTCCTCATATTAATGTTCAAGATACAATTTCGGTCGAAGGAACCAATAAAAATGCTTCGATATGGAGCTACGTTTCGACGTCTATTCAACGTCTTCTTCAGGCTAAGATCAATAAATTAAAATTACATACTTATTATTGTCTAATAAATAAAAACATTAAACAATACATTGGTATATATTTCATACAACCAGCATGAATTATTGACTTTAATATTTGCAACGTACATATTCAAGGAACTGAGTAACACTGTTTTTTTATACTCTTCAAATCTGGTAGCATAATGAACAGGAACCCGTTCGATCAGTTGTTCTATATAATAATGAATGTTATTATGTATTTGTTTAATTGACCAGTTTACAATTTTTATCTCTAGGTTAAGGATACTCCTTTTAAAATTTTCAGCAATCTTGTGTAGTTTATACTGATGAGATAAGGGTGCGTTAATTTCACCCATAGATTCTTGACGTCAAAAGGAACATTTTCTTCCTATACCATTTTTCCAAATTTGGCCCCGTTCAAAAGAAATAGGGTGTTGAAATTTTATAAAAAAATTGCATTTTCATTTGTCATATTCAAAGGACAATATCAATTGAAATGATCTCTTGTAGAAGGTTTTTGATAAGAGTCATGCATATTTTGGCATCAATAGATTTATTCCATTTCTTGTGGGTTTCTCACTACTGTACAGATTGGTTGAATTGCATGAAAAACAAATATCACTTGAACTAAAGTCTTTTTTGCATTTAAAATCATTCCTCATCTTTTTTCATAAATTACACCCTTTTTGAGATATTTGAAGTTGAAAGAAATTAAATCGATATAATCATCTGATGAAATATGAGTGAGTGAATAATTTCTTGGGGGGAAAATAATGTTTTTAAACAATTCAGATTCAATAGTGGATACTGTGGAAGATAATTTTCTTTTAAACTAAACTGGACTACAGTAGGGTATTTGCCCAATGTGAAAACTTAAAATGCTCATAACTTTTTAACGCAGCTGAATATGGAAAAATGGTATAGATGGAAACAAGCTACCCCCTTTTTTTGCGGTTAAGATATAAACGCCATACAATCAAATAATTTCTTAAAATATCCAAACCACTTGATATACTTAATACTATGAAAATCTAAGAAATAAATGCGAACGTAATAGTCACAGCAATAAATGAAAATGTCTATTATAGGTGTAGACAACTTCTGAATACATAATTAATTGTCTAAAATATCGAGTCTTCTCCTTTTATTATCTGCCATAAAAATAGAACGAAACCTTGACTGGAGTAACATTTTGGACTTTTATGTTTGAGGGAATATCACAGAATATTTATCGATACTGGTGTGGCCATCCAGCAAAGAAACCGCCGTGTGGGAGGAGCCTTTTAATGACAATAATAATAACATTCATTCGACTTGGTATAAATTGAAAGCTGCAGGTATGTTATGAATCATGTTTAATTATCGAATTTATATTCCTCATATCGAGAACGGAGCCCTGAGATGTTGTTCAATTATCTGTTCGAGTTTCTTGGGATGATACAAGTTATTTATTGATAAAGATTATCTCGTCATCTGGTCATTCCATTTTGGATGGTTGTCACTCGATATGGATAGCTAAGAACACTAGAGCAGCCAGGGGGTCTTATAATAAGTAAACTAATAATTTTCTTAAATTGATCTGAAAAGAGGAGCAAATGTTTAAAATAAACTTCCAATCACGAAACTATACCTCCACTATAGATAATTTTAATATTTTTAGGTTGAGCACATGGCGTTCTGTGTTAGTAGATAAGTTACAAAAATTTTTTTTGAGGCTTATATAGTAGACTTAAAATTTTTTTTAAATTATAATATAAGTTCCTGTTATAATTTTCACTAAAGTTGATTTTCCAATAAACTATTTCTTGATTAGTCACAAAGTTTTTCTGGGACTCCCTTGATCAATATTTGACTAATTGCCAAAACGTTGTGTAGCCTCGTGGAGCATTCTTTGTTTATCCATTGAAAAGGTTGGTGTGATAAAAGTTTTATTATATTCAATATTTTGTTTATATTAATATTTATAAGTTGAAAACAAGAAAAACGCTATTATGTTCAATTTTGTTTTTCATTTTTCATACTTACCGTCTATGTTAACAAGAGACGTTAATCAACTGAAAAAAATGGCTGATTTCAATAATTTTCAAAACCATTTTTCACAACTAATTGAAAAACAACGTCATTTATGATTCTCGGATAGTAAATTGCTTTTTATATGTTATTTGTAATCGTTTATAAATATTTTTTAGTATATCTATTTTTCAGATAATCAGACGCAAAATTTTTTTAAATAATCATTGACAGCTCACTACTAACAAACAAAACTAACAATTTAATCATTGATTTAATTAACAATTCAACAGAAATTATTGACTTTTCTTTATTTATTGATAGTTTCAACTATTGCGAAAATGATCAAAATACCAAAAAAATTATTTCGACTTTCTATTGAAAAAACGTTTATGAAAAATCTGAAATAACTGTTCAGAGAAAATTTTTAGCGTTTTTAGCTTGACAAAACCTATTTCATCGAAAATTTCGAACTTTTTGAATACTCATAATAGTACTTTCGATCCCTGAAGCACGTCACTGACGGATGTCCATTTTTTCTTATTCCGTCTGTTAGCTTGTTTCAATGATAGGAACATAATCCAATTCCGTTTTTAGCCTGACAAAACCGATTTCATAGAAAATTTTGAACTTTTTGAATATTCATAACACCACTTGCTACCCCCGTAGCACGTCACTGACGGATGTCCATTTTTTCTATTTCCGTCCGTTTGCTTGTTTGAACAATAGAAACATAATCCAATAGCGTTTTTAGCCTGACAAAACCGATTTCGTCGAAAATTTCGAACTTTTTGAATACTCATAACAGTACTTTCGAACCCTGTAGCACGTCACTGACGGATGTCCATTTTTCTTATTCCGTCTGTCGGCTTGTTTCAACGATGGAATCATAATTCAATTGCGGTTTTTTTCGACAAAACCGATTTCATCGAAAATTTCGAACTTTTTGAATACTCATAGCAGTACTTTCGACCCCTGTAGCACGTCACTGACGGATGTCCATTTTTTCTCATTCTGTCTGTTTGCTTGTTTGAACAATAGAAACATAATCCAATAGCGTTTTCAGCCTGACAAAACCGATTTCATCGAAAATTTCGATCTCTTTGAATATTCATAACAGTATTTTCGACCCCTGTAGCACGTCACTGACGGATGTCCATTTTTTCTAATTCCGTCTGTTAGCTTGTTTCAACGAAAGAAACATAATCTATCTGCGACTTTTGCTGACAAAACCGATTTCATCGAAAATTTTGAACTTTCAGAATATTCATAACACCACTTGCTACCCCCGTAGCACGTCACTGAGGGATGTCCACTTTTTCTAATTTCGTCTGTGAGCTTGCTTTAACGATAGAAACATAATCCAATTGCGTTTCTTGCCTGACAAAACCGATTTCATCGAAAATTTCGATCTCTTTGAATATTCATAACAGTACTTTCGATCCCTGTAGCACGTCACTGACGGATGGCCATTTTTTCTTATTTCGTCTGTGAGTACTCGTATATATAATAGAAATATAATCCAATTGCTTTTTCTGTCTGACAAAACCGATTGCATCGAAAATCTTGAACTTTTTGAATATTCATAAAACTATTTGCCACCCCGTAGCACGTCACTGACGGATGTCCATTTTTTCTTACCCCGTCTTTAAGGTTGTCTCACTACTGAAAATATAATTTGAGCTCGTTATATCTTCGACGTTCAGTGAAAATTTCGAATATATCGATTTTCTTCGCCCCTTGTATCTCTAGATAGAGTAGAGTAGAGTAGATTTATTCATGTTAGCATACTAAAAGTATATACATTCGTCAAAATTACAATCCTATTCAAATCAATACAACAAGCCAATATCTACTCAAATAACCGAAGTAAAATAAATCTAAAACACTGAAAAATCACATTTGAGGAAATCATTGATGTCATACATTGCCTGTTTCACTAAGAACAATTTAATTTTATTTTGAAAAGAATTAAGAGGAAGCCCTCTCAAGTGTGACGGTAGAATATTGAAAAATTTAGGCGACAAATAATCGGGTGCACCCTGTGACCTTGTCAACCTGCAAAAAGGAACACAGTAATCTCTCCTATTCCTAGTAGGATAAGAATGGTTCCCACCACGAAAACCCCACATACCAGACCTATCACGGGCATATACCAACAACTCAAGCACCAATATTGACGGAAGTGTTAGTATATGCAATTTTCTAAAATGATCTCTACAATCCTCTCGATGGCCTATGTTGGCCATAATGCGTACTGCTCTTCTCTGCAGTCTGAATATTCTCTCAAAACCACTACAGCGGCCCCATGCAAGTATCCCATAACGTAAATGGGACTCACATAACGAGAAATAAGCGGACCTTAGCACCTCAGTTGATACGGAGGAGGATAATTGTCTCAAAACAAAAATGTTCCTTGCCAGCTTTGCACATAGATAATCTACATGAGCCCACCAAGTGAGTTTTGTATCCAGTTGTACACCTAAGAATTTCACATTTCTCACTTCTGTCCTCTTCAAGGAGAAAACAAATTCCTCAGTTTTCTCTTCATTGACCGAGAGTCCATTACCCGAGAACCACTTCAAGGCATCTGCCCTCATATCAGCAAATAGTTCACCCGCCATATCGACATCATCACATGAAACATAAATATTCGTATCGTCGGCAAATAAAACATCATGCACCAAGTTCATAAAATCTGGAAAGTCATTTATATAAATTAAAAACAAAATAGGTCCCAATACCGAACCTTGTGGTACTCCAATAGTATTTTCGGTTTTTTGTGACCACTTATTATTAACGAATACTGTTTGCAATCGATTAGACAAAAATGATTGAATCAACCTACAACTACTCTCACATAAACCATATCTCCGTAGTTTAGCCAATAATACTGCATGAGGTACACAGTCGAACGCCTTAGTTAAATCTAAAAACAGCGACAAGGCACACACTCCCGACTCAAAACATTCTAAAACAAACTGGTATATACTCAATATAGCATCGGTGGTCGACTTAGATAGATGAATTTCCAAGTTTCCTCTCTTTATTTCATTCGATTAGCTTTCTGGTATATTGAAAGCATATTCCACATTAGTTTCACAGTGGTTAACCCTAATTCAAGTAAAATTTCGAATAGATTTATTATATATTCGCATCCTGACATATATAAGTCGGATTGTGTGTGCGACCTTTATCGGTTTTGTGGTTGAGACTAAGATCACTCCCGTATGAAACATTATGATACAATAATAAGAATTGTTTTGCGTTTTTCATCTTTTACACTTTAAAATTCATGAGTCACTAAGTGACAGGCCTAGATCAGTGGCGGCTCGTGACAATATAGTATGGTGAGGCACATATGAAAAAAAATTTAATAATGTAATTTGTTTATTCACAACAAAAGCAACCGAATCAATTAATTCATTTTGAATGGTTTTAGATGTACCAGAAATTGCCGATTTACTGTTAGTGTTATTTCCTAAAAAGGTTTTTAAATTCGTGTCAAATTTACTAACAAGAACTACCAATTCTTTGAAATTTCCGCGATTTAAAGACTCATTCGATTCATCGTGCCCCCTAAAAGGTAACTCTTGCATTCAGAGGTGCATCGTAATATCTATAAATCTTCTGAGAATTTGTCGATTTTCTTTGAATCTAGCATTGAAATTTTCAATTTCTATTTGACGCGCATTGTCTATTGCTGTGGCGATATTTTGTTTTGCTTTATCATAACGGTAAGCTTGCAATTAGATGAAATATGCTGAGCACTTTCATTGTGTAGAGATAGACCCCGAGATGAATTTTTCAAATCACTAAGACCCCTTTTCGACCAAACTCGGAAAGTCGGAATTTCCATTAGTTGCTGAGAATAAAATGCACGGCCAACAAAATATTTTCTTCAAAGTAATACTTCCAGTAAGCCAGTCGTACTTGTCATACCACGTATTTTGGAATCCCCGATTTGATTTACCGACCCCACCACTAGACACTAGAGATTTACTCAAATTTGGAACAGATCGCTTAACATCCTTAATTAAATATAATTTATTATCATACGAAGGAGTTGAAAATGTTGCTTATTTATTAAAAAATTAACAATACCACAAGTACACCGAATATGTTCCTTAGGAATTTCAAAAAATTTACTATTACTAGGTCCCGCTGAATCCATTTCGCGATCTGTTTTTCACTTTCGATAAAAAAGATTTATATTTCAGAAAAAATTCACCTGAAAAAGATTATAATCATACGCGATACACAGCAAACGCGATACCACTAAATAACGACAAAGTGAACTAACCCTATTTCTCTATTTCCCGCTTCTCGATTAACTCGAATAAAAACCTGAGGCCAGCCTCTAATTCCTCGAGAAGCCGCCTTCAAAGCCGTAGATATGTTCTCACCGCTTCGACGCAGATAACCCTCTGGACATCGCAGAAACGAAACGATCTCAGATCGGATAAGATCGCGCAGAGACCAGCCTCGGATTAATCCTAGAACGGCTTTCCATTACGTTCTCTTAGGCCATCGAAGTAAATAACACGCTAATTCAGTCAAAGAAGCCTGCGTTGGGCATGCCTCCAACCGTTTAGTCAAAGAGGATTTGATTTGTTATGAATATACAAGGAATGTGAGATTGGGAAAAATATTGAGGAAAAAAGTGATGATGAAAGGGAATGAAGAAATATACGGTTCAGAATTTTTTTGATGAGGCACTGCCTCACCTGCCTCATAGGACAAGCCGCCACTGGCCTAGATTTAATTTATATTATGAATAAAATTGAATTTTGAATATCGAAATTGCATCTCCTGTTTTGTTTAATTGTCTGTTTACGTCCAGTTATAAGAAGTGCTCAATGCTCGAATATTACAAAACGTGGTGTCCTATCACCACTTAATCTTATTCGCCATATGTTGAAGAGCTTGAAACTGGAAATGAAAATACGGAAACGGTTGAACGAGTCTGAAGTATAAACAGGCTATATTTCCTTTATCTCGAGAATTTATGGATGAAACGTCGACAAATCTCGAAGAACATAAAAACCTGGGCGATATCCGTTGTCTAATATTCGAGTTCTAACTACATTTCTGCATAAATTTTGCACAGAGCAAAGAAGATATGGGTAAATATATATTTGGTAAAGAAAATTAACGGTTTTATGAGGGTTGCCTTTTATATTTCGGGATTGGACAACTCTAGTGTTGCAATTTGCCAACTGAGAACTGACAGCTCTATCGTAAAACTTGACATTTTTGGGGTTATAGATAGTCAGAACGTTTTGACAAACCAGCGCTATTTGTGTTCTTTACAGTAACTTAAAAAATTCATCTCGCCCAAAAAATGGAATTAAAACATGAACATTTTCGTGAGATTATTTTCCACAACTTTCGACTTAGATTTACACAACCACAGTGCTTCGATGAACTAAATTCAATTTTTGCCGATGAGCTTCATCAAGGACCAGTGTTTATCGATGGTATGGCGATTTCAACCGAGGTCGTAGTTCACTCCAAGACGAATTTCGTGAAGGACGTTCAAAATCAGATGTTGTTTCGAAAACCATTGATGCTATGCGCCAACTGATATTGCAAGATCGTCAGTGACCTATCGTGAGATTGAGACAACCTTAGGCATTGAACCAGAAAACCGTCTTTCGTGATTGTCCTTTTGAAATTGTAAAACACAAAAGTAGTTGAAGTTGTTTCAAAACTTTTTTATTTTAATTTTTACTTGGTGAATTGTTCAATTTTTTTTATTCCATGTGATTTTCTAGTTATTTCAAGAAATGAAGAAATGGGACTGTCCAGCACTTCCCCAAATATTCTATAAAAGTTATCCAACTTTTTTCTAATCACGAATATGTATAAAAATTGTGCTGTGCTGTAAATAGATCATGAAAATACCTCGCATTTTCCCAGAAATTCTGGAAATATATAACAAAACCAACCCAACACTTTTTTCTTTAATCAAATTATTTGGTTATCAGAGAGTTATCGAAAATTCAAATAGGGAATGTCGTTAATATAACTTTTTCGTACTTCCGGGCTTAAAGTGACAACTTCACTTCCTTGTGACAGGTACTAAAGTGTCACATTTAATCAGTGGCGGCTTGTCCTATGAGGCAGGTGAGGCAGTGCCTCATCAAAAAAATTCTGAACCGTATATTTCTTCATTCCCTTTCATCATCACTTTTTTCCTCAATATTTTTCCCAATCTCACGTTCCTTGTATATTCATAACAAATCAAATCCTCTTTGAATAAACGGTTGGAGGCAAGCCTAACGCAGGCTTCATTGACTGAATTAGCGTATTATCTACTTCGATGATCTACGAGAACGTAATGGAAAGCCGTTCTAGGATTAATCCGAGGCTGGCCTCTGCGCGATCTTAGCCGATCTGAGATCGTTTCGTTTCTGCGATGTCCAGAGGGTTATCTGCGTCGAAGCGGTGACAACATATCTACGGCTTTGAAGGCGGCTTCTCGAGGAATTAGAGGCTGGCCTCAGGTTTTTATTCGAGTTAATCGGGAAGCGGGAAATAGAGAAATAGGGTTAGTTCACTTTGTCGTTATTTAGTGGTATCGCGTTTGCTGTGTATCGAGTATGATTATAATCTTTTTCAGGTGAATTTTTTCTGAAATATAAATCTTTTTTATCGAAAGTGACTAACAGATCTCGAAATGGATTCAGCGGGACCTAGTGATAGTAAATCTTTTGAAATTCCTAAGGAACATATTCGGTGTACTTGTGATATTGTTACTTTTTTAATAAATAAGCAGCATTTTCGACTCATTCGTATGATGATAAATTATATTTAATTAAGGAAGTTGAGCGACCTGTTCCAGATTTGAGGAAATCTCTAGTGTCTAGTGGTGGGGTCGGTAAATCAAATCGGGGATTGCAAAATACGTGGTATGACAAGTACGACTGGCTTACTGGAAGTATTACTTTGAAAAAATATTTTGTTGGCCGTGCATTTTATTCTCAGCAACTAATGGAAATTCCGACAGAGTTTGCTCGAAAAGTGGTTTTAGTGATTTGAAAAATTTATCTCGGGGTCTATCGCTTACACAATAAAAGTGCTCAGCATATTTCATCTAATTGCAAGCTTACCGTTATGAGAAAGCAAAAACAAAATATCGCCACAGCAATAGACAATGCTCGTCAAATAGAAATTGAAAATTTCAATGCTAGATTCAAAGAAAATCGACAAATTCTAAGAAGTTTAATAGATATTACGATGCACCTCTGTATGCAAGAGTTACCTTTTGGGGGGCACGATGAATCGAATGAGTCTTTAAATCGCGGAAATTTCAAAGAATTGGTAGTTCTTGTTAGTAAATTTGACACGAATTTAAAAACCTTTTTAGAAAATGACACCAACAGTAAATCGGTAATTTCTGGTACATCTAAAACCATTCAAAATGAATTAATTGATTCGGTTGCTTTTGTTGTAAATAAACAAATCGAGGACGAAATATATATTACATTATCAAAATTTTTTCATATGTGCCTCACCATACTATATTGTCACGAGCCGCCACTGCATTTAATCCCTCCGGGATTGTGTCCCGTATAAGACGTCGCATTTTCTAATTTCAAGAAAGCTGCTATTTGCCATGGAAATGTACCAAACATGTTTTTTCCTACTACTCGCGTAGTACATTCTTTGTTGATGTATTGAACAAAAAATTTTGAATGAGGTGTCCCTGTCTTTTGCAATGCCACATAATTTCTAAATATCGCAACAGAACTGATGGCACTGTTTTCTGAATTTTTGATCACAAAATTTCGGTCAATTTCATTTTTGGTGTTTCTAATCGCAATTAGGAAGGAATCGCCCAAATCTCTCACATCGTCGATTTCTAAATCAACCAACTCTTTTCCACGACAAGCTCCCGCAACGCCCAAAATAAGTGCAACCTACAATAAAATAGATTTCTTAAAATTTCTGAATATACACACATTTCCAAATTTACCTTAAGCATTAAATATTTATCATCCGGAGACTCCCTCCCGTAAGAACTGATCTACCTGCTCAGACTGAAAATTCTTGACTTCTTTGGCTTAAATCCCTCATTTCTTCTCTTCAAAAAAGTTAATAATTTTGAAAACTTACTTATATCAATATCTTCTCGAATGTTAATAACCGATTTCAGCATTGAGTAATGTGCCCAGAGAGTTGAGGCATAAACTGCTTTTGATTTATCATTGAAGTAGACTAACAGCGCATTTTCAGTAGGTTGTCTCACATTTTTTAAGCGGCATCACTTTTTAAAAGCATCGTACTGCTGCTCGTATAGTTTTCTAGATTTCTGTGGTAGCAATTCTTCACCTACTTCGGCTGCTCTTTTATCAATTTCTGATATACCTTCTTCACTCATGATACCAATAATTATCAATAACAATGTTTCTTTACAATGACACTAGTAATGACAATGTTTCTAAATTATAATTGTCACAACGCATTGTTACTATGGTAACTTATTTTAAAGACAGTTTATCAAATGAGTTGAAGAGAGAAAAAACTGATTGAAATTATTGAAATAATTAATAAAATCATACCGGAAATACGAAAAGTATCGTATACACCTTGCGACTGAAGTACATTTAATCCTTCAGGTAAATTATGTTATATATTATATATTTAAACTTTACCTTCAGGATTAAATGTACTACTTTAGTCCCGCGGTATATAATATACTATTATATAATTATCATAATAAAGTATCCCTTAACATGGTTGTCAAATTTAAATTATCGAAGACCTTCATTGAATTTCTACTCTATAATGATTACGTAAATTCTACCGTTTCATAGTTTTCTGTTGTGAAAAGAAGAAATAAGTAATTTTATTATTTGTGAAATCCATATTATATGTCCATGTTAGTCATTAATAATCATATTTTTAACCAAACCAATTCATATACAAAATATCTCGAAAACAATTTTTTTCTGGTATTCCCTTATTTTGGCAAAAATTTTGGATTTCCTCATTATATTCGAGGATTTAAGTGATGCTTTTGCGCAAGCGCATATGTCAAATCAGAGGATACCTTATTATCCCTAACGGACTCTTCAATATCTCTCTATTGTGCTAGGAGTAGTAACGTTATTCTGTTAATCTCTTGGTAAATGACATAATCTATAAATAACCATTATTCTATATTTATGTTTTTATTGACATAATTAAAACAAATACTCTGATTATAAAAACCAAAAATTTACGCATGCTCAGTAATTAATTATAATCTAAACAGAATAGATTCATATTAGTGATCTAACATAATTGGTATTTTTGTTTGGAAAAACATAGATGATTTTTTCAGGCTTTGAGTGAAAAAAAAGCAATATGACAACCTCATGCCTTGGAAGTTTTCAGATAGTTTTCATGATTTGGAAATCTCAAGAAGAAAATTACAAATGTATGATGATAACATCCAATAATTCTGAGGTATTTTTGGAATTTCTCACTAGAAAGGTATGGTTTATAATCTTGTAGTAGAAAGAAATTATGGTAGAACAACAAAAATCTATGTTTATAGTGTTGAATTTCTTTATCAGAAAATTAGTACTCGTATTTTGTATCTTCCTTCTGAATATGGACCTCATCTGATGAAACATGAGTGAGTGAATCATTTCTTAGAGGGACAATAATGTTTTTAAACAATTCAGATTCAATAGTGGATGCTGTAGAAGGTATTTTTCATTCAAACTAAACTGGACTACAGAGGGGTATTTGCACAATGTGAAAACTTAAAATTCTTTTAACTTTTTAACGCAGATGAATATGGAAAAACGGTATGGTAAAAAAGTGTTTTTATTATCTCAAGAACCTATAGTTAAAATTAACGCAGTGGTCAAAGATTCACTCTGGATAAGCATTGAGTATAAATCTACCTAGAGGGAAAACGCAGTTCAAAGAAATGAAGCCAGAAATTTACTAGTACGATTTCCGGTTTATAGATGGACTGTATGTTTCTGGAAATAAATGTATTTGTTCTTTACAGCATCTAACGGAGAGTTACCGAACTATTAGACGATGGCCAGGGCCGGCTTCAGAAAATATGTTGTTCTTCATGAAGATTCATAGTTATTTTTATATTTCGATATTTGTTCTTCCGAACTAAGATTAGGGGAGGCCAAGATAGTAGCATTAAAAATTGAATCCCTCATATCATGATTTATCCGAATTTCTCCCATGTATGTTATGTCATTGGATCTTCTAAGTTATGATGTAATACAGGGTGAGTCTTTGACCACTGCGTTAATTTTAACCATAGATTCTTGACGTCAAAAGAAACATTTTCTTCCTATTACATTTTTCCAAATTTGGCCCCGTTCAAAATAGGGTGTTGAAATTTCATAAAAAATTGCATTTTCACCTGTAATATTCAAACGACAATATCAATTGAAAGGATCTCTTGTAGAAGGTTTTTGATAACACTCGTGCATATTTTGGCATCAATAGATTTATTCCACTTCTTGTGGGTTTCTCACTACTACTCTACAGATAGGTTAAATTGCATGAAAAACAAATATCGCTTGAACTAAAGGTCCGTATCTCGTACTTCCTGTAATCATTAGTCTTTTTTGCATATAAAATCATTCCTCATCTTTTCTCCTAAATTGCACCATTCTTGAGATATTTGAAGTTGAAAGGAATTGAATCGATATAATTTTGTCCAAATTTTCTGATTTTTCCAAATTCAACTCTGTGCTGAAATGATTCAATAATTAGATTTGTTCAATGTTGCCATATTATATTATATTATTATATTATTATGTCTTTATTAAATATTTCTACAAAAGATTGGGGAAATCTCTCCAGTCTATGGTTCCACCACTAAACACTATAGATGAAATTAACCACTGAACAATTTTTGTCTTACATTCACCACAAAATCTAAATTGCCATTTGCTGTATTCATTGTTAATGATGTCTAGCACCTTGTTTAATATTTAATCCAGAATAATATTCCATAATAAATAAAGAAAAAGTTTTCCATCACTCTTCGGTATATTTTGACCGTTGAAATAGGTAAAGTATTTTCTGTCAGGACCTGTTAAATTGAAGACTTGTCTTTATGGTTTTTTATAGCTTCAGGCTTTCAGAGTTCATCAAATTATATCTATTCTAACATAGGAATGCTGCAAATTGAGCTCATATGAGTTTTAAAAACTTCGAACCCAGACTCCTAGATTTGTTTTATACCTTTATTATCTTTATTTCATACACCGATTCAACCTTGTTCACAAACTTAAGAGATAAAAGAATTTGACTTAGTTTTAATATTTCTGAATGTTTGTTATGATGCATGGTTAATTAAAATTCAATCAATATTGAATCTGGTAGCTATAAGCTCATAAACAAGAAAGATAAGAATAGAATGCAATTTCTGACCATAATCATTTCATACTGAATTGAATAATTTAAAACTATCGATATTATCCTAAAAAATTTTCCACTTTTTTTTTGAAGATACAAATAACTTTTGACAGTTTCAAACAGAATCCAAACAACAAGGAACCACAGAACACTTTTTATTTATTTGGAACTACCCACCACAGAGACGTTATAATATTTTAATGTGATAATAATTCACTCTAATTATTCTGAGGAAAATCAAAACTAAAGATCAATAATAGTTACAGATATTATCTTTCATTTAAAAAATATTGCAAATATTAATTTTTTTCTCTCCTGGGGTTCAGTATTAAATTAATATTCTATGGTAAGGTATTAAAATTTGACATAATCTATGAATAACCATTATTCAATATTTATGTTCTTGTTTACGTAATTAAAACAGATACTCTGATTATACAAATCAGTAATCAGTAATTATAGTCTAAACAGAATAGATTCATATTAATGATTTAACAAAAAATTTTTTATCAAAGAACACCTAGTTGATTTTTCAAAATCAAATTTAGGTATTTTTTCAAGAAAGTATAATTGCACACCTAAATCTGGAAATACTTGTAATCTATCCAGGTAAATTGTTATTGGGATTCAGTACAGAAAATACCTGTTCACTGGTCTCTGTCAAGGAGAAGAAACTTCAGAAATATCAGTGTTTGGAAAATCATAGATGATTTTTTCTGGCTTTGAGTGAAAAAAAAGCACAGTGACAACCTCTTCCCTTGGAAGTTTCATAGAAATGATGGTTATCATGATTTGGAAATTTTAAGAAGAAAATTACAAATGTATGATGATAACACCCAATAATTCTGAGGTTTTTTTGGAATTTCTCACTAGAAAGGCATGGTTTATAATCTTGAAGTAGAAAGGAAATATAGTAGAACAACAAAAATCTATGACTATGGTGTTGAATTTTTTTTACCAGAAAATAAGTATTTTGTATCTTCCTTCTGGATATGGACCTCATCGGATGAAACATGAGTGAGTGAATGTGGAAGGTATTTTTCATTCAAACTAAACTGGACTACAGAGGGGTATTTGCCCAATGTGAAAACTTAAAATGCTTATAACTTTTCAACGCAGCTGAATATAGAAAAACCGTAATGGAAAAAGTGTTTCTTTTGATCTCAAGAACCTATGGTTAAAATTAACGCAGTGGTCAAAGACTCACCCTGTATATTATACTTGTGTTTTTATAGAATTTCAGGAAACACTTCTTTGAAGGAACATAAGATTTCGAACTGAAGTGGCGCGTTTACATTCGGCTATCATTTTCAACTCAAAAATGAAAGTCGTGAGGGTTTATCCACAATGAATGTAACGTAAACGCAACCATAAAATATTTTCACATTAATGGAGTTTCACACATTTTAAGCAAATATGTAATGTAATAGACAATAGACGGTCCCATAATAATTTAACTCGCGCTGTATTTTGTAATGAATATGAACTTGAATATTGATTAAATAATGATTAAACTTGAAAATATGTTATAAGATACTATGCGTTACATTCATTGTGAACGAGCGCTAAAATGCAGCTCTTTCTATACTAAGTAATTTAAATACTATAACAGACTTTCTGCTGTCATTATATCTTACGAAAATTGTTTAAGAGCACTAGCGTGAGGACGGCGTTTTAGGGCGCTAGTTCTCAAAATGATACGATTTTAATAAGAATTTGTACTAATATTGAAAATGTAACATTATATCAATGTTTCCTTGCACGCTGTGTTGTGTCGAAATCCGTACTTTTATTTAGCTGCGACTTTCTTCACTCTTCTGACTAAAACCTTATTTGCAGTATTATTTTTTTTTATTAACTTACGTAAGTAAATAGCATATGGTTAGCAACGTTATAAACCAAAGAACATTTTAAAATGAAACTAAGTTTGTAATAGCTGTAATTTTTTTTTTTAAATTCCAATAGGAGTGGAGATGTTTTCATACTTTCATATTTTATTTTTAATAAAAGGCCCTCGTGTTAATTTTGTGGTGTTATCTGTAACAATAAATACGTTTTTTTCAAACACACACTCATGTAGACTTAATACAATAAAAAAAATGCATGTAAAAGCCCACGCAAAAAAAAATTATGGGGCTTCGAAGGGTACATTTTGGGTAATTTAGAAAAACCTTATAAAAAAATCATACCTCCGTAACCGTAATACTAAGGACCCAGGTTCCAAGACTGAAAAGGTAGCAAATGACCCTACCAACGCCCCAAAAAAATTTGACGGTCCATGTGCCGAACACCCTGTATAAATAACTATTACGCATTTGATAAGTTCTGTGAACGTATAGTAATTCATGATAATTGAAAATTTTGATGAATAATTTCAATGATTATGAAAATAATGGAAACTGGTGTAATAATCTGATACACATTATTAGAATCTGTATACAGTGCAAGTAAAAATTGGGGAAGAATTTCATATTCATAGAAAAAAAATACTCGAATACAAAATTCTTTAACAGGTCTATTTTTTTCCAAATTTTTAAGGGGAAAATCATTTCCCAGTTTCAAAAATTCATTCATTTCAGTCTTTATACAATCGTTTCCACACCACCCGGAGGTAGATTGCTTAGCGCGTTTTATTTTTACATGGTGTCCCCAGGAGGCCTAATCCATGAACAACTATGATCATAGTTGTTTAAGTACCGATGAAACGAGAGCCCTAAGCAGAGTTTTCAGAATCATCCCGAGCGAAGCACAGAAAGAAAGCAGAAGCGAATTGAAAGAACAAGCGAAGGGAAGAGTTAGGAAAGCAGAATTTAGGTAGAATTATGTTTTGCTCGGCTGGGAGTCGAACCCAGTGGGCACGGAGCATGGAAGGTTACTAAGCGAATTAGTAACCCTCAAGACCGCTCGACGTGCTTATTCGCTTAGCAGTTCTACACCTATTTAGCGACAAACTGACAAGCATAATGGTAGATGAAATATTGTTTACTTATACCATTGAGAATAAATCAAATATTTTCAATGGTTTTGATCTTATAGTTTTCTGCAATTTTCCATTTCCGTTAAGTCAGTCCATACTACGGGTTGTGTGTTTTGTTATTAATAAATTAGTTTTGTTTTTTAATATTTAGTCGTTTCATGCAGGTACTAACTACAGAATAATAATAAATCTAGTTTGCATTCATGGCGATGTACCTATCTCTGTAGTTGACAAAATTTTTTGCTGCGAACTTATTTTGGACAAAAAACTCAAGAGCCTTTTTTTGTTTCGAATGAAACAGGCTATCGGAAATAAATTTTCAAATGGTATACAAATAATAAGACAAAAATTTACATTGGAAATAAACTTAAGGGGTTGCATTGCCTATCCTTACAACCATGGGGTAAACCAAATAAATAACTGGACGAGTGTTCTTTTTGCTAGTAGGAAACGTTAGGTTAATTTCAATATCGTAACTTTTTTGGTGGTTGTGAAAAAATTGTTATACAAATGTTATGTACTCCCTTTGAGGGCTGTTGTAACGCTCGAAATCGAACGTTTTAAAATTCGCGCGGAGCCGCGCAATAGGTCCAGTGTAGTGGAGCGCAACTCCCATATGACTGGTACGATCTCGTCCTTCCTCGATCCATTATTATAACGATTATAACGGATGCTGTTGTTACTTCTTGAAATAAATAAAACATTGAAACTAGATTTTCTCGACCACAAGGGTGGGATTTGTGAATGTTTGTTCCGCCGAAGAACAACAACAGGAGTGGTGTTGGAATCACCATTATTTCGATTAATTCGGATTTTGAGTTGTTATAAGGTAACCGAGGTACTTGATACTTAAATTGGGTTGTTTCAAATTAATAAATTTCAGCACTGCAAGTACAACTGTTTGTACGGAAGCACCAGTCCGACTTTCCGTTTTCCCGATTTGCTGAGTATACGATTGGCCGATTTTCCAATCCGACAATTTAACGATATCACCGAGTTTTGGCAATTCTCCAGATTTGCTAGATCCTCAGATCATCTAGGTTACACTCTAGGACCTTACAACCCCAAGGAAGGTGCCATCCCTTACCCTGCAAGCTTGGGCAAACGTTTGTGCCAGTTCACGCTAAGTATAACCTTACAGTTGGAAGAAATTAAAACTTTGAAATTGTTTTCCTGGAAGCAATACGATTGTATGCTCTTATTAAATTTTAAGTGATGAATCAGATTTACACTAACAACTAGATTAGGAAATGGTAAATTGATTGGACGACGATCAGAAAATAAAAACAAAAAAAGTTTACATATATTGAAATTTTGTTATTGACCTCGTACAAGTAGAGAGGAAGAAAGTTAGAATTTCTCTTGTTCATTTTCCTTTTTATTTTTATTGCACGTTTGAATTTGTAAAATCGAGCTGGCCGGGGTTCAAGCGTGACACTGTATCTTAACAAGAGATGCTCCAATGAAGTTTAATAATATAAAAGATCCTATCTGTTTTTCGATGGGGAATCACCTCCTTGAATATTTTACACTTATTTAGTTACACCCTGTATATTCAAGTTCTTGAACGCCAACTTTTACTTTGTGAGTCATCATTGGTTTCTATGATATTGAGAATCAAAGACAAAAGGATCCTTTGATCCATTTGGATAATGATTTTGATATTTCGACAAGAAATGGATGTATCAAGGTCTATAGAAGAAGCAACCAAAGCTACATAAACAAGGTATCCGATCCTGATAGTGGTTGAGAGAAAAGTTTTTTCCACGTTCGTAGGTCAAATATAATTTTTTTAATTTGCTGCTATTTCTAAGATTACCCAAAAACCACTGACGCAACAACATTTTAAAGTTCTAATCCAAAAATTATACAGGGTGAGTCTTTGACCATTGCGTTAATTTTAACCATAGATTCTTGACGTCAAAAGAAACATTGTCTTTCTATAACATTTTTCCAAATTTGGCCCCGTTCAAAAGATATAAGGTGTTGAAATCACCATCAAATCATCATCAAAAAATTGGAATTTCATCTGTAATATTCGAATGACAATATTAACTGAAATGATCTCTTGTAGAAGGTTTTTGATTAAAGTCATGCATATTTTGGCATCAATAGATTTATTCCATTTCTTGTGGGGTTCTCACTACTAAATATATACTAGGGCCATTCAGAAACTAACCTCCGATTGGTCACAGTGCGGGTAGTAGGAGGGAGTAGCGCGCCATCTGTGCATTCACGCGCTCAGCAGGTCAGTCGGCATCAAGCCGTAGTCGAGTGAACATCGTACCTGCGCTAGTTTAGTTTTTGTGGCAGTTTGAAATGTGAGCTGCGATAGAAAATCCCGCCAAATGTGAGGTGCGTGCTGTTATAAGGTTTTTACAGCCAAAGGATACTCTGCAGCAGCTATTCATCGTAAGCTTTGTGCCGTGTACGGACCAAAATTTATGAGTGAAGGAGTTGTCCGTGAATGGGTACGTTTATTTAAAAAGGACGAGAAAACGTTCATGATGAAGAGAGGAGTGGTAGACCATCATTGGTGACGAACTCGTTCAGACAGTTGATGCAAAAGTTCGTGAAAATCGACGTTTCACAATGGCGGAGTTGTCTACTAATTTTCCACAGATTTCTAAGACTCTTTTGTACGAGATAGTGACAGCAAGATTGGGTTACAGTAAGTTCTGTGCACGATGGGTGCCTCAAGGCACAAGCGGGTGATTTTTATGCAGAAGGAATTTCAAAGCTTGTGAAGAGATACGATAAGTGCCTTAATCGTAATGGAGACTATGTCGAAAAATAGTGCAAAGATGTAGTTGTAAGATGTATATATTAAAATATTTTTACTTAACTTGGTGTATTTTTTTCAATTAACCGGAGGTTAGTTTCTGAACGGCCCTCGTATATATATATATATAAAATATATTCTTTTGAACTTTTGGCTGACAATATTTAGTTAGCAAACAATAAAGCATATGGATCAGGGGTTAGTGACAGGGTGTCATACAATTCGGCGTATGACATAAAAGCCTAGGGAAAAAACCCTGGCTCCCTGTCTAAGTGTGAAAATACAAAAATAAGCTGACATATATTTTAGGGACTTCTTTCTTCAAGAGTGGTCTTCTGGAATCTGGAAATAAAAAGACAAAAGCAGAAAAAAGAACTGAATAACAAAAATACGTATCATATTCGTTTAAAATTTATAACCCATTCCGAGAAAGAGTTGGAAACATCATGAATAGCCCTAAAACCATCTTGAAATTTATATACGGGACAACTATTGATGAGATGAGGTATTGTTTCTTGTGTTTCTCCACATTCACAACTTGCGCTAGGAACTGAGTTCCATGTAAATAGCATGCCATTGGTACGACCATGACCTGTTCTCAAACGATTAAGAAATTTTTCTTGGAAGATCAAAACCAGGAACTTTTTCAGAAGGATCAGAAGCGAGATACTTATTGAACATTTCGTAAGAGTTCCACTCAGTCTTCCACAATTCTTTATCACTTATGTTCATATTGAAGAACGTATTATGCCATAATGGTGTACGTGACTTCAATCTGGGAATTCTATTTTGTGGAAAATATGAAATAATTGGGAATAAATTGGGAAAAGAATTCAGAGCTGCAGTCTGTCTGCGAATATTGGGAGGGACAATATTAGACAAAACTGATAACCAATGAACCGGTGTAGATCTTATGGTGCCAGTAATTATTCTCATGGATGTATTCAATTGTGCATCAATTTTTTGTGTATGTGGACTATTACACCAAACAGAGCAACAATACTCAGCTGCAGAAAAGACTAGGGCTAGAGATGCTGTGCGAAGAGTGGAAGCATCAGCACCCCAAGACGATCCAGCTAATTTCTGAACAATATTATTCCTAGTTTTCAGTTTTAGGCTCAGATCATTTAAATGAGCCTTGTAATTGAGAAATGAATCTAATCTAACTCCTGAGTATTTTGGATAGAAATTATGTTCGATAGGAGAATCATTGAAAGTTACAGCTAATTTCGTATATTTTTCATGATTATTCAGATGGAAACAAGATTCCTCTGTTTTGTTGGGATTTGGACATAATCGCCACTCAATAAAATAATTCTTTAAAATTTCCAAATCAGATGACAGTATGTTTTCCAGAGTATGGAAATCCGAATGTTGGTAAGCAATAGCAATAGATATAAATTAAAAAGTAGAGGAGCTAAAACTGATCCTTGAGGAAGACCATTTTTCAATGTTTTGAAGTTGCTACTCTTATTGTCAATAAAAAATAAAAACACGAAACCTTTTATCAGATAACATATTTTCTAATAATCTTACCATTTTCCCACACTTCAGATGGGTATAGAATTTGAAAATTAATCCATCTTTCCACACAGTGTCATATGCCGAAGATAAATCGATGAAAGCAGCTCCTGTTTTCAACCTATCATTGAAGCCTGATTCTATGAAAGTTGTAAGGCTGAGAACCTGATCTGAACAATTTATATCTTTCCTAAAGCCTCCCTGGAAATTTTGTAGAGCATTTACTATAAAAGATTCAATTCTAAAAAGAATTAGCTTTTCTAATATCTTGAAAGGAACACTCAATAAACTGATGGGTCGATAACTACTAGGATCACAAGGATTTTTCCTCGTTTCAAAGTACCTAAATGTTTGGTGAATTCTGGATAAATTCCGTCAAAACCTGCTGCCTTTGGATATTCGGTAGATTTGATTGCAGCCCTCAATTCATCTATATTGAATGGATGTGACACATGTTCTAAAGTAGGAGTTGATCTCCTGAATATCTGTAATTTTTTCTTCATATTCCTCATTTTAGATTGGGATAAATTGACTGATTCAAATACATTAACTAGGCGGCGAGCGATTAAACTTGGATCAATTTTTGATGATGAGGAGATAAGAGGAGTAGCTTCACCTAATTTTCTCAATATATCCCATGAACTCCTACTCGAATGTGTAAAATTCATTTTTGATACAACACTATCCCATTTCTCTTTTTGGCTTGTATTGATAGAATTCATAAGCCTTTCACATTTATCAACGGATGGTGATTTTTGATAGTCCTTCTACAGATTATCGGTTTCTTTAGACCAACCTGGAATATAATCTTTCCGGAAACCTCTTGGAACGAACTTTTTTGCTGCGGCTTTCACAACACCTAAGAATCTGTGATAGTTATCATGAGTGGGTTTAATCCATCTAATATCACTGTCTACCTTCTTAGCAAATTCAATCCAATTCGTTTTCTTGAAATTCCAACGAGGTCTTCTTAAACATTCTGAATATTGAATTAAACTTCTTGAAGTCGACAGTAGCTTCTATTCCATCGAGAAGAATGAAAAGAGAAGGCATATATTTTCCATCAAAAATTAAATAAAAATTATTATCTTCCATCCAGTCATCTGGAGCTATTCCACTTCTATCATTAATAAGAGAATCTCACAGTAGTGTATAGTAGGGGCGCCACCACCCCCCGAAATGGATGGGGAAAGAAAAACTGAACTACTAGGCCTATGTTGGCTATGAGGAAAAACTCCTAAAATTCTACACTTTACAGGAAGCGGTTTGCATGTATATCACAAGACACTATGCAGAGATCAGGATTGTAGCCTCTATTCCATCGAGAAGAATGAAAAGAGAAGGTACATCTTTTCCATCAAAAATTAAATAGAAATTATTATCTTCCATCCAGTCATCTAAAGCTATTCCACTTCTATCATTATTATTATAACCCCACATTACGTGGTGAGAATCAAAATCACCGCAATAAATTGAAGGATGAGGAAGACTCATTTCCAAATTTCTTGGCCGAATAGTATGTGGAGGTTTATAAATATTAACGATAGAAATATTACAAAATTTGAAAGAGAAAAGAAAACACCCTCAAATTCGCCTTTTTGGATTAACTCGATATTGTGAATCAAGGATTTTTTAACATACAAGCTAAACTGTAAATTTTACTAAGAAGATAATCAATGAATACATAACGTTTTATGGTTCCTCTTTCACGAAGAGTTTTTTTCAGTATCCGCATGTGTCTCTTGAATGAGAATAATATCAGCACCATAGTCCCATAGTCCTTTGCTAATTTAGAAATATAATCACACTTGTCCTTAGAAATACCCTCTATATTCAGATCCAATACACAAAATTCGTCGCCAATCTGCAAGGAGGATTCTTCGAATCGGGTCTTGCGTTCCAAGTGACGATTTTTCAGATCTTATGATGTTTGAAGTCTGCTATGGAACCCATTCAAAGGGAAATCATCATCTATAGTTGGGGAAGTTTGTGTTATAATACTTATTTCATTTATAAACTAGTAGAGGAAAAATTATCGACTGACATTTATTATGACAAGTGTCATAATAAATACTACTACTGTACAGATTGGTTAAATTGCATGAAAAACAAATATGACTTGAACTAAAGGTACGCATCTTGTACTTCCTAGAATAATTAGTCTTTTTTGCAGATAAAATCATTCATCATCTTTTTTCCTAAATTGCACCATTTTTGAGATATTTGAAGTTGAATAGAATTAAATCGATATAATCATCTGATGAAACATGAATGAGTGAATCATTTCTTAGAGGAGAAATAATGATTTTGAACAATTCAGATTCAATAGTGGATGATGTTAAAGGTAATTTTCGTTCAAACTTAACTGACTACAGAGGGGTATTTGCCCAATGTGAAAACTTAAAATGCTTAACTTTTTAACGCAGCTGAATATGGAAAAACGTAATGGGAAAAAAGTGTTTCTTTTGATCTCAAGAACCTATGGTTAAAATTTACAATTAACGCAGTGGTCAAAGACTCACCCAATATTCTTGGAGTTACAATTCCCTTTTATTTTTTACACACAATCATTTCTTTCGACTCTATGGCCTGTTCAAAACTGTCCGAAAAGTAATGTATCAGTATGAAATAAAAATTCTATAACCTTCTGCCTCGTTGAATTAAATGTTGTTAAAACATGAATTTCATGGGTGAGTAAAGTCAAACGACAGCTTTGACATCGACGACGCAACAAGGTTATCAACGTGTTTATTCGCATCAACTAATAAATTATTAATTCCCTTCTTTACCGACCCAGACGAGACGGTCTCACGCTCATCCACCCACGTCTCATATCTTTGATCCTATCGTCTGGACTGAGTCTAGAAAGTTGACGTTGAATGTAGTTGCCTAATAGTCTAAAGGTGCTCTTACATGGTTAATAAGAATTACTGGATTATCAGCAATTACCGTCGAAATCGACGTGAAAAAATATCGAGCAATTCGCGGCAACGAGCATCAATCAATATTGCGCAAATCCTACGAAGAAGATAACGCTTGCAAACAACAGCAGAGGTGGTACTAGTTTTACTTCCACTCAGTGTCTCTATTTCCTCGGAAGTCACAGAATGAAAGAAATGGAAAACGGATTGCCTCGAATTTCAATACCGGTTCGATATTCGGCAATTAGTATTAGCGACTTTGAGCAATAATTGTTTCCCAATGGAGTACTAACAGGCATTGTGGACAATATGGAAAATTTTATCCCGAACGTTTAAAATAATTCACACATAACAAACGAACTCAGATTCCACTCGTCGTAAGTCCATTTGAAATTTACTGAATGCTGACATGCCCTTCCAAATGACTCTGTTTATGAGGGTCTCGGCTTTGAATAAAGAACCTCAGGAAGGAGCATACGTTTCGAAAATGTGCGTCCAAATGGGATGACCAATATGGCCGACAAAAGTTTCCGGAATCAGTGGCGTAGTGTAAAAAGAATAAGGGCATATCTCAAATCATAGGCAGTGAAATAATTCAATATTTGAATAGGGCAAAAAAGTTAATTAAAACCGGTTTCAACCTTTTGTTGGTTTTATCATTTTAGATGAGAAGTTAATCTATTACCGAATTAAGAGAAATTTAGTTCCTTTGGAATTTTATTCGTAAAATTTAACGGTGCTTAAAATTAAGAAAAAAGTGTAGTCTTCAAGGACGAAGTTTGAATTTGAAAAAATGGACATACATCCAGGCAAAATATCGATAACACAAAACCTAAAAAGAATTACCAAAACATAATCAGAAATATCAAATAATGATTTTATTTACAATTCTTTTGAAGATTCAGTATAACTAGTTGTTTCCAGAAGCTAAATATCCATGGTATAATAAGGTTTTCAACTGACTTTGCACCTACAACTGCGGACGGTTAAAATCCTATTAGATCAGGGCTAATAAGCCAATTTATTGGCCTTTGAATAAAATCAACTTGGTATATTTGTTACGAATTGTTTCTGTTTTCTTCACAAATTGAATCCAAGCTGCTCTCCTATTTTCTTCTTTAAGAAATCTAAAATAATGTTAAAAACGTATATATCATAAATGTGTTATGAACATACAAAAATTAATCAATTATTGCAGAGCAATCTTTGAGTCGTCTTTAAAAATATTGATTTTTATGTAGGAAAATTTTTATACACTATGATAATATGTAATTAATGGTATATTTAATGTAGAAGAAGATATCACAGCATAACAAAAAAAAAATATGATAATAATATGAACTAAACCTACTGTATTTCTCCATGTTACACCAATGGTTAACCTCAAAATTTCTACAGACTTTTGAATTCTTTGTATAACTGAATTTATCTTTCGAATCACTTACCTATGAAAACTTAAAGTATTATCTTGTGTTTTTTTACACACAGATTGGCCACAAGATGCACAACTAACCATTTTGAAGTCAAAATACCAAACTTGTTTACACGAAATTCCAACGTGATGAGTCACAATTGGATTAGTAATATGGCCGTTTCCGTCGCACTTTTATTCGTAGCAAATGAACCATAAATGAACATTGTGCTCCTTCCTGTGGTTCTATGTTGTAAGGTTCTCGGCAATACGCACACGTTTTTTCCTTACAAATATCTCTCTTCGAACTATCGTACACTACTAGAAAAAATGAAAGATCAAAATATTTCAAATTTTCAGACAGTTTTGAACTGGCCATAAGCTCGAAAGAAAGGGTTGTGTGTAAAAAATAAAAGGTATTTGTAGCTCCAAGAATATTGTGTGAATCTTTGACCACTGCGTTAATTGTAAATTTTAACCATGGGTTCTTGAGATCAAAAGAAACACTTTTTTTCCATACCGTTTCTCCATATTCAGCTGCGTTAAAAAGTTATAAGCATTTTGAGTTTTCACATCGGGCAAATACCCCTCTAAATAATAATAATAAATCTATTGAAATATGCACGAGTGTTATCAAAAACCTTCTACAAGAGATCATTTCAATTGATATTGTCGTTTGAATATTACAGGTGAAAATGCAATTTTTTTATGAAATTTCAACACCCTATATCTTTTGAACGGGGCCAAATTTGGAAAAATGTTATAGGAAGAAAATGTTTCTTTTGACGTCAAGAATCTATGGTTAAAATTAACGCAGTGGTCAAAGACTCACCCTGTATAAATAACTATTACGCATTTGATAAGTTCTGTGAACGTATAGTAATTCATGATAATTGAAAATTTTGATGAATAATTTCAATGATTATGAAAATAATGGAAACTGGTGTAATAATCTGATACACATTATTAGAATCTGTATACAGTGCAAGTAAAAATTGGGGAAGAATTTCATATTCATAGAAGAAAAATCCTCGAATGCAAAATTCTTTAACAGGTCTATTTTTTTACACTTTGTCCAAATTTTTAATGGGAAAATTATTTCCCAGTTTCAAAAATTCGTTCATTTCAGTCTATATACAATCGTTTCCACACCACCCCGGAGGTAGATTGCTTAGCGCGTTTTATTTTTACATGGTTTCCCCAGGAGGCCTAATCCATGAACAACTATGATCATAGTTGTTTAAGTACCGATGAAACGAGAGCCCTAAGCAGAGCTTTCAGAATCATCCCGAGCGAAGCACAGAAAGCAGAAGCGAATTGAAAGAACAAGCGAAGGGAAGAGTTAGTAAAGCAGAATTTAGGCAGAATTATGTTTTGCTCGGCTGGGAGTCGAACCCAGTGGGCACGGAGCATGGAAGGTTACTAAGCGAATTAGTAACCCTCAAGACCGCTCGACGTGCTTATTCGCTTAGCATTTCTACACCTATTTAGCTACAAACTGACAAGCATTATCGTAGATGAAATATTGTTTACTTATACCATTAAGTATAAATCTAAAAAATCAAATATTTTCAATGGTTTTGATCTTATAGTTTTCTGCAATGTTCCATTTCCGTTAAGTCAGTGCATACTACGTGTTGTGTGTTTTGTTATATATAAATTAGTTTTGTTTTTTAACATTTACTCGTTTCATGCAGGTACTAACTACAGAATAATAATAAATCTAGTTCACATTTATGACGATGTACCTATCTCTGTAGTTGTTCGTAAAATAATTTTTTGCGGCGAACTGCGAACTTATTTTGGGCAAAAAAAGCAAGAGCCTTTTTTTGTTTCGAATGAAACAGGCTATCGGAAATAAATTTTCAAATGGTATACAAATAATAAGACAAAAATTAACATTGGAAATAAACTTAAGGGGTTGCATTGCCTATCCTTACAACCATGGGGTAAACCAAATAAATAACTGGACGAGTGTTCTTTTTGCTAGTAGGAAACGTTACACCTTCAATATTAGTACAAATTCTTATTAAAATCGTATCATTTTGAGAACTAGCGCCCTAAAACGCAGTCCTCACGCTAGTGCTCTTAAACAATTTTCGTAAGATATAATGACAGCAGAAAGTCTGTCATAGTATTTAAATTACCTAGCATAGAAAGAGCTGCATTTTAGCACTCGTTCACAATGAATATAACGCATAGTATCTTATAACATATTTTCAAGTTTAATCATTATTTAATCAATATTCAAGTTCATATTCATTATAAAATACAGCGCGAGTTAAATTATTATGGGACCGTCTATTGTCTATTACGTTACATATTTGCTTAAAATGTGTGAAACTCCATTAATGTGAAGATATTTTATGGTTGCGTTTACGTTACATTCATTGTGAATAAACCCTCACGAGTTGGAAATATAGCCGAATGTAAACGCGCCACTTCAGTTCGAAATCTTATGTTCGTTCAAGGAAGTGTTTCCTGAAATTCTATAAATATCCATCATAACTTAGAAGATCTAATGACATAACATACATGGGAGAAATTCGGATAAATCATGATATGAGGGATTCAAATTTTAATGCTACTTTCTTGGCCTCCCCTAATCTCAGTTCGGAAGAACAAATATCGAAATGAAATAACTATGAATCTGCGTGCGTGAAGAACAACATATTTTCTGAAATCGTACTAGCTGGCTTCATTTCTTTGAACTGAGTTTTCTGGCCATCGTCTAATAGTTCAGTAACACTCCGTTAGATGCTGTAAAGAACAAATACATTTATTTCCAGAAACATACAGTCCATCTATAAACTAGAAATCGTACTAGTAAATTTCTGGCTTCATTTCTTTGAACTGAGTTTTCGAATATACCGCCATACCATCTGTTATGTGTTCTGTCATGATTTTCCAAATACTGAATTCTGCTTTCAATTTCAAAAGCATCAAGTCTTTATTTTTGACATTCTCAAGGTTATTTATATACTCCGCGACTATTCCAAGTGAAAGATTGATTTATGTGTCCGTTTTCGTATTGAAAATTGAAGAAAAAATATTAAACTCGTAAGCTTTCAGAGAATCTTCGTTAAATCGATATTGTAGATCTTGTAGATATAATCTAACATAGGAATATAAACATTGATTCTGAAAAAACATTCATCATTTTCAGTAGGTATATTTGAGCGATGTGATTGTCTCTGTGTTATTCTTGGTTTAGTTATTTCTATATTTAATTTTTTATGAATATCGGCTATCAAAGCGAATACATTACTAAAATGAGTTTCGGAGTTTTGACGTCTTTCTTTTAAAACTGTGATAACATTAATTATTAGCATATTTGCATACTGTTTATCAACTGACTTGGCTTGCAATATCTAATATATCATTTATAAAATCGGTTTCAAAATATCAAATACAAAAGTTTTTCTACACTTAATCTCTCAGCATTCAGCAATCTCAAGTTTCAACTATGAACTGGCAGAAAAGCGCATCAGATGTAGCGTACGTCACTTCAGGTTTTACCCGATTGAAGTAATACACATAGAACACAGAACTCGAGGGATGATAACCATAATTCAGGGGATTTTCTTTCTGCAGAAAAGAAATCATCTTCGATAGAATTTTTTTCCATAATTGTGTGGATTTATATCAAAAGCTCTGAATTTGTATAATTTTCATATTTGTACTGTTGGAGAAATCAACCAAACTATCCGGCAACCTGCACCCCTGCTTTTGTAAGAGTGAAGAAGTCGTGTCACGCGTAGACACCAGTTTAGGTATGATCTATCTAGATTCTAGGAAATCATTTTAATTAATTTCATTTGTTTATTTCTTTTTTCTTTATGCTATATCAGCTACGTGGAATATCGAATAAAATGAAATAAACTTTTTTCATTAGTTTTCGTACAATGTTTGATATATTTTAAATTTCCATTTTCATTCGAGGATTTAGTGTTGGAAACTCTTTTCCGGGGGGGTAATTACCCCCAGTACCCCCCCGTGAATACGCCCATGGAAAGACGAACCATAAAAGGTTATGTATTCATTGATTATCTCCTTAGTAAAATTTACGGTTTAGCTTGTTATGTTGAAAAATCCTTGATTCACAATGTCAAGTTATTCCAAAAAGGCGAATTTGAGGGTGTTTTCTATATCTCTTTCAAATTTTGCATTTTTGTTATTCAGTTCTTTTTTCTCCTATTGTCTTTTTATTTCCAGATTCGATGTGGGCAACTTGAAGAAGTCTCTGTTTCCATCAATAGACGACCACTCTTGAAGAAAGAAGTCCCTAAAATATATTTCAGCTTATTTTTGTACATTCACACTTAGGCGGGGAACCAGAGTTTTTTTTACTGGGGTTTTTTCCCTAGGCTTTTATGTGATACGCCGAATTGTATGACACCCCGTCACTAACCCCTGATCTATATGCTTTATTGTTTGCTAACTGAATATTGTAAGCCAAAAGTTCAAAAGAATATATATATATTGAATGAATGGTGCTCTCACTAATGCCTAAGGTTGTCTCAATCTCACGATAGATCATATGACGATCTTGCAGTATCAGTTGGCGCACAGCAGCAATGGTTTTTGGAACAAGAACTGATTTTGAACGTCCTTCACGAAATTAATCTTGGAGTGAACTACTACATTTATTGAATTCACCACACCATCGATAAACACTGGTCCTTGATGGAGCTTCATCCCAAAATATCAATCAAGTTCATCGATGCCCTGTTGTTGAGTTAATCCACGTGGAAAGTTGTAAAAAATAGTCGCACGAAAATGTTCACGATTTAATTCCTTTTTTTGAGCGAGATGAATCTTTTGAGTTACTATAAACAACACAAATAGCAAGTTACATATTAGAATCCTCCAATATGTATGTATTATAAGTTGCTATCCCAGTATATCATATTTCCATGATACTAGGAATTCACCTAAATAGGAAGGGAGGTACTATGCTACCTAGAGACTAGTTCTCTGTTAGTTAAGGCATTATTGTATCCATTGTTGTGACTTTAACATTGTCCGCTTTGTACAATAGTCAAATAAACTTTTTAAAAATTAAAGTTTAGAATCACTGAACGTAAGTGGCGCAGTCGGTAGGATACCCAAAACTATTTTTACGACAAAAATAGCGGAAAAGTTTCAACGATTAATTGGGTATCAGAAAAAAGTTTCCCGGACTTCGGCTCTAGCATCGACCGAGTTCCAACAGCGTGGTTTATCAAAACCAGTGAACAGAAAAAGTTCATAGTTAAGAGAAAAACCAAATCATCGGCATTCAGGAGGAGAAATTATAGTTGGGTACGGAGTTTCTATAACGAAACTGCCTGCTATAATCGCTGTATCCCTGAAGCAGAAGAAAAGAAGAAAGAAATTCCACATGAAGCCTTTAGCGTAAGTTTCACTCCTTCTATCCATTTTAATATCCCATACTTGATTATTCAAAATTTTGTTTTCTATTTTAATTTTTTTTTTTTTTTCTTGATAGTAATTAGACGATATCGTTCTAATATAAACAATAGGCTAATTTCAATTAAAATTAATGAACAATAGAGATCGCAGTCCTCTAAGAAGAAATACAGTAGAAATGGCAGTTCCTCAAGTTCAAAAACATCACATTGATTGTATTCCTGAATATGATGGCAATCCAGCAACTCTAGCTATTTTCATTCAATCCAGTGAATATTTGATCAATACCTTTTCAGACCAAAATAACTTGCAAAATCCACAAAACGAATTTCTTTTGAGAGCTATAGTAGGCAAATTAACGGGAAGAGCTTTGAATTTATTAGGAAGTAGAGGAAATTTAAGGAATTGGATATCAATTAAAAATTTACTGTTACAATTTTTCTCTGATCAAAGAGACGAAAATTGTTTAGTTGGTGATTTGATGCACCTTAAGCAAGAAAAAACTGAAAACCCTATTCAATTTGGCCATAGGTGCCAGGACCTTTTGTCGTTATTACTAAATAAAATTCAATTAACCGAACAAAATCAAAATATAATCGAACTAAAAAAAAGCCTATATGAAAAACAAGCACTGAATGCTTTTCTCAGAGGCCTTAATTCTAACTTACCCATCAGATTGAGAAACCCTAGAACATTAGAAGAAGCAATGACATTTACAATTGAAGAACAAAATTTTGCTTATTCCAGACGAAATCTTCATTATAATCAATCTCAATATTTTTATAATAGACCAACTCCACATAACAAACAATTTACAAATACACAAAGACCTATTTTTCAAAATTTGAATCCTCCTTATTCTATACCTCAACCTCACGTGAGACCGACATTAAATCCTCTCAACACATCACAAAATAGTGGAAGAAACACTCAAATTAGAACTCAACCTCAAAGACAATCAGGGCCTATCCCAATGGACACATCTTCATCGAATACAAGACATACAGTCACAGCACAACCGACAGGACAAAGAAATTTCATTTCAGAAGAACTTTTTCAGCAAGAAATCAATGACGAACTAAATCAACACGAACAGACTGATTTCTATGAAGACATAAACCTATTTATGACTAACTGTGAAAATTGTAATGAACAATATTCAGAAGATTTAAACGAAATACCATATTCAGAAACTCCGGAAATTTTTCCGTACGTTACATCAGGATCACACTTAATAAACCTAACCAATATTAATAGTTCAGCGCTACCCTTCATCAAAATTCCGCATGTAGGATTAAAATTTATGATTGACACAGGAAGTTCAAAAACCTTAATCAGTCCTAGAATAGTCCAAAAATTCTACCAACATTTTATTAAATATGCACCATTCAAAATCAAGACAGCACACAAAATATCATACCACGATTACGTTGCTCACATTCCTCTTCCAAAAATTTTTAAAACAAAGGAATATTTTGATTTCCATATATTTGAATTCAACAAAGAATACGATGGTCTGATAGGAATGGACCTACTCAAACATTTAGGTGCCAATATCGACCTGAAGAAAAATTTTTTGTACACTACAAATGGACCCATACCACTATACTTTAAAGAAATTCCATGTTCATACGATATTCCAGCAAGATCCCAGAAAATTATAAATGTACCTATCGAATCCACCGATGTAAATCAAGGCATCATAGAATATGATGAAATCGCGAAAGGGATTGAAATATCACAATGCATTGTGAGAACTGAAAATAACGAGGCCTTTCTAACAATTTCAAATAGTAATGAAACCCCGGAACAAATTATTATTATCGAACCATTAAAAATTATCCATCCTAACAATACGGATGTAGTTCAAACCACGAAAGTAGAACCAACATCGAAACCTGATAATTTACTAAAGGAAAATATGAAAAATCTCCGTTTTGACCATCTCAACAAGGACGAAAATGAAATCGAAAAACAACTTGACGAAGCTTCATCAGATGAAATGGACGAATCAGATTCAGATGAAATTTTGGAAAGATTGGCACCACAACAGGAGTCCAATGAAGACACAATACATTCAATGAACCCAGAGTCAGCAGACTCCACACCCATAAAAATTCATTCCATCTAATTGATTCTAAACTAAATCAATACTTTATTCAGGAAGTTTATAGAAATCCGAACCCAGTGAAAAAGAATACGTGGAAAAAATGAAACAATTCTTCGTTCAAATCAGCACTTCCAACAATGAAGATGAGATAATTAAATTCCTCAAAGAATACACGGCTGATAAGAAGAGATACTATTTCCATTTCGATTCCGAGAATATGTTCCGAACATGCAGCAATGTTGTAAACAAGATATTCAACAGATACGGACCGGATATAATGTATTGCACTGAAAGACGAGAAGTAATCCAAGATGAGGAACTTATCACCCAAGCGATACAATTTCAACAGGAAGGAAAAACAAATCATCGAGGAGTTAATGAAACCATCCAACAAATTCAGCGTAAATATTATTTTTCCGCCATGAAAAAACAGGTCTCAAGTACATAGCAAGTTGTGAAGTTTGCAAAAGGAATAAATGCGAAAGAAATGCACCACAAATTGATATGACGTTATCAGATACTCCATTCAGATCCTTTGAAAAATTACACATTGATAATTACACTTTGGAAAATATTAAATTTTTACCTCTCGTAGATTCTTTTACAAAAGTAGGTCAAGAAATCAAACTAAAATCCGAAAACGCGGTCGACATATTTCACGTCTTATTGGAATATTTCTTCCACTATGGAACATCATTAAATATTAGTTCAGGTCAGGAATGAAATTTTTCAGTCATGTCATTAAAGAATTATTAGAAATTCACGAAATAAAAATCCATATTACGACAGCACATCATACAGACTCAGACGAAATCATTCAAAGATTTCACTCAACTATTGCAGAATAATAAGATCACAATTCAAAGACCCTCTAGAAATAATAATTAAATATGCAAATATAAGATATAATAACTCAATACATTCGACCACGAAATTAACACCTTTCGAACTCACATTTAGTCACACAAAATTTAAAGATCCACTAGATACTATTTATGATAAGCAAATGTTTAGCGATTACCTACAGAAGCATAGAGAGAAACTAACCCTTTTATATGATAATATTCATTCGAGCATATCGACAAGTAAAATTTACATAAGTTACAGACAACCCAGGACTTATACCAATAAATAAAGGAATATCACACTACATAATAAAATATTGGACCCTTATACAATTATTCGACTTAGCTAATATAACCAACGAATTTGACAAACTAATAACTACTTATCAAAAGATTAATACATCATTTCCTAATTCCCAGCATGGAAAAAGTTATTTGCGCGAAATTCAAAATCATAAATACTTATTAGAATATAAAATCGAATAAAAAATGCAAACAATTATTATCAATAACTGCAAACAGACACAGAAGAGGTTTGTTTAACGGATTAGGAACAGTTTGGAAGTCAATTACAGGCAATCTAGATCAAAACGACGCTGATAAATATGACCAGGCAATTCAAAATTTAAAGAACTCTCAACAGAAATTGACAAATGTGGCCACCTTGCAAATAAGTTTAACAGAAAATTCATTACACTCTTTTAACAATTCAGTGAGTAAATTACATCATAATCAAATACTCATGGAAAGCAAAATTAATCAACTAAGTTTCTGGATGAATTCATCAGCAATGGATTCCTGGGATGATTTCAATTTCATTGTACTAAATTCAGTTTACAGACACATTACCCTAGCTGTAGATATAATTAATGAAATTTTCAATGATATAGAAATAGCTATCTCATTTGCTCATATAGGAACATTACATACATCCATCATTTCTCATGATGAATTGAAAAAGGAACTGTATTTAATTCAATCAAAAATTAAAGAAAGCCAACTTCCATTTTTGATTAAAGATGAAAATATTTTCCAATATTATTTTTGCATAAAGGCTAGGGGATTCATTAGTAAAAATCAAGTCAAATTCATTCTAGACATTCCAATTGTAGAAACTTATAAACTATAAATATTACTAATTATTTCCTCTTCCCATTCTTAAAAACAACTTTTGTCAAGTCATCATTCCCAAAACGAAATACCTCTCCTTAAGTGAAACAAAATACGCTCTATTTAATGGACCATGCCAGGAAATATTCCCTATCAATTTTCTATGCGAAGAAAATACCATGAATATATCACCGAGCAATCCCTGTGAAGTGGAGGTCCTCAGTGTCTCCAAAAACTACTCGAAATGCAGACAGAAACCAATAAACATCGGAGAAGTTCGAGTCCATCAATTAGCAGCAGACCATTGGATGGTGGTGACAACTAATGAAGAGATTACTAGAGTGAAATGTGCCGGAAATTCGAAAAACAAATTTTACGCGGAACATTTATCATATTCATTCCGCCGAATTGTGAAGTGAGTGTAGGAAAAAAATACTCTGAAAAATTGGAGAACCAGTGCTTCCAAAATAAAAATTGTGCATTTACCTAGTGTGAACATTCAGAAATCTCCCAGCCCAAGAAGAATTGATCAAGTTCCTTAGAACTAAACAATCTTGGTAATTTAAAAGAGATCGAAGTGCAAATTGAACATTCAAAAAACCAAATAATGTCAATGCAAAATCCAACTTTACATTATAATAATATTAGTTTATATACTTTAATTATTTATATCATAATTGTCTTAATGATTTTATACTTCATATACCATAAGCTTAATTTTGATAGAATGAAAAATTATTCTAAGCAGCAAAAAAACAACTCATTACAAGATATTGAGCTCAAAAATTAGCAATTTTGAAGATAAGTTTTTCTTCAAAAACCAATTTTTTCACTTAGGCATGGAGGAGTTACATATTAGAATCCTCCAATATGTATGTATTATACGTTGCTATCCCAGTATATCATATTTCCATGATACTAGGAATTCACCTAAATAGGAAGGGAGGTACTATGCTACCTAGAGACTAGTTCTCTGTTAGTTAAGGCATTATTGTATCCATTGTTGTGACTTTAACATTGTCCGCTTTGTACAATAGTCAAATAAACTTTTTAAAAATTAAAGTTTAGAATCACTGAACGTAAGTAGCACTCGTATGTCAAAACGTTCTGACTACTTATAACCTCAAAAATGCTTTACGATAGAGCTGTCAGTTGGCTGATTACAACACTAGGATTGTCCAATTCCGAAATATTAAAGGCAACCCTTGTTTAGCGAATCACCTGAATTATTATATCGCGACTACTGGCGATATCGTTTCTAATAACCCCCAATTACCCACGTGCTATAATTCTCCAAGTAAAACGACGTCCGTGTATGCCCAGCTTATGTATAACGATGATAACACTACAAGTTCCTCACAAGTGGCGTTACATTCTCGGTCACTCCAAAACACGAAGTCCGCGGAATGGCTAGAGTGCTAGAGAAACGAAGACAGGTGAACGCAGCCTTCACTTAACAACCCGATGGAGCAAAATGTTTTGAAGAGTATCAAAGCGACATTTGACAAGCTGAATCTATAATTGGTCTAATAACAACGATAGGAAATCAAGATGATTAAAGAAGGCCCAACTGAATAGATGTGCTTTTACAACAACGTTGCCACTATTGATTAATGCTTCTTAGTTTGCCTCATTGGTAATTCGATGTTTAGAATAGTTTATTTAAATTTAAATGTGAATTTCCGGATAGTTTTTTGTTGACTGCCACTTAATGAAGTTGTCAAAAAAAGAGAAGTTTCTATATACTTCCTCCATTTCGTCTCTTAAAGACGCTTCATTCTATTTCATCTGTTGTTGCGATTAACATGTAATTAATATGAAATTAACGAAATCCTTTAGCAAATTACTGTTTCTCATGACGAAAATCGAGTGTGTAAAAACATCTGCAGATGAAGATTACAAAACGGAATTAAACGTTTAATAGTAGTTATTGACATGAACATTATCAACGGTTGATTCTACTTTCAACATGAACATAAAAGTTAATTTAAGACTTAATTATTAAGTTGAAAAGCACGATATAATTCCAGAGCGAATATTATTCAAATGACTGTGTGATATACAATTTAAGACGAATTACGATGTTTTATATGAACATGGCAGGTGTGTGGAACACACAGGTTTAGCACGATATATTACGAGAGGTACTATCTGCATTTTTTTGACAATAACGACGCCAAAAATTGCTGAAGCTGGGGTAATTACACCCCCAGAAAAAAGGCTTCGTTCAACAATGGGTCAGGATAGATTAGTTGGGCTATCATTGCTATTTATACATAGAGATATTTCAATAAAGGTGGACAATATTATAAGTAGATTTGCTGATAATAAAAAGAGGCGGATTGATTTCGTTTTGTAATTTTTGAATCATGTTTGATGCTGAAAGGAGCGGGTATGTTTTAATTAATATAACATTCACTATTAGTCACTAATATTTCTGATATTTTTCCCTTTAAATTTCGAATGATTTATTTCTTTAGTTTTCATATATTTTTACCTATATATATTTTATTTCTTGACTTTTATATACCTATATTTTATTTCTTCAAATTTTATGATGATTATTGTATGCACTGTTCTCGCAATTGTTTGTTTTATATGTTCTCAATGTAGAATAAAAACTGTCAAATTATAGATGAGCTACAATAAATCCCCCTCCTAGCGCTTTCGCTCAAGCTCATTATCTTATTATTGATAGTTCAGGTCAACTCCCAAAAACTTGCCTCTACCCCCCCAAACTCAATCTCTGGATACGCCACTGAGGGAGGCTGAAACGAAACGGCTTGCAAGATTTCACAGAAATTGTCACGCTAGAAAATTTTTGAAAAATTCCCAAAAAAAATTTTTTCGATACTCACTATCTCATAAGATATTTTTCGGATTTCAATAAATATTCTTGAATATATTGAGGTGATCGATATCTTACTTATCCTCAAATTTCTTTGTCGTAGCTTTTTTCCATCAAAGGATGTAATCATTTTTTTCATATACTCAACAGAAAAGAGAAATGACATACGTCCCGATGATTTTTTGAACGATGGCCATCACAGATCGATATTCAATTGACAAATGCCGGGCTCATTAATCAGATTTTAGGGAAGGGAATTATAGCTACGAACAAAACTTGGGGAAAATTATGAATAGTTACTTTTAATTCGAGATGTAGGTTTGTTTAGTCATTAGGCGTTCATATTTGCATACGAGAAAAAAAGACTATTGTTCACCTGACCAGAGTGCTTATAGATTTGTTATAGTTTGAATATTTACTCGCAAGTAACTCAAAAGAGCGCCAAAGCAATCTGACCCCACGTCAGTGCTTTTTAAATTTTTTTAATATTTTTCAATCGTTTATTAAGGTTTTTCATATTTACATTATTCAAATGATTCGTTAAGAAATTTTTTCGAAATCTTAACTTAACAAATCTAAGAAACAAAATTTTTTTTCACTCACGATTTCATTGTTCATTAAATTAACAATTTGCTATGAATAAATTATAACCTTTCTCCCTATTCTTTTCTAATTGTTTTAAAAATTGTGCATCAAAATACCGACAAGTCTTGTTCGAGTAACAAATAAAGATCTCTTGAAGTTAATTTGACGAACAGCTTATTTGACCGCTTCTTTGACACTAGTTTGACCATTGATTCAACCTCAATTTGCATTTCAGAAACTTGAAATGACACTTAACATACTTCACGTGAAATATTGGAACACTCTATCAACTGACAGGTTAGTCAAATTAAACTAGTTGACCATCATTTCTGCAACTCAAATGACAACCATATAGTTAACAGCTAACTATAACTGTCAAATTTTATATTTTAATAATTTGATCCTACAAAGTAATCGTGAAGCATCTAGCAAGCTGTGACGAGATCCCTTGAGATATTCTGAGCATGCGCGACGAAGGGACATTGCTTAAGAGAATCTAGCTTCGGTTAAGGAGTCGAGAATATCCCTCTGTTTAGTTTGAATTATGTCACTTAAGGTAACCATAGCAACATAATATGAATTCAAGCACAAGCCCCCTCTAACATTGCTGACAGTTCACGACACGTGCGCTCCTAAGGGGATCTTTATACAATGGTATTACTTCAATCTTTGGTACATATATTATATATGTTACAACGTGCGCGTTCTATTATTTATACTTCTATGATTTCTACGTTGATCGGCTTTTCGGAAACCGGCCTACAGTGTTGCCAGAAGACTAGTATTAGTGTATTTTGGTAACTGAGCTCATATTTCTCAATATTGTTCCGATAAAAAAGTTATTGATCTCAATGAAATCATTCAAATCAGCCTTGGAAAGATCTTGTTTGACTTATTGTCTGGACGTAACTTTCGTCTGCCTTCAAAACTCCATGGTAGCTTATCCGTCGAAGAGACCGCGAGAAGCCGATAATAATCGCTACTCGTCCGGTGATCCGGTACGTAGCCCCAGGCAGTCGTCTCGGAGAAAGGTTCAATTTGGGTATAATTAAAGGACGGGACCATGGAGCGGGGGTGGGTGTGTGGGCGGTGCGCTTAACTACCGGCCTGGTTGACCAGCGCGAGCTGCACTGCTCGGGGCCAAGCTCCCTGTCTGGTATCTGTGTACTCTACGATCAGTTTGTTTACGACAACGCTTCATTGTATGATTGAAAATATATATAAACATTGCGAATCATATTTTAAAAAGAATAAAGATAGGAAACTGCCTTGTATTGCCAGTACTGGAAAGCGACTGCATTTTAGCAGTAGGTTAGTTTTGAGACAGAAGATAAAGCTGCTCCTGTAAAATGACGAGAAATCTATAATAGTAGGCGGGAATTTTGAATCGACCCAGAGCAATAAATTTTTCACATTGCAATACTACAATTGATGGTTCCAATAATGGAACCTTTAAATGGAAGGAAAATAATGAAAACCATTTTTATAGAGGTTGGGATTCTATAGTTGTAACTATAAAAGCTTCTGGAGTTATGAAATGTTTAATGTATTTGAATTGATGATAGATAATAATAATTGACATTGGATTGAAAATGCTTCATTAAAAACAATGCATAACATACACACATGAATTACAATACAATGATTTTTCCTACACTCATAAATAAATAAAGAGATAGATAAAATCACAATCAATATTCTACCGATTAATGATAACAAGTTTATTCATTTAAATAAATCGTCACTTAGAGTTGACACTTGCACTGAATAAAATAATCCTTAGTGACACTGCATTGATTGTGATAAATAATTAAATAATTCTTTATTGGTTGCATACATTTCTAAGCTATGGATTTCTTGTATAAACTTTTTAAATTTTGTTTTGATTACTGAAACGAGCAATTGCTTTATACAAAACCTATTATAATTCATAGAAGTTCATTGAATAATTTTTTTTTTAAATATTCAGTTTGATTTTGTTCAATTTAATTTTTTTTTGTTATCGTTGATTTATTAATTTGATTTCAATTTAAATCAAAAGTGAATACCGTTAAATTACTATAGGTTTCCAATTAACGAAATAACGTTTTATTCATGATTAATGCTGATTAATATACAAAACAATTTCAAATATCGTTGAAAAGGGAGAGTTCCGACTCAATAATCGACACACCTATTGTATGAACATATTAATTTGTTATCTACCTAGTTTTGATTCATAATATACGTAAGTATTTTTGGTATCATTTTATAGAATATTGTTGGATCTGATTTGATTTTGTTTAATGAAGGTATACAATTTAATTTAATTTGAATCACCCATAACTTTATAATACGTATCTAGATTTGCTTTATATAGCTTCCTAATCTGATTTAGTTTTATTCCATGAAATTCTTTTTAATTAATTAATTAATTAAATCTAATTTGGTTTTATTTGACTTAACACAGTTTCATAAATTTGATTCGGTTTTTGATTCATGTTCGAAGAAGAACCCTTTGAATTAGTAGGATTTACCCAAAAAAGAGTTTAGATTGGCCTAGAACCGATCTAAGGTATTGATAACCGATTTCATTTGCTTTCAAGAAATGGTATAATATGAATTATAGCTTACATAAATGCTTTAACTAGATAAATTTAATGACTTCTATACCTGTAGCATAATCATATTGAGTAATATGGTACCTAGATGTGTTTCATTCAGCTACCTAATTAGATATTGTACCTAGATGTACTTTATTCGGGTACCTAGTCTAATTCTCAAGTTTATTCAATTTTATTGAATTTATTCATATCCATTATGTTTAATAACTTATTTTAATTTAATTTGAATCACAGCAGATTATGATAACTATTTATTTGCTAACATAAAATAAAACATCAAATATCGTTTACTTAAATTTGACCCATAACTTTATATGTTTCTAGATTTGCTTTATATAGCTACCTAATCTGATTTAGATATTCCATGAAATTCTTTTAAATCAATTAATCAAATTCAATTTGGTTTTGTTTGACTTAACTCAGTTTCATCAATTTGATTCGGTTTTTGATTCATGTTCGAAACAGAAACCTTTGAATTAGTAGGATTTGCCCAAAAAAAGAGTGTAGATTGGCCTATCACTGATCTAAGGTATTGATAACCGATTTTATTTGCTTCCATGAAATGGTATAATATGAAACATAGCTTACATGAATGCTTTAACTCGATAAATTTAATGAGTTCTTTATCTGTAGCATAATCATATTGAGTAATATGGTACCTAGATGTTTTTCATTCAGCTACCTAATTAGATATTTTACCTAGATGTGCTTTATTCGGGTACCTAGTCTAATTCTCAATTTAATTCAATTTTATTGAATTTATTCATATGTATTATGTTTAATAGCTTCTTTTAATTTAATTTGAATCACAGCAGATTATGATAACTTTTTATTTGCTAACGTAAAATAAAACATCAAATACAGTGTAAAAAATAAAATTCTGCGCTCAAACTCCTCAGGAGTTTGAGAATTTTTTTTTCAATCAAACCATTTTAATTTGAATTAATCTAAAATTGATTACGCCAAATGAACTATTTTTCTTGATTAAAACAACCTAGTTGATTATAGAGAACAGCTAAAACATTCGCCTGAAACTTCTTACATTTCAGCGAAATGAAAGAAACAACTGATTCAACATAAACATACAATTACAAGAAATTGTTTATGCACTTGTCTCAATATCCATAATTGATTGATACAAATACATTATTCTAAATAGGTTTTAACGAAACCATTCGTTCGTTTCATTTTTATTTGTTCAATAGAACGAAGGTACGGTTGTCGTAAATTCTGTCAGTTGATGCAACGACTACAGTTTCTTGAGACAAGAATCTCGTGAGATTATATTATTCGCCTCATTTACTTGAAGAAAACTATAAATATTTGAATAAAATTGAACATATAATTGTTGCAATATGAAGTGACATTTGTAAAAAAATATTGCGTAATTGATTTAATAAAACGAATTAATTGTAGTAATTTTTTACATTGGCTGCAATTAAATCAAAACTCTATCTCTTTTATATTAAATATATCCCATTTAAATGCAATTATTTGTGCATTTTACTCACAATATTGTTGTATCCGGTGATAAAGATGACATGGAATACATGATGCGCAAGCTAATTAAAGAATACGAGAAGTGGGGCTTAAATGTCAACTTAGAGAAACCAAATATCTTTGTGTTGGTGGAGAACCGGGTGATCTGGTATTGGATGATGACAGGGATGAGATGATAACCCACTGCCTGGACTATAGCTTTTGTAGCGGCACTCTGTCAGCGGCAGGGGAGTGTATAGGGATCTCTTGGCGGCACTCTATATAGCCACGCATAGCTTAGTTCACAGCGCTTCGGTGGCCTAGAGGTTTGCGCTCAAGTTTCACACCGACTAGGTACCAGAGCTGTGCCAAAGCATTGTGCTTAGTGCTCGTGAAAGCACTCTAAGCACTTTAGTGCTTCCGAGCACTGTGCTCGCGAGCACTTTTCAAAGGCTTGTGCTTAGTGCTTGTTTTTCGGAGCACTCTCGCGAAAATCTTAGTGCTTAGTAATCCGCTAAGCACTAAGCCTTTCCGAATTTTTGAAGTAGGGTCAATATAAGCAGGTACGGTATTTGATTTTTTATGTGCGCAAAGATAATATGATCATTTTGAATTAATATTCAGTATTTCTTCAGTCACCATTGATTTGACTTTATGGTTATGAAGGCCAGAAATTTTTTTGTTTTTGTGCGCTTGTTACTAGTGGAACAGGCGGGCTATCGTTCTGTCCAAATGTCTGTAATTTCCGAATATCGAGCCGAAAATGGTTTCAATCCATTGGGTTCGACTTCTTGATGCAGAAACCTTGGTCTAATTTAAGTAGGTCAGGCTGGCCGGCCCTCCGATCGTATACTCTCTATCTTCCGATGGAGATGACCTAGAGTTTTCATTTTTCAGAATAGGTTGATCGTTCAAATATCTCGGTCAAGTTCGTTATTGGGCCAAATCCATCGTTAGTTATTAGCATTCAAAATTTGATTTTCGCCTAGACTATTCATCTGATCAATTTATAATTTAGAAGGTGTTTTAATGATGTTAAATTAAATGGTTTTCCAAATTTCGAGATAATCGCCACTCTAGAAAATTTATTAAAAATTCTCAAAAAAATCTTTTATTAGAACCGATTCTTTATAAGATATTCGTCAGATATCTATGATGTTTCTATGGACGTTATTGATTTCCTGAATATAATTAAATTTCATCAATCCTGAAAATATATTATAATTTTATGGAACCGAAAGCGAATAGATTGGAAATTTTGAATTCTCATTCCTTGTTACTATAAGCCTTCGTGTCTCATCACAAAAAGGGATCCAAAATAGGAGAATTTCTCTAAACAATCTGATTATCAGCTACATTTGATTTCATAACGATTTCTGGATGAAATTATATGATATTCATCAAAATGTGTTTAGTGCATTGTAGGTCAAATGCTTATTTTTCAATAATTTATGTTTCCATTGATGACACTTCATGAGTCTGAAGTTGTTTAAGGGCTAAATTGTGTTCGTATAAATGCATGTTTATATCGTATCACTTATAGAACAAACGCGTTTAGACTGCTTTGCAGCATTTTCAGATTTTTCACTTATATGCTCCATCCACACTAAAGTGAACAATGCATCACATCAGTAGTCCCGAACGTCAGAGAGCGAAAACGGTAGAAATACTTTGAGCAAATCTGTAGATTCCAACTGAAAAATGGTAAACGAGGAAAACCATATTTTTAAATAAACTTCATTCATTACTGGTTCAAATGGTGGGAATTCGAATAGATGTGAAATAAAACGAAAATTCGAACTAGACTAGAATGATTTATTGCACAAAATTTTCTGTACTCTTTTTCACAACATCATATCACTGATTAAAATGGATATTACACCATAATAAAAGAAGATTGATAAGCTCTTTTAAAATATTGTAAACAAACGAATATTTTCACAAAAACGTTAGACCAAATTGCCGTTCCCAATTGGGAATTTTTAAGCCAGATGATCTTGTGCATATTTTTTATGACCCATCAATTTTAGCACTCTTCGGAATTTCCGTCGGCAAATTTGTTGATTATTTGGAAAGTTTGTGAAACGTTCAATTGGGCCCTAAGCTCACGGAGATATTTAAATACACAAAACCAGGGTTCAATAACTACCTTATCAGTGGCACTCGGTGGGTAACCGGTAGTTGTAAAATTCGAAAGTTATGGCAATCCTTGAAACAAAGCCCTCATTTTTGCGAGCTTGTTTCTAGGGGAACAAATGTCTCAATCGATTGGGTTCGACTTCCTGATGAAGAACATATGAGTATGTCCGGACGCGGGCCCTCCGGCTGTTTACTCTCTATTTTCCGAAGTAGATGACCTAGAGTCCTAGAGTTTTCATAATTTCAAAATAAGTTGATTGTCCAAATATTTCGGTCAAGTTCGTTATTGGGCCAAATCCATCGAATAGTTTAGCATTTGAAAGTTGATTTTCGCAATAATTCCTAAAATATTCATCCGATCATTTCGTACCTTGGACGATTTTGAAATAAAAGGGTTGGCCAAATTTCGAAGGAATCGACACGGTAGAAAATTCTTAAAATATTCCCAAAAACATTTTTTTCAATACTCGATATCTTATCAGATATTCCGTCGAAATCAACAAGAATTCGTTCATAAATCGAGATTACCGATAATTTGTATGCCCCAGAATTTTACCGTCGTAGCTGAGTTTTCGAATAAAACAAATCAGTTCTAGTGTGAGATTCAAACCCGGGAGGGTGGAAAAACATTAATATTAGGTAGTAATGAAAATGTCAAAAATGAATCTACTTCAATAAACAATTCAAGTGACATTTTTCAACTACATTGGAATGCGAAAAGCACGTATTGTCACTCTAATTCCAATTAGAATATTTAAAGCATTAAAAAGCATTGGCGTGTCAAGATTTTTTACTAATAAGGAATAATGCATAATTTTGGTGCTCCTGAAAACCTGAAAACTTCATATTTCTTGGGCACTGAAAGCACTTCTAGAGAAGTAAAATTCATTTGCCAGGACATTTGAAATTTTCAAGCAAAAAGCTCACCCAAATTATCTTCTGAGAAACCATACTTCTGGGTAATATTCCACTGGACTAATAAATAATATTGAACAAGCACTCAAGGAAAAGATCATAATTGAATGCAATTTGATCACTCTGTGGTAAAGAAAATTTTATCCTAAAATGCTGAAAATAAAGTTTCAATATTTTAGTCTGTGATTAAAGACCTCAACATGAGTAAGACATTTTAGAAAGTGGTTTTGAAGATGAAGCGATATTCTGTAGTCTAATTAACTACTAGCGTAACCAAATACAAAATTCGATTTGATTTAATTTGCCAGATGTCCTATCAACATACAATTCAAATATTCCTCAATCAGTTCACTGGAAGAAATCTCAGCTGGTCACAGACAACATATCCCTTGTTTATTATGAGGGACCTAGAGTTTTCATTTTTTCAGAATAGGTCGAGTGTCCAAATATCTCGGTCAAGTTCGTTATTGGGCCAAATCCATCGAATAGTTTAGCAGTTAATAACATTAATTTCTTGAATATTCATCCTATCAATTCGTAACTTAGAGAATGTCTAGATAACGTTAAAAGGAAGGAGTGTGCCAAATTTCGAGAAAATCGTCACGAGAGAAAATTTTTAAAAATTCCCAAAATGTTTTTTTCAATACACGATATCTCATAAGTTATTCGTCAGATCACAACAATTTAGGGCATTTATGCACTGGTGTGAAAACAGCCGAGTAAGATAGCCGAGTTTTGTACAGAATTTTTCGTACGCCACTGGAATATTGGCCGGATAGCGATGTAAAAATTTTGATTCGCCCAGATAATTTGGGATTTTTCTATTTTCACGTTGGAATCTGGATACGGTACGTTCTCTATACGATGGCCCATGATAAATCCATCACCAGCACTCATTCCACAGCACCCCCGGGTCGAATATGCCGAATGACGAACGAGTTTTCAATAAAAATATTCTTATCTGGCAAACTAGACATAGGATTGATGTAAAATTTGACAATAGCGTCCAGGAAAATGAACAGATATTAACTTCATATGCCACTTTTACTTGCACCCCCGAGGGGGGTCAGTAGGTAGTCGGCCTACTTTTAAAAATTCATAAAAAATCAACCATACATCAGAATGCCATCAAACTGCTGCAGAATCATCTACATTTCGACGAAAAAATAATTCAGTAGTTATCTCTGACTTCAACCCCTTGAGAGCTAAAATAACGGCTTAATGATTATTCAAGCAGATACGAATATCTCGAGAACTAGACATAGAATCGACACGAAATTTGGTATTTATTCTTCTCTCTTAATACAGAGAATAACTCTATGACTCACCTCCACTTGCACCCCTGAAATAACTAGCTGAGTTCAGCCGAGTTTTCTGTGAGTAATTCATACCTGGGAAACTAGACATAGGATTGAGGTCAAATTTCACAATAACATTAAGAAGCATCAACTCACAATTTCTGCATATGCCTCATTCACTTGCACCCCCAGAAGTCAGTAGGTACTCGGCCTACTTTTAAAAATTCATAAAAATCAACCATACATCAGAATGCCATCAAACTGCTGCAGAATCATCTACATTTCGACGAAAAAAATAATTCAGTAGTTATCTTTGACTTGCAACCCCTTGAGAAGCTAAAATAACGGCTTAATGATTATTCAAGCAGATACGAATATCTCGAGAACTAGACATAGAATCGACACGAAATTTGGTATTTATTCTTCTCTCTTAATACAGAAAATAACTCTATGACTCACCTCCACTTGCACCCCCTGAAATAGCTAGAAGAGTTCAGCCGAGTTTTCTGTGAGTAATTCATACCTGGGAAACTAGACATAGGATTGAGGTCAAATTTCACAATAACATTAAGAAGCATCAACTCACAATTTCTGCATATGCCTCATTCACTTGCACCCCCAGAAGTCAGTAGGTACTCAGCCTACTTTTAAAAATTCATAAAAAATCAACCATACATCAGAATGCCATCAAACTGCTGCAGAATCATCTACATTTCGACGAAAAAATAATTCAGTAGTTATCTTTGACTTGCAAACCCTTGGGGGCTAAAATAACGGCTTAATGATTATTCAAGCAGATACGAATATCTCGAGAACTAGACATAGAATCGACACGAAATTTGGTATTTATTCTTCTCTCTCAATACAGAGAATAACTCTATGACTCACTTCCACTTGCACCCTGAAATAGGCTAGCCGAGTTCAGCCGAGTTTTCTGTGAGTAATTCATACCTGGGAAACTAGACATAGGATTGAGGTCAAATTTCACAATAACATTAAGAAGCATCAACTCACAATTTCTGCATATGCCCCATTCACTTGCACCCCCAGAAGTCAGTAGGTACTCGGCCTACTTTTAAAAATTCATAAAAATCAACCATACATCAGAATGCCATCAAAATGCTGCAGAATCATCTACATTTCGACGAAAAATAATTCAGTAGTTATCTCTGACTTGCAACCCCTTGGGGGCTAAAATAACGTAATAACGTAAAATTAGGCCGAGTACCTACTGACCCTGGGGTGCAAGTGAATGAGGCATATGCAGAAATTGTGAGTTGATGCTTCTTAATGTTATTGTGAAATTTGACCTCAATCCTATGTCTAGTTTCCCAGGTATGTATTACTCACAGAAAACTCGGCTGGAACTCAGCTAGCCCCCAAAGGGTGCAAGTGGAAGTGAGTCATAGAGTTATTCTCTGTATTAAGAGAGAAGAATAAATACCAAATTTCGTGTCGATTCTATGTCTAGTTCTCGAGATATTCGTATCTGCTTGAATAATCATTAAGCCGTTATTTTAGCCCCCAAGGGGTTTGCAAGTCAGAGATGACTACTGCATTATTTTTTTGTCGACATGTAGATGATTCTGCAGGACTTTGGTGGCATTCTGATGTATGGTTGATTTTTATGAATTTTTAAAAATTAAGCCGAGTACCTACTGGCCCCTGGGGGTGCAGTGAATGAGGCATATGCAGCAATTGTGAGTTGATGCTTCTTAATGTTATTGTGAAATTTGACCTCAATCCTATGTCTAGTTTCCCAGGTATGAATTACTCACAGAAAACTCGGCTGGAACTCGGCTAGCCCCCAAGGGTGCAAGTGGAAGTGAGTCATAGAGTTATTCTCTGTATTAAGAGAGAAGAATAAATACCAAATTTCGTGTCGATTCTATGTCTAGTTCTCGAGATATTCGTATCTGCTTGAATAATCATTAAGCCGTTATTTTAGCCCCCCAAGGGGTTGCAAGTCAGAGATAACTACTGAATTATTTTTTCGTCGAAATGTAGATGATTCTGCAGCAGTTTGATGGCATTCTGATGTATGGTTGATTTTTTATGAATTTTTAAAAGTAGGCCGAGTACCTACTGACCCCCCTGGGGGGTGCAAGTGAATGGGGCATATGCAGAAATTGTGAGTTGATGCTTCTTAATGTTATTGTGAAATTTGACCTCAATCCTATGTCTAGTTTCCCAGGTATGAATTACTCACAGAAAACTCGGCTGGAACTCGGCTAGCCCCCCCCAGGGGGTGCAAGTGGAAGTGAGTCATGGAGTTATTCTCTGTATTAAGAGGGAAGAATAAATACCAAATTTCGTGTCGATTCTATGTATAGTTCTCGAGATATTCGTATCTGCTTGAATAATCATTAAGCCGTTATTTAAGCCCCCCAAGGGGTTGCAAGTCAGAGATAACTACTGAATAATTTTTTCGTCGAAATGTAGATGATTCTGCAGCATTTTGATGGCATTCTGATGTATGGTTGATTTTTTATGAATTTTTAAAAGTAGGCCGACTACCTACTGACCCCCCGGGGGGTGCAAGTGAATAGGGCATTTGCAGAAATTGTGAGTTGATGCTTCTTAATGTTATTGTGAAATTTGACCACAATCCTATGTCTAGTTTCCCAGGTATGAATTACTAAAAGAAAACTCGGCTGGAACTCGGCTAGCCCCCCCCAGGGGGTGCAAGTGGAAGTGAGTCATAGAGTTATTCTCTGTATCAGGAGAAAAGAATAAATAACAAATTTTGTGTCGATTCTATGTCTAATTCTCGAGATATTCGTATCTGCTTGAATAATCATTAAGCCGTTATTTTAGCCCCCCAAGGGGTTGCAAGTCAGAGATGACTACTGCATTATTTTTTTGTCGACATGTAGATGATTCTGCAGGACTTTGGTGGCATTCTGATGTATGGTTGGTTTTTTATGAATTTTGAAAAATTAAGCCGAGTACCTACTGACCCCCCTGGGGGGTGCAAGTGAATGAGGCATATGCAGAAATTGTGAGTTGATGCTTCTTAATGTTATTGTGAAATTTGACCTCAATCCTATGTCTAGTTTCCCAGGTATGAATTACTCACAGAAAACTCGGCTGGAACTCGGCTAGCCCCCCCCAGGGGGTGCAAGTGGAGGTGAGTCATAGAGTTATTCTCTGTATTAAGAGAGAAGAATAAATACCAAATTTCGTGTCGATTCTATGTCTAGTTCTCGAGATATTCGTATCTGCTTGAATAATCATTAAGCCGTTATTTTAGCCCCCCAAGGGGTTGCAAGTCAGAGATAACTACTGAATTATTTTTTCGTCGAAATGTAGATGATTCTGCAGCAGTTTGATGGCATTCTGATGTATGGTTGATTTTTTATGAATTTTTAAAAGTAGGCCGAGTACCTACTGACCCCCCTGGGGGGTGCAAGTGAATGAGGCATATGCAGAAATTGTGAGTTGATGCTTCTTAATGTTATTGTGAAATTTGACCTCAATCCTATATCTAGTTTCCCAGGTATGAATTACTAAAAGAAAACTCGGCTGGAACTCGGCTAGCCCCCCCCAGGGGGTGCAAGTGGAAGTGAGTCATAGAGTTATTCTCTGTATTAAGAGAGAAGAATAAATACCAAATTTCGTGTCGATTCTATGTCTAGTTCTCGAGATATTCGTATCTGCTTGAATAATCATTAAGCCGTTTTTAAGCCCCCCAAGGGGTTGCAAGTCAGAGATGACTACTGCATTATTTTTTTGTCGACATGTAGATGATTCTGCAGGACTTTGGTGGCATTCTGATGTATGGTTGATTTTTTATGAATTTTTAAAAATTAAGCCGAGTACCTACTGGCCCCCCTGGGGGGTGCAAGTGAATGAGGCATATGCAGAAATTGTGAGTTGATGCTTCTTAATGTTATTGTGAAATTTGACCTCAATCCTATGTCTAGTTTCCCAGGTATGAATTACTCACAGAAAACTCGGCTGGAACTCGGCTAGCCCCCCCCAGGGGGTGCAAGTGGAGGTGAGTCATAGAGTTATTCTCTGTATTAAGAGAGAAGAATAAATACCAAATTTCGTGTCGATTCTATGTCTAGTTCTCGAGATATTCGTATCTGCTTGAATAATCATTAAGCCGTTATTTTAGCCCCCCAAGGGGTTGGAAGTCAGAGATAACTACTGAATTATTTTTTCGTCGAAATGTAGATGATTCTGCAGCAGTTTGATGGCATTCTGATGTATGGTTGATTTTTTATGAATTTTTAAAAGTAGGCCGACTACCTACTGACCCCCCTGGGGGGTGCAAGTAAAAGTGGCATATGAAGTTAATATCTGTTCATTTTCCTGGACGCTATTTTCAAATTTTACATCAATCCTATGTCTAGTTTGCCAGATAAGAATATTTTTATTGAAAACTCGTTCGTCATTCGGCATATTCGACCCGGGGGTGCTGTGGAATGAGTGCTGGTGATGGATTTATCATGGGCCATCGTATAGAGAACGTACCGTATCCAGATTCCAACGTGAAAATAGAAAAATCCCAAATTATCTCGGCGAATCAAAATTTTTGCATCGCTATCCGGCCAATATTCCAGTGGCGTACGAAAAATTCTGTACAAAACTCGGCTATCTTACTCGGCTGTTTTCACACCAGTCATTTATGCAGGGTATAGGTACCTAAAATATTTTAAAATTTCATCATCATAGCGTACAATCTCCAGAAGATATAAGTTTTTCTGAAAATGAAGACACAGATTATATTTCTATTTATGAATTCACATCACATCAACTATAAATCTCTATGAGGGTGGTTTTAATTTTATGACAAGTTTTCATAATGATTGAATATTGAGCCGAAAATGAAACTAATTCTGTGGGTTCATTTTTATGACAAACATGTCTAAAATACTGGTGTGTGCAGTTAACATATTTTGAATGGAAATGTCATTATGAATTTTGCGACAAGAGGACTATTTTTTTTCCAAATGTCTGTAATTTCTGAATATCGAGCTGAAAATGATCGCCATCGGTTGGATTTGACTCGTGATGAAGAAACGGTGGTCCAATTTGAAAATGTTTGGCTGAATATTCTCTATCTTCCGAAAGAGATGAGATAGAGATTCCATATTAATAGAATTAGTTTATTATCCAAATATAAGTCAAGTTAGTTATTGGGCCAGACCTGTCCGATAGCTCAGCAATTATGAATCTGAAATTCGGTTATAATTGATGACACTCAACTACAACAACTTATATATGGTATAGAAATGTGGAAAGAATGCCAGATCGAAGAATTTGCTGAACTGTAAGTTAACTCAACTTCCATTTAAGATATATGTTGATTGATTCTTTCACACTCATTGTGCTGGCTGATTTTGAATCGCACTCTTTTTAAGTCTGGGAAAAGACTTTAGAACGAGCGCGTAAAAGCTCCTGGTCTCACGTCAGTGCTTTCCACATTTTTTCAGTAATGTGTTCTCGCTTATAAAATAATTGGTCCTCGATTATTAATTCAACTTTATGCATTGATTAGGATCAGCCATTCAGATTCAGATCGACGAATAAGATTAACTAGTACCAGAATGTAAATTGAATGCATGCGTTTGACAAAACAAATAAAATGGCTTTTGAGTTTTTCCCAGTCTCGAAATCATAATTTTAGATATGTCGATGAAGCTAAAGAGTTCTCATTTCAATCAAACAACATTACATAAAATAGTTCCCACTAAAGTGCTTAGTGCTTAGTGCTCGAAATATTCAATTACTTTTGCGAAAGTGCTCGGTAATCCGGAGCCTTCTGTCGAAAGCGGTGCTTAGAACTCGAGACTCGAAGCCTTTTTTCGAGTGCTTAGGGCTTAGTGCTCGAAGCACTTTTTTTCGGTGCTTAGCACAGCTCTGCTAGGTACTAGGTGCCGGGTTCAACTCCCGGTGGCTCCTCAAAACTTCTAACCCCTGCGTCTATGGCATGGCGCACACAAGCCATACTGATGAGTCCAAATGTGTGCGCCAGGGACGAAACGCATAAGTAGGGATAAATGCCTTCGATTCTACATTGGTGACCCCGACGTGATGGCTCGGTTGTCTTTACGACATGTCTTGGAAAAGCAGACGATTGACGCTTGAGGTATACTCGCTCCCTCTCTGCAACTAACAACGAAACTCTAGACGCCTTTCCCATTCCGTACAATATTCATGGTCTGCCGCGCTATTGCGGTATTTATTAATATTAAAGAGAAATTATTGTTCTGTGAAGAAAAATAATGATTACATACAAATGTGTTTTTTTTGTTTTATCAAATTATTCCTTTGCTAGTGTCAAAAACCCTTCAATTTAGCTCAAATCAATCAGTTTCTTAACCCAAGAAACTTTCACTTGACATAAGAGATATTATCATTTTTATCGACTGAATTCTCGACCCATTCAACTAAGATCCTTTAAATCAACTACAAATCGAGTTTCAGTGAAATGTAATATTTATTTACAAGAAACCAAAATTTTTATTCTACGAAAAGTATCAATAGTTACATACTAATTAATATTACCGTTGGATCAAATTTTTTTACCACCTGAGTCAAAAACTCTGAGCTTGGTTGAAACTAATCAGTTTCTTAACTAAAGAAACTTTTATTTAGGGTAAACGCCATTCTCAACCGTAGAGGGCGGTAGGGTCAAGTACTTTATGCATTTGGCTGTATTCAAACGTACGGAGTACTTGAGACAAATTAATATGGTTTGAGATGAGGAACTATTTTTTACAGTGTATCCTTTACTTAAATTTGATGACCCATAACTTTATAGTATGTATCTAGATTTGCTTTATATAGCAATCTTAATCTGATTTAGTTTGATTCCATGAAATTCTTTTCAATTAATTAATTAATTAAATCTAATTTGGTTTTGTTTTGTTTGATTTAACTCAGTTAAATATAATGACTTCTATACCTGTAGCATGACCATATTGAGTAATATGGTACCTGGACGTGTTTCCTTCAGCTACCTAATTAGATATTGTACCTAGATGTGCTTTATTTGGGTACCTAGTCTAATTCACAATTTAATTCAATTTTATTGAATTTATTCATATCCATTATGTTTAATAACTTATTTTAATTTAATTTGATGTGATATGGTATGATGTTATCAATTTATTTGATTGCATTTGATTACATTTATGGTCGATTTATTTCATCAATCGCATGGCTGAGAAACTAAGATATAAGGAAACAGTACATATCCTTGGATTTTAAATTAATAAAAAAATTATTTGTATGATTGTGTGCTAAATTTTCTAATGTGTGAAGTCAGAAAGGTTTGCTGACTTATCATTACCATTAAGAAGATCAAGTTCTCTTCGGACTCCCAATTTAAAAAAGGAGCTCTTGCTTCCGAATCCTTCATCTCACGCGTTGGATTATCCTCAATGAAAACCTGTTCGAATCACCGGAAGAAAAAAACTATTCGTTCCCCCTAAAATCTATAATACCTCACCATCACGCCTACAAGATCCCGATCCTCATTCATGAGCTGAGAGAAACCGATAATTTCGGAATAACATTAGATGACCAGTTTGGTAACCGAACTCCCAGTTGAGCGCTCGTAAACGATCCTTGGTCGTATGTAATTATCATTTTTTTGCTTCGTTGTTGTTTTCGCCCAGTCCTCGCTCACTGTAAGTACCCCGTATAAATACAGTTTGCTCACTCGCACTTATTATCTGTGCTTGATACAGCGCCTCGGGGGTGCATTGTGATGCTGTTGCTCGCTCTGGACCTTCATCTTTCCTAATCTACCGCCTTCAGTGATTACAGAAGCGGTGATGATATACTGTATACTCGTTTTCTAACCGATACAATTTCTCATATTCAAACTTATGTTATAAGATGATATGTCGCTCCTTGAATATTATTTGCTATGCAGACAACGCATTTCTAACAGTTTGAAATGCGACAATAAACCACTTCAGTAAATTCTGTCAAGGTGAGCTCAATAATCCCAGCAACAAAACTCTTATTGGTTTTGGACAATTTATTCAATATAAAGGATACAATTTATGTCACAAAACCTAGAGATCCCCAATCTATTCAGTTAATTTCACACCTATAAAGAAATAAATAATTATTTCAATCCTAGTATCTATAGATGGATCGATTTCCAAACACCAGATACATGGAGGCGAGGAAACTTCCACCACAGTATAGGGACCAAGCAGTAGTCGCACTCCGTCGATTTTGAACTAAATCGCTTACACCAAAGGGAACTCGCACATTCCTCCCTGCGCACAGAGCTGTGCTAAGCACCGAAAAAGTGCTTCGAGCACTAAGCCCTAAGCACTCGAAAAAAACGGCTTCGAGTCTCGAGTTCTAAGCACCGCTTTCGACAGAAGGCTCCGGATTACCGAGCACTTCTGCAAAAGTAATTGAATATTTCGAGCACTAAGCAATAAGCACTTTAGTCTGAACTATTTTATGTAATGTTGTTTGATTGAGAGAACTCTTTAGCTTCATCGACATATCTAAAATTATGATTTCGAGACTGGGAAAAACTCAAAAGCCATTTTATTTGTTTTGTGAAACTCATGCATTCAATATACATTCTGGTACTAGTTAATCTTATTCGTCGATCTGAATCTGAATGGCTGTTCCTAATCAATGCATAAAGTTGAATTAATAATCGAGGACCAATTATTTTATAAGCGAGAACACATTACTGAAAAAATGTGGAAAGCACTGGCGTGAGATCAGGAGCTTTTACGCGCTTGTTCTAAAGTCTTTTCTCAGACTTAAAAAGAGTGCGATTCAAAATCTCAGCCAGCACAATGAGTGTGAAAGAATCAATAAAGATATATATTAAATGGAAGTTGAGTGAACTTACAGTTCAGCAAATTCTTCGATCTGGCATTCTTTCCACATTTCTATACCATATATAAGTTGTTGTAGTTGAGTGTCATCAATTATAACCGAATTTCAGATTCATAATTGCTGAGCTATCGGACAGGTCTGGCCCAATAACTAACTTGACTTATATTTGGATAATAAACTAATTCTATTAATATGGAATCTCTATCTCATCTCTTTCGGAAAGTAGAGAATATTCAGCCAAACATTTTCAAATTGGACCACCGTTTCTTCATCACGAGTCAAATCCAACCGATAGCGATCATTTTCAACTCGATATTCAGAAATTACAGACATTTGGGAGAAAAATAGTCCTCTTGTCGCAAAATTCATAATGACATTTCCATTCAAAATATGACAACTGCACACGCCAGTATTTTAGACATGCTTGTCATAAAAATGAACCCACAGAATTAGTTTCATTTTCGGCTCAATATTCACTCATTATGACAACTTGTCATAAAATTAAAACCACCCTCATAGAGATTTATAGTTGATGTGATGTGAATTCATAGATAGAAATATAATCTGTGACTTCATTTTCAGAAAAACTCTTATATCTTCTGGAGATTGTACGCTATGATGATGAAATTTTAAAATATTTTAGGTACCTATACCCTGCATAAATGCCCTAAATTGTTGTGATCTGACGAATAACTTATGAGATATCGTGTATTGAAAAAAAAAACATTTAGGGAATTTTTAAAAATTTTCTCTCGTGACGATTTTCTCGAAATCTCGACATTCTCTAAGTTACGAATTGATAGGATGAATATTCAAGAAATTGATGTTATTAACTGCTAAACTATTCGATGGATTTGGCCCAATAACGAACTTGACCGAGATATTTGGACACTCGACCTATTCTGAAAAAATGAAAACTCTAGGTCCCTTCCTTCGGAAATAGAGAGTATACGGCCGGAGGGCCGGCGGGCCGGACATACTCAAGTTTGACCTCCAATTCTTCATCAGGAAGTCAAACCCAATCGATTGAGGCCATTTTCGGCTCGATATTCGAAAATTACAGACCTTTGGGCAAAACGATAGCACGCTGTTCCACTAGGAATAAGCGCGCCAAAAGGTACTGAAAAAATTCGCATAACCTAAACGACCGCGAATGTAAAAATTGATTAGAAAAGGTTATTTGCGTTATCTGAAAACTTAAATATTTTGATTTAAGCCATAGATAAATAAAAGTATATGATAAAAGCACAGTGATATTTAGAGTGTATGGACCATTGTTTAGTCTATATTCATATAAAAATTATGACTCCGCTCATAATGTAACCGTAAATATAATCACATTTCCTCACTAACATAACGCATTCAATAAAAGATATATTGTTTTATTGTGGTTTTAATATCACTTTGAAAGAAACAGTAATTAGTGATTAAATTTACTCAATAGTGTACTCAGAAACAGCAGAACCGGTGCCTCTGAAACTTTTTGAAATGTGTTAAAAATCATTGATACCTTAGGATTGTAAATGAAATTACTCATTAAAATTTGTCTAAACGAGGATTGAGTTAAAAAGTAGGTATTATATGGAAAAATAAGTAGTTGGTGGTTGAAAGCATCGAATGTGTTTAATATCAAATCCTCATTACTTATAATTTCACTGAAACATTTATCTTCGAGTCCATGAAAAATAACTTTATTTTTATATTGAATTGTTTCGAACAAATTTTTTCTATGAATTCTCTGATGATTTGATTTGAACTGATACTATTTTTTACTATATACAATTTATGAAAAGAGGAATTTGATTATGGAATTCTTAACTATCGACAAACCCCCTCAACACGAAATGTAAAAAACATTGATTTCTGTAATAGGCCCCATATAAATGTTCTTGCTTCAAATTTCTTTCGAACTTAAGAATCCTGTTTAATGCGATTAGTTAAATGTAGTAAATTTTCCAGATTAAATCAACATCAGAGCATATAATTTGTTACTTGTTAGTGGATTTCTCCCAGTTTGTTTATATTTTTTGCCTTAATAAATTTTAGATTTAGATTCGTTCAGTCTAGTATAAACTTGTAGTACAGTTATTAGGTAATATTGAATTATCTTCTCATAAATACAATAAAAACACTGGTTTTCTGATATAAAATTATATTTTTCATATTTCTATAATGAATATAATATAGTAATATACAACGGAATAAAATACTATACAGTATCATAAAAAAATAGTTTAATTCTGCATGCATTTCAGTCAACAATTATGTATACATCAATACATTCAAAATAACAAGTATACAAGGACTTTATAAGTGATATGATAGAAATATATAGAATGAATGTTTACGCTATGTGGTAAATTTGCATTAAGATCAATTCCATCAGAAAATTTGTACCTAATCTATAAATAAAACGAATACTGACAAACTGAAAATACATTAAAACTAATGCACAATTAGCAGGTTCGAAAGATCTGTTACCATTGCATTGGTGAAATCCAATTATTTGGTCAAGAGATATATCATAAAAAAAATGAGTTTTGATAGACATCTCATCAACACATAATATGCAATCCTTTGCTCTTTCTGTCATAGTTTTTCTTTCACCTATATTGCTTGAAAAACATATTCATTCAAACCAACGGAAAAGTTCGATTTGGTAGTTATTCTGCATAGAGTAGCCTTGTGAGGTAAGGAAAAAGTTTTTCTTAAAAATTCATAAACTTCAGGTCTCAAAAAATTGATAGTAAGTGCAAATTGTTTATAAGCGATGAAGTACCTGTAGCCATGGGGATTTGTTCTTTTGAGTTGCAATTGGGCTATCATGAAATCAGCCATGTTCGAGCTGAAATTATGCCTGCAGAATCGAATGAAACTTTCATCCTCAATTTCTACAGTTTCTTTCTCCTTCATTGAAATCTTTCTCCTCTTCAAATTCTTCACCATATTCTGCAACCTTTTTTTTTTTGGAGTGTAGGTAGATAAACTTGGTGATGTTTGAGTCACTTGAGTTTTTCTCACTATGAGTAAAAATAATCTTTCATTAGACTCGATACCATTCGTAAGTGGTTAGGCTACTGAATCTCCATGGTTGAATGAAGCACTACTCAAATAACAGAACTTTTAATAAACAACATTTTCTACAATACTATATGTATCACTCACCTGTCAGTGTCTAATGGTATTGAGAGAAAAGAAAGTGTCGTATTATTGAGACCATTGTTTTTGCAGTTGTATACGCTACAATTGTTAACCATTTTGGAATTAATTTGAAAATAACACATAATTGAAACAGAATACTTACTTGAATGAAAATAAATTATTGAATAAATGAGCATTGCTGGTTTATGGTAGATTTTGACTCAAAGAAATTCCACTAAATTTATAAGTTAGGTTGCATCTTTTTCTTCAACTTCTTTGAATTTTAAATAGATCTTAGAAAAATTGTATTCTTCCATATATTGAACGAATTAATTATACAAAGGAATTATTTAAGATGTCTAAAATAATAATAATGACATTATTCCAAACATCTTAGAATTAATGATGAAAACAATGAAAATTTTTACATTCGCGGTCGATTATAGGTTATGCGCAGGGAGGAATGCGCTAGTCAGACTTGGTGTAAGAAAATCCACGGAGTGCGACTACTGCTTGGTCCCTATACTGTGCTTCCACATTGGTGCCCATTGGCTATTGAATTCTGGAAACAACTGGACTGCAGCATAATAGAAAGTAGTCTTGGTCTTTATAAAGGGTGATTCATATAGAGATACTTTTTCTTTAAATAAAAAAATTAATGAAAACAATTTTACTTCATAATCTTCATTAACAAATAAATAAACTATTTTTTACAATTATTTTTTAAAGATATTTTTTTCAAATGCTGATCTCGACTACGGTTAACAAGATTCGATAGTTCCAATTTTCGATGACGCGTGTGAGTATTTCGGGTAATCGAGTAATATGGTCAAGAGGTGTGATGTCACATGAACTAGCCGGTCAATTCACTGGTCCGAAGCGTGAAATGATCTGCTTGCCGAAATGCTTTCGCAGTAAAGCAATGGTTTCACAGACTGTATGGCAAGTAGCACCATCTTGTTGGAACCACATTTCGTTGAGACCACGGGCTTTAATTTCGGGCAACAAATTGTCTGTTATCATGGTGCTATAACGGTCACCATTGACAATAGCATTTCAGTCGTCCTCTATTTAGAAGAAATATGGACCGATTATTCTACCGGCCCATAAACCACACTAAAGAGTGTTTTTTCTGGATTTAACGGCAATTTTTGAGGCTCTTCGGGTTGTTCATCACCCCAGGTTCGGGCATTTTGTTTGTTCACAAACCCATTATGCCAAAAATGGGCCTCATCAGTGAACAAAACTTTTATCAAAAAGAGTGGATCACCTGCAAACTTGTCAAGAGTCCAACGACTGGAACTTAAACGATTCGGTAGGCTTCAGTTCTTGAACTAATTGAATTTTGTAAGCTTTCAAAGAAAGATCCTTACGTAAAATCCGCCAACTCGTTGAATAGGAAAGACCAAGCTGTTGAGAACGGTGAAGAATCGACACTTCAGGGTCATCATGTACACTCTTCCCCACTGCCGTTATATTCTCTTCACTTCGAGCTGGATGTTGTCAATTTGGTCGAGTCTCAAACTCAGTGATGGTAGAGCGAATTGTGCGTTCAGTAGTCCCATTATGTAGACCGTATGTCGCTCTAAGTGCACGCTACACATTGTAACATGACAAAGTGCCACTTTAAATAATGAGCAGGAGACTCTACTCTTAATTTTCTCAGGGTGGGCTCAATTATCCCAGCAACAAAACTCCTTTCGGTTTTTGACAAATATAATGAGGTGTATAAATACAATCTACAGATAACAATTTTAAGGAATGTACAATTTTCCAAGTAAGACAGAACACTAGAGGTTATTTGAGTCGATAGCTTCCTCCCAGCTCTCAGATACAAAATAAAGTCCCAGAGGGTATGTCCTGCCAGTTGACCAGAAATGGTTTGTACGGTTTCCAGACGGATGTTCCAGACAGCGACTCGATGACTCCAATTTTCATTCCAGTTGAAGAATCTGCTCCATGGCCAGGTGGTTATGCCACAAGCTCCAATTATGTATTGCTCAAACCAGGGACTGGATATGATTTAATCTCTCATCGTGGAGAGCATCTCAATCTTGAACTAGCATATGTCTATGACCTCGTATAATTTGGCCCTCAGGGAGGAGCTATATCAGGATGAACCATAAAACTAAGAAAGTGCAAGTGCATGTATAACAAGGCTCCTTCTCGATTTCTTTTAAACAAATATTGAACAAATCATAGTAAAATACATTATCCTAACAAATTAAACCGAGAAGAAGTCCTGTTGTGGGAATCATTGGAAGCGGCCAATGCAAAAACGTGCTCTCATGTTAAAGTGCCAAAAAGAACTAAAATTTCGGTTCCTGGGAGGAAATAAACACTTACCGAGAATAGTTATGTATTTCTCGCAAATCTCTGACCCAATAAAGTCCCTTTTAGATATTGATTTCAATAATTACACAGAGATGACCGGCATCTGATCTCGACAGACAGGAAAAACTACGCTGACAGTTTGAGGTTAGCTTCGCGGACACAGATAACCGGCATAGAGCACATCTATACTGTGTTGCAGGAGAAGTATTTCAAATTTCAAACGTCATTTAAGTGCGCGTATAGAATAATGTCAGTGGCCTGCAAATCGTTGCAACATTAATGGGAGAATGCCCATTTTCGTAATAAAACTGAACAACAATAAATGATTCATCACAAAATTTAAGAGAATTATTCACACATTGCTTAAGATTATATTCATTGGAGGAAAATCATGAAAATGGAAGATTTTTATATGAAAAATTAGATCATTTATGAAGGACTAGATAAGATGTCTAAAATACTGGTGTGTGCACTCCTCCGATTTTGTTTTACAGATTTGGCGACATGGGGATTCTTTCATTTTCTCTCCGCTAGGTAGCGCCACTCAAATTTATTCGAATGTCAGTTTCTGATTAGAATAAATTATTTATTACGTTATTCGGAATTTTTGTATAAAAGTGCATGAAACGTGATTATCCATTTTTTATAATGCGTTTTTGAATTTTATGTGGACAGTCTAGTGCTGCGGATGAAAATTCACGAACTTTCAGTATGTCAAAGGTGAATAGCAATAATTTTTTTAAGGACTCAAGTGAAATTGTTCTATATGAAGTAACAACTAAATATTATGCGTGCGTTTCAAGAATCCTCAAAAGATATACGGATTTCAAATACTTATTTTCATAGATATAATTGATCAAATCAATTCTTTTTTCTGCTTTTGTCTTTTTATTTCCAGATTCGATGTGGACAACTTGAAGAAGCCTCTGTGTCCATCAATAGAAGACCACTCTTGAAGAAAGAGGTCCCTCAATTATATTTCAGCTTATTTTTGTACTTTCACACTTTGGCAGGAGCCAGGTTTTTTTTTACTGAGGTTTTTTCCGTAGGCTTTTATGTCATACGCAGAATTGTATGGCATCCCGTCACTAACTCCTGCTCTATATGCTTTATTGTTTGCTAACCAAATATTGTGAGCCAAAAGTTCAAAAGAATATTATATATACATATATTGAAATTATTTACTTTATATGTTCAATTAAAACTTTTTGAGAATGAGAATACATATTTTTTCATCATCACAGAAAGAGAGCTCCCAAATCACCCATGCCATCCTGTAGTAACTACTTTGAACCGGACCTCCCATATCATTCCTTTCCAAGCCTAATAGAAAGCATTCCTACTGATATTACAAACCATTTCCTGCTTATCCAAAATGATCAGATCAGAAATTAATAAAACATACATAAATGAGCATCAACTGAACATAAATCAGGCTTGTAAAATCTTTATAGAATAATACTGAAAACATTTATGTTCGAGCAAGAGACCATGTATTAGTGAAAAAAATCATACTTCAATGTATTAGAAAAGAAATGGATAGAGCATACTAATTGAAAGCATTACGTGATCAGAACTCGCATCACAAGAATATTTATTTAAAAGCCAGTTAATCGGTGAAATCCATGAAATATTTGTCTGGTAAATTTTTCATGGGAATAAAATAAATTTCTTTCATTTTAGAGGTTAATTTGATTTAAAATTTCAAAAAATGTCAAGAGTTCGCGATGTAAATTTATGTATGAATGAATTGCCTTGTGGCTCCCTCATGTGAGTATAAAAGTAAACAGTCGCCATGTCCCAAAAAGTAAAATGACGTTTCCATTCAAAATTTGACAAGTGCACACACCAGTATTTTAGACATTTAGAACTAGAGAACCTACTTCTATGCTCGAAAATGTCAAAATTTGAAAATATAACAAGATATATTGTTTTTTTTTTTCAAAATTTGAAAATAAACCGCTACAAAACTGCAGATCTCGATGAGAGATCCACTTTCGCCCAGTACCATTCCGCAATCCAAAAAATAAAGTCTAATAACCAAACAGCACGCTACTTGAGAAAAAGGTGACTCGAACAGAGACCAGGCGGCATGTTAATGCAAATACCTGAATTATTGCTGAAAGATGTTAGTAAATAACATGAAACATAATAGTGGTAACTAGATTTATCGACAACGATTGCATGTATGTTCATTGTAAGGAAGACCACAGACATTAATATTACAATTAATATTCGAGTCGGTCGAGTCACGTCTACGACGGAACCCCTGATCACGTTGTGCTTGTTCCATTTCTCCATTCGGCGTGGTGAATGCGAGCGAACATTCGTAAAGCCTCACCTTTGTGGTGAATGTACAATTCAATTATTGATGGAAAAGTTGTTATAAGGATGAGAAAGAGCTCGTATCTTTTAGAAATGTGGATACGGATTTCCTACTTTCAATTCAAGCTTGAATGTTGCAATGAACCATAGAAGGTTTTTTTAGGTACCCTAAGATATCAAGTATACCGGTATGAAATGAGCGATTTTTTGTGAAAATAAAACACTAATAATTAATGGGAACGTAAAAAAAGTATTGGCCATTGTTTTCTACACATCTTGACCACCTTTCTGGCAATTTGTGGATACCATGCCAATAAAATTGTTCGTCTTTCAAAGCAAACCAACCAGACACCCTATTTTCGACCTCATCGTAGGAATCAAAAAGCTGCTCAGCCAATGCGTGTCCCATCGATGAAAACAAATGGTTGTCGGTGAAGCCAAGTCTGGTGAATACGGTAGGTGGGGTAGCAGCTCCCAGCCAAGTGTTTTGATTGTTTCCAGAACCGATTTTAAATTTTCATGGAGTACAATTACCTTGCCGTATCTTCTGGCCCATTCTGGTCGTTTCTCGATCAATGCATAGTTCAAATTGATCATTTGTTGTCGGTAGCGATAAGTATTAACGGTTTCATCACATGTTAGGAGCTTGTGGTACACCACACCTTTCTGGTCCCAGCAATCACACAGCATTATCTTCTCGATCTGGTTTTGCAGTCGATGTTGATGGTTGTCCAGGATTAACCCATGATTTTTTCCGCTTAGAATTCTTAAAACAAATCCATTTTTCATCGCCAGTAACAATCCGATGCAAAACCGATTTCTTTCGTGTCTTTGAAGCAAAATTGCACAAATGTTTTTTCGGTCTTCCATCTGTCTTTCATTCAATTCATGTGGCACCCATTTTCCACACTTTTGGATCTTTCCCATAGCTTTTAAAGGGTCAGAAATTGTTTGTTGTGCAACATTTAACATTTTAGCTATTTGCTTTTGATTCAAAGTGTCATCTCCATCCAATATCGTTTGCAATTCGGCGTCTTCAAACTTTCTTGGTGGTCTTCCACATTTTTCATTTCTCACATCAAAATCATTATTTCTGAACCGTTGAAACCATCCTTTGCATGTGGCTTCTGATAGAGCATGATCACCATATGCTTCGACAAGCATTCGATGCGACTCTGTAGCACTTTTCTTCAAATGAAAACAAAAAATTAATGCGCAGGGATGAGTATATTCTATCATACAAAAATATCGGGTTCGATATTTTTTATTTCAATACCTACCGAGATATTAACAAGAAAGTATCTGAAGAAAGTAAAATCTAATATCAATTAAAGAAATAACTAATCATAGTTATCAACTAAAATTGAGTGATTTTCAAAACAAACTTAAAATATGAAAACAAATTGGTAATCTACTGCAGTATTCATCTTCCAAATTTCATTTTGATATCACTTATAATTCCAGATATACAGGGTGTTCGGCACATGGACCGTCAAATTTTTTTGGGGCGTTGGTAGGGTCATTTGCTACCTTTTCAGTCTTGGAACCTGGGTCCTTAGTATTACGGTTAAGGAGGTATGATTTTTTTATTAGGTTTTTCTAAATTACCCAAAATGTACCCTTCGAAGCCCCATAACTTTTTTTGCGTGGGCATTTTTTTTATTTTATTAAGTCTACATCAGTGTGTTTTGAAAAAAAAAATATTTATTGTTACAGATAACACCAGAAAATTAACACGAGGGCCTTTTATTAAAAAAAAATATGAAAGTATGAAAACATCTCCACTCCTATTGAAATTAAAAAAAAAGTTACAGCTATTACAAACTTAGTTTTATTTTGAAATGTTCTTTGGTTTATAACGTTGCTAACCATATGCTATTTACGTAAGTCAATAAAAAAAATAATACTGCAAATAATGTTTTAGTCAGAAGAGTGAAGAAAATCGCACCTGAATAAAAGTACGGATTTCGACACAACACAGCGAGCAAGGAAATTTTACCTGCTCGTTTTAGACGCGTGTGAATTATTATTACTATTTCTGTCCTTAGGTTGGATTGGGTTAGTTGCCGCTGGCTTGACCCTACCGTCATTCGAGATTTAACTGTCTCTGCTGTTGGAAGTGTCTATGCCGCGTTGTTCAGTTTTTTAAATTTATTTTGTTACTTTTATCGACTTTTTGCTACTGTTGTTTTAATTTTGGTTGTTGATATGCCTAATTTCACCAACGCTGAGTATGCTGATATGGTGATGGCATATGGTAAGGCCGATGGTCTTACTCGTGCAGCTCAAAGGATTTATCAAGCCAAATTTCCTGATCGAAGATTACCCCACCACGAAACATTCCCGACGACTTATCGACGATTAAGAGAGACTGGAAACTTAAATTTTCAAGAGCCTCGGGTCAATGTGAGGCAACACCATGTAGCAGTTGACGATCAAATACTTCAAGCCTTTGAAGAAGATCCAACTACAAGCATTCGTGTCGTTGCTCAAAGACTCAACTTAACGATTTGGAAAGTTTGATCAGTACTTCTGGATAAAAATCAACACGCTTTTCATTACACCCCGGTACAAGGTAAATGAACTTTTTTATTGATAAATTTGTCATTTTGACTGCGAGAAAATTGTCACAGACTAATGAATTTTATTAATTGTTACAGGTCTTCATGAAGGTGAATTCTGTAGATTTTTGCTGCACACAGATGTCGATGACAACTTGTTTCTAAAACGAATTTTGTGGACAGACGAATCCTGTTTTAACCGAGAAGGAATAACAAATCTGCACAATTTACATCACTGGGCACCTAAAGATGAGAATCCCCACTTGAAAAGGTAAATGAGTTTTCAACAAAAATTTAGTGTTAACGTTTGGGCTGGTGTGATAGGAAGACATCTCATCGGGCCACACTATTTACCGGCTCGACTAAGTGGGCCTGCTTATTTGCATTTTTTGCAGAAGGCTCTGCCGGAGCTACTAACCGATGTTCCGGCCTTCGATGAAGACGTGCCGATTGTGTTCCAGCATGACGGTTGCCAGGCACATTTCCTGAGAGAAGTTCGAGATCACCTCGACAACTCTTTTCCAAATTCATGGATAGGCAGAGCCGGTCTCATCCCTTGGCCCGCAAGATCTCCAGACCTAACACCTTTAGATTACCATGTCTGGGGTAGAGCCAAAGAATTGGTTTATTTCACAGAGGTACCTACAAGAGAGGCGTTGATTGAACGCATAAACGCGGCATTTGTGGTAATGAAAGAAGAAATGTTGCTAGCCACTACAACGGTCGAAATCAGAAAAAGGTGTCGGGCGTGCATTCGAAATAGAGGAGAACAATTTGAACAGAATTTACGTTAAAGAATATTTTACTTTGTAAATGAACAATTATACAAAAACTGTATTTTACTAAAATCTGTCCTTACTTTGCTATTTTATCTAAAACACAATTTGTAGTATTTTTTTATTTATTGACTAACGTAAATAGCATACTTTTAGAACCGCGATAAACCAAAGAACGTTTTAAAATAAAATTAAGTTCGCAATAACTGCAACTTTTTTTTTATTTCTTTTAGAAGTAGAGATGTTTTCATACTTTCATATTTTTTTTTTTAATAAAAGGCCCTCGTGTTAATTTTGTGGTGTTATCTGTAACAATAAATACGTTTTTTCAAACACACACTCATGTAGACTTAATACAATAAAAAAATGCATGTAAAAGCCCACGCAAAAAAAGTTTATGGGTTTTCGAAGGGTACATTTTGGATAATTTAGGAAAACCTAATAAAAAATCATACCTCCGTAACCGTAATACTAAGGACCCAGGTTCCAAGACTGAAAAGGTAGCAAATGACCCTACCAACGCCCCAAAAAATTTGACGGTCCATGTGCCGAACACCCTGTATTTACTTGGTTCCACACATTGCCCATCACTGTATAAGTAGTGTGAAGACCCGTGATGATGTACGCAGAGGAGACGAAACCAGACAGAGCCGTTACCGAAAGATAGATGGGAACAACCCATAACATAAAGAAATTCATTAATTACATTAATAAGTACACAATTGTAAGTGAATAATAAATTTATCTGATATTTCAATTTGTTCATTTCGTGTCATTATCTAACAAGAATTTCTCAACTTTCAGATGTCTGATCATTAGACATTCTATTAGCCATTTCATCAAGAAATGGTAGAATCAAAAGATCTGAGGCGATTTGGCAGCAGGTAGGAGTCGGCAAAAGCACTTTATTGTTACTTTCATCAGCCCATAAATCGAAAGATAATCCTTCTTCAGAATGGCGGTCAACAATAAAGAACTCTCTCAATTTGTAAATCAAGGATTAAGGTTTTCACCTGATTGAAATCGCAGTAGTATTACGTAAGTCCGTATTATTTCTCATTCGTACAATATTTCATTCTTAATTATTTGTTATTGTCGATCCCCTGAAATCCAGATTAATTGCCGAACCGACTCAAAAATCAAGGAATTATTATTAAAAGGTATTTGTGATTGGTGCCAACGACAAGAATTATGAAACACGAGACAAAATCAGATGTTTTTCTGGCGCTCCTGTTCACCCGAACAGCATATCAATTTGCTCGAATGTCTGTGATTATAGAATTTCTGGAAAGAAATGGTATCAAACTTTAGTTTGTATCTACTGATTAAAGTGGGCGAATTACTCTCGAATAGAGCTAGGGAAGTGAAATTTTCACTTATAATACCACAAGAGCTTCAAAATTATCGGGTATTTCCCGATAAGTTCGTTGCAAACAAATGAAGGAGTCAAGTTTTTCAGGTTAAAAAATCACGAGCGCGAAGCGCGAGTGATTTTTCCTGAAAAACTTGACGATTTTATTTGTTTGCAGGGAACCAATCGGGAAATACCAGATAATTTTGAAGCTCGTGTGGTATTCGGGGGATTATTTTTCTGTCCCAAATGTCGGCCAATAGAATTGCACCATGAGACGAAATGTACAGTTAACAAATAAGAATTTCATAATGAATAAAACAACATTTAATTAAGAATCAGGGTAGTGCAATTAAAAATACAATTGTTGTAAACATTGGTGCATGTTTTCTTCAAGTCAGAGTTATCGGTAATGGTCCCAGAAGCGGTAGATGGCATGAGGTTTATGCTGTTGATGGCATTTTCTGCAGTAGGCTCACTCCTTCGCAGTTTCTTGACAATTAATTCGTGGTGTTCCTGGTCGAGTTGGAGATACGGCTTGATGGAGTTACTGTTGGCATGTCCAGTTATTTTGATTATCTGCTGCTCTCCCAGGCCCGATTTCGCTAGATTGGAGACGGCTGTTGCACGACTGGAGTGATTGGTGATTTTTTTGTTACCAAGGTCAAGCCCAGCTTTTTGTGCTGACTCCTTAACCCACTTTGAAATCGTGTTTTGGCCTACTGGGGAATCCTTGTACCACCTAGCGCCTGGAACTTTATTCCAGAATGGATTTTGGGACAGGAATAGTCTGTCGCTCTTGATATTGACATCTCTCTTCTCTCTCAATTTCTGGAACAGTCTCACTGGGCACTTGTCAGGGATTTCCCGATTCTCCACCAGCCACTTGCTGTCTGATAATTTTTTATCACCACCTTGTGTGGTCTTGCTGAAAATTGGATTGTATTCAATTCTCCCAGTTGTTTCCCCGTCATTTCGCTGTTCTGCCTTGAAGTGATGTATTGACGCCATGCTGCCCTCACCACCTCTCCAAGCCAATTCCACTGATATTATCATGAATAATTTTTTCTGGAGGCCATCAGGAGTTTCCTCGTCCCAAACAGTGGTCATTGCATCCCAATCTCTTTCCTCCAACGCTGCTGCACTTGCCCTCCGTTTTTCCGGAATAGATTGTAAAGCCTTACGCTTGGCATCACGAGCTCCTCGAGCGGTCTTGAATGCAGCATCCGAAAATGGGTTGATTTTGATGTCGAAATCGTTCAAATACTTTTCTTGAAGTAATTTGGCAGTCTGATTCCACATTGTTTTTATTGTACCTTCCTTATAGTCTTCTCCATCCATTTTCTTCATATTGTAAGCGTAATCTTTCATAATGTTTGCTAATTGCGCTTCACTCGTTTCAGCACTCAATGTGTATTCCCTCTCAGTACAAAAAGTAGTAAATTGGTTCCAAACTGTTTTTTTTTGCCTTCTCCTTATTAATGGGAACATTTCTTTTGACTTTTTTATCGATGGTGGACAGAGAACAAACTCCAAATCGACTCATTTTCATGCAAAATCTCCAATTTTCACAATTGAATTCAACCTGTCAGTTTGACGTGTGCTTAATTTGACTGGATCATGTTTTGTTTATATATAGCAACTACCAGAGAAAATTTTCAAAAAATTATCAGTATAATACCATGTAGGTTGTACCACGTGACGTCGAATGGTGCAATTCTATTGGTCGATATTTGGGTCGGAAAAATAATCAGTAGATATATCCCTACGGCGTTGAAAAAAGACAATATAATTTAAATTTAAGTAATACAAACAACACTCTGATATAGGGTAGTCTGCGTAAACTTTGATTTATATATTTATACATGTATTCCTATAGATAAAACTGAGTAAAATATTCGCTGTCAGAATTGATACATGGCTTATCAAAACAAAATAAGTATGAACTTGAAGACAAAAAAAAAATTAGAAAGCACTGACGTGAGGTCAGATTGCTTTGGCGCTCTTGTTGAGCTACTTGCGAGTAAATATTCAAACCATAACAAATCTATAGGCACTCTGATCACGTGAACAATAGTCTTTTCCCGTACTATGGGACAATGTGATGCAAATATGATCGCCTAATGAATGAACAAACCTATATCTCAAATTAAAATAACTACTCATAATTTTCCCCAAGTTTTGTTCGAAGCTATAATTCCCTTTTCCTAAAAACTTATGTCAGTGCTTTTCTGAATTTTGACAACGTATATTATTTCAGCCACCGAGATTGAATTCTATCTCTATGATTTCCCGTTATAAAAATTTTGATTAATATTACGCCAACTGACACTGATTAATGAGCCCGGCATTTGTCAATCGAATATCGATCTGTGGAGGCCATCGTTCAAAGAAAATCATCGGGACGTATGTCATTTCTCTTTTCTCTTGAGTAAATGGAAAAAATGATCATATCTTTAGATGGAAAAGAGCTACGGCAATGAAATTTGAGGATAAGATATATCGATCACCTCAATATATTCACGAATTTTTATTGAAATCCGAGAAATATCTTATGAGATAGTGAGGATTAAAAAGTTTTTTTTGGGAATTTTTTAAAAATTTTCTAGAGTCGATTTTTGCGAATTTTGCGAGCTGTTTTGTTGCAGCCTCCCTCAACAATATTTCAAGTATCAATTCGATTGGATGGATATTCTAGTAGTTATTGAGGAAACAAAATTTCAGATGCTCATAACTACTGAACCATCCGACGGATTTGGCCCAATAACGAACTTGACCGAGATATTTGGACAATTAACCTATTCTGAAAATATGAAAACTCTAGCTGATTCCTTTTGGATGCTAGAGAGGATACGGCCGGCCGGACAGACTCAACTTTCGCCACGAATTCTTCATCGGGGACTCGTCCCAATCGATTGAGACCATTTTCGGCTCGATATTCCAAAATTACAGACATTCGGGCAAAATGATAGGCACTCTGTTCGGGTAATTATACTTTCGGGTAATTTGTTGTAAAGTTTCAGCACGATATGGTTACTTTCCTGCTGTGTTCTTGCAATTCTGTTGTTATTAATGGTGAAATGATGCATTTTTCTGTTATTGTGTGCATGAAAGTCAGAATTCACGAGAAATTTATGAAGACTCAATATAAAAAGCAACCCTCCTAATAAAACAAAGAACGGAACATTGCAGTCGTCTGTAATGTCAGTAATGTCCTTGATGTGCAATAGCCATTTCTGACTTCTCCAATTATGAAAACTCTTCCTCCTGGATCCGGATCTGGCAATATGATATGAAATTAAGTTGCTCTGCTGATTCAAAGTGATCTCCTTCTCCCGCAAATATGAAGCAGAATCTCTAGAAGAAGTGATACAAAGCCGAGTCGCATCTACCGACATTCCAGGAGGCTAGTTACTATTCAGAATCCGAGCAGCCATAGGTCGCAAATCATACAAGACATGACTGATGAACGACATAAATCAGCGTTGGGATAGATCATTCCTCTCATCTTAATATACGTACATTATTATTGCAGTTATTATTCATTTTAATCTATAAGCTCACCGACCACCTCGCTGATAGAGATTGACTCTATCATCCAGTGCAACATGTTGAGATTGTAAATTATCGAGGGTTTTATTGCGTAGTGGACTCTTCCATTTGATTGGACCATTGGTTAATTTACAGAGTTTGCTAGATTTTGATATACAGGGTGGGTCTTTGACCACTGCGTTCATTTTAACCATAGGTTCTTGAGATCAAAAGAAACACTTTTTTCCCATACCGTTTTTCTATAACCAGCTGAGTTAAAAAGTTATAAGCATTTCAAGTTTTCACATTGGGCAAATACCCCTCTGTAGTCCAGTTGAGTTTGAATGAAAATTACCTTCCACAGCATCCACTATTGAATCTGAATTGTTTAAAAACATTATTTTCCCTCTAAGAAATGATTCACTCACTCATGTTTCATCAGATGATTATATCGATTTAATTCCTTTCAACTTCAAATATGTCAAAATCCTGCAGTTCAGGAATGACGAATGATTTTATCTGCAAAAAAGATAGTCCGGTCAAGTTAGACCAAATAACAGAGGTGAGGTTACCAAAATTCGCATAGAGCTGAAAATTGGTAGAGATGGTCTGGATACCATTAGAAAGAAAGGGTGAAAAGTCCCCAAAAATCCCATTGTTGCTAAAAAATTATTCAAGGTCAAAGGTCGCGAAAATGGGTTTTTCGCTTTTTTCAGCCAAACGGTGAGTTTTATCACAAAAATAGCTCAGACATAAATTGTAGATCGTGCAAGTATCTACAAAAATTGTCTCAATACTTTTTTTCGTGAGAGTCGCCGTTTCCGAGATATGAGCGAAGAAAGTTGTATGCTCCATAAAATGCACACGTTTCCACGTCACCTGTGAGGTAATGTACTTGACGCGTTTTTTTTAACGTGGTTTCCCCGGTAGGCCTATTCCACGAACCATTCTGTACTAATAAATAATAAAAAAATTGTCGTTAATTGTAAAGAATGTGATAAAATTATTGGTCCGAATTATAATCATTTATTACATCTGTTTCTTCTTGTTCTTCGTCTTCTTCTTCGAGCTGAGTGAAAATAAACTCGTCCAAAAGCGATGGATCGGATGTCTCGTCGTTTTTATGAAATAAGTCCTCTTCTAATGGAGATAATAATAATAATAATAATAATAATAGTTTATTCTGCTAAGTCACAGTCATAAACAGAAATCACAGAGGCGTTAGCCTGTACGTGATAATTTTGTAAATGAACAATTCTAATTAGCCACTAATAAACCTAAATAAAATAACAATATCTTCTTCCCCCCCTCATATATAAACGAAGAATTCAGATCAGCTCAGCCTTGACCAGGGATATGAAACGGTATGGCATCTATCGCAATATTGAAAATACAGAGCGGGACACGCACTGTAGAGAAATCCTTGCAGACTTTTACCCCTAGTTTATCAAAGAATCGAAGAATGTCCGTCCCCTATCCAGAATCCAAATCTTTAATTCTATTTTGAACTTTCTTTTATTTCGTATGTTTCTCAGGTGATGAGGAATCGCTGAATACAGTCGAGGGGCCGGGTATGTAAAGGATCTCTGGCCAATACTTTTTTCTGCTCTAGGTGTGAAAAACCTGTTTAGATTAGGTATGTCTCGTTGTATATGAGCAGTCAGATGTTCGAATTTGAATTTTCCTCAAAGCTATGGCCACTAAAATCTTATGCACAAACAACTGTTGAGGGCTCATCACTCTAGATATTGCATACAACTCATTTGATGGAAACAAGAGGGGTTTGCCATAGATAATTCGAAGCAACCATTTCTGTATAATATCAACCCCTCTTAAATGACAGTTGTATGCTCCACCCCATGCCACTATACCATATCCTATCTGTGACTGGCAAAATGCCATGTATATTGTTTTTAAATTAGCCACATCTATATACCCTTTGAGGTGTCTGAATCTCGAAAGCAGACATCTAAGTTTTCCTACCAATATTTCAACATGTTTATCCCACCTCAAATGTCTATCGATTGTAACTCCAAGATATTTGATATGTTCAGCCTCCGAAATTGAAACATTGTTGTCCATCTGTAGATTTCCCAAGTGTGGTAGTCCCGATTCATAACAGGAGAATGGCAAATACTTGGTTTTCTGGAAATTAATGGTAAGCTTGTTCCGCTCGAACCACCGGTTTACTTTTAAAAGATCGTTTTCAGTTTTTCTCTTGAGTTTTTCCCAATCATCATCTTCATACATTATAACAGTGTCATCCGCAAAACTTATGGCCTTCCCGCCCATTTTCATCAACAGCAGTCTATTCATATAGATTATAAATAGTATAGAACCCAACACTGTTCCTTGTGGTACGCCACAGTGAACAGGTTTCGGGTTACTCAGATACTCATTTGCTTTAACACATTGGGACCTTCGTGATAAGTAGCTTTCTATCAATTGGTGTGCCCTTCCCCGAAAACCAATCAGGTGCAGCTTCCTCTGGAGTCTGCGATGTGAGACTGTGTAGAAAGCTTTTTTTATGTCGATAAAAACGCATAAACCCTTTTTTCCTCCATCCAACCAACTGTATAATCTCCCAACCAGCTCGCGAATGGCATCCTCTGTCGATTTCCCTTTCCTAAATCCAAATTGCTTCTCGGCCAAAATTCTGTTTTTCTCCAAGAAGTTCGTAATGCGTACTTTGATGATCTTTTCAATTATCTTAGCCAAATTCGAGATGAGGCAAATAGGCCGGTAATTTGACACCTTGGTTTCATCTCCTAACTTGAAAACCGGTTTAATGATACCGACCTTAAAGGCATCCGGAAACTTGCCAGTCTCGAAACAAAGATTCGTCAAAAGTGTCAGCGGCTCCGCTATTTCCTTACGAATGTTCTTCAGGAGCTCACTACTGATTCCATCATTACCAGGAGCACCGCCGTTTCTCAACTCTGAAATAACGTCTTCCACTTCATCTGTGATGGTCGGAAAAAGAAAGAGAGTGCTCTCACAAAATCGTTCATCTTCTCCATCTGGGATTTTTCTTACATTATCCACCAGTTTTTTCCCTATTTCACTATAATATTTGCTGAACTCTTCCGCTATTCGATCATCTAATTTCAGTTATTGCCCGTCAGCATTTTTTATCCTCTTCGGGTCAATTTTAGAGTTGGCTTTCCCACATATATCATTCACGTACGACCAGAGAGACTTCGAACCAGGATTTCTCTTGATGAAACTATTAAAATGATGTTTTTTAGCGCATCTTATCAATTTGTGGAGTATGTTTCTGTAATTGATATAATCATGCTTTAATGTTAAATTGTGGGGATCCTTAATCATCTTCTTATATAGATTGTTTTTTTTATTTATGGATTTCAGTAGGCTCGGAGTAATCCAAGTTTTTTTTCCAAATTTTCTGTATGTAAGTTTGATCTTCTTTGTGTGTTCTCTCGTAAAGTGGGATAACAAATCTACGAAAGCTTTTGCAAATGAGTTCACATCCTTGTCCAGAATCAAGTCTTCCCAATCTATCTCACGTAAACTATTTTTCAGTCTACTGTAGTCAACATATGTCTTATATGCAACCTTATCTCCCTTAGGCATTTTTCCAATAACAAGGCACAACACTATTGCGTAGTGATCAGTTGTATCAGACCGAATGATGAAGGATTGATTACTATTTGTGATGGGTCCACGACATCCTAGAAGGAAGTGATCTAAACAGCTCTTACTCGAAGGTCTTGTGATCTCATTTATGTATGATTTATATGCTAGGGAACTAAATAAATTTTTATATTCCTCAACATACTCACCTGTCGACAATAGATTAATGTTCATGTCACCTACAACAACGTGCGTTAACCGTGTTCTTTTCATATATTCGTATAAATTATTGTTGAAATCTTTTGGACAAGAACTGGGCGATCGATAAATCCCTGTTATTTTAATTGTTTGTTGTTCCAATTTTAGATCGATTTCCAGTGCTTTAATTTCTCCAATACGCACTATGTTATGACAGTACTCTAGATCTTGCCTGACGTAAATAACCACACCATCATTTCTGTTGTATGTTCCGCCACTGTATAAGCATGTGTACCCCCTTATATTGAACAATGCTGGATCAGAAATCACGAAGGTCTCCGTCAAAACAATTACGTGAAACCCTTCTTGATAGGTCTCTAACTGCAACCTGAACTCATCGAAATTCTTCTCAATACTCCTAATATTGTTATGCATAATCCTAAACTTAGCCCCCACATCAAAATTACCCAAATCCGCCATCCCATCAATATATTTGGCCTTATATAATTCTACATCAAAATCTCTGAGATTCAGCATTAGAACAAATCTGGCCTTGACAACTTGTACAGGCTAAGGAGCAAAACAACCCAACTTTTTTGCAGCCACATTTGGCATTACATCCTTTTTTACAATTGCAAAAAATGGTTTTGAGGAGTTTTTCCGGTGCAGGTGGAAGTAAAGTTTGGACAGGTTCTAATGCATTATCGATCAACATCCAACCCCAGTCTTTTGGGTCTAATTGATTACCAAGCCACACTTGAACTTGATAATATACCCGAAGAAGATGTTGTGCAGAAGCCGAGGTTGAAGGAAGAGAAGCCAATTGCACTTGCTTTTTGTTACGAGTATTTTTGACAAAAGACACGTAACGGAACTTATCAATGCAGGTAATCTTGTCCTTTATAATATTGATTTGTCTACATTCAACTTGAGCAGTTGATGGTTTCAAACACTGAAACAAATTCTTAAAACATTCCAATTGTTCCGTTTTCTCACGATAATGTCCATACATTTCCGATTCGATGTTGATCACAAGTCACGTCAAATCGCAGAAAAGTCAACACGGTCTACAGTCCACTTTCCGTCACAACACATGACGCTGGGAATATCCTCTGGGGCATTATACCATCTTTGAAAGGCGAAACGAACCTCCTCTCGATTTATTTAGTTGTAAACTGAGCCGCCAAAGTTCGATACGAACCCAGAGAACACCGGAGAAATTTATAAATTGCCATTTAGTTGATAATTTGTATGACTATAAGGCTGGAGATAGCGATGTAAATACTTGAATGTTTTCATGAATGCGCAATGAATAAAATACAAAGAGTAGGAGGCCGACGTCAAGTCGAGCGGCTTATTTCTATGCTCCGAGATTTGCACAGAATAGCATAACGTTGATTTAGTTATTCTTGTTCGGTGGACAATGAGATGTGACATCTTGGTACATAGATTTAAGTAATTCATTCTCAGCCAACGCATTTTGTGATAGTCCGATTCTCCACTTGAAACCGATGAATAGTTTTTCAAATAAGAAGCGTAGTAATAATCAAAATCACAGAATGTAAACGTGCATTGGTGTATCAGGTATGACAGTTTTTTTGTGAAAATAAAACACTAATTATACTGGTCAACAGTGGTTTTGGTGTCGAAGATTTTGGAGGTGATTTCATATGAATTTGATGCCCTGAATTCAAATATGCATTAGTTTTTGCCTGCCAGCTCGAATTTTTAAGATATCAACATTTTAGTGAATTATACATTACACTATTTTAAAAGAAAACCATGGTTTAAAGAAACAAATTAATAAAGGAATTTTTATTATATTACACAGATAATACAGATACTATTCATTATACACTATAGAAAACAGAAAAGTCATCATTTAAACCCATTACTCACTAAACGTTTCGGAAAATTCTTTTGCGTGACATTCTTGAATGTATTTTAGAACAATCCCGTTTTAAAGACCAGCAGTAATCTGCCATCATGTGAGTATCCCATCTTCCTTGATAGCGATCCTCCATACATTTGATATCTTGGTGAAAACTTTCACCTTGCTCCTCACTAATGTCGCCTAAATTATCAGGAAAACGGTCTAAGTGGCTGTGTAAATAGTGCAGCTTAATGCTCATGTTACACCGAAGTGATCTGAAATTATTCAGCATCTCATTGACTAATTCAACATAGTTTTCAGCTTTGTTACCCAGAAAATTTTGGACAACTGAAGCAAATGAATTCCAGGCATTTTGTTCAATCTCAATCATTGAATTTATGAAGTGGGTCTTTAATCAACTGTCTTATTTGTGGGCCTGCTTTATTTTTTCCTTACTCAGCTGAGGCATTTTTTCCCTATATATGCAAAGCATGATCCATTCTTATCAAGAGTCTTTACAAACTGCGTCATTATACCCAGCTTGATATGCAGGGGTGGACACATGATTTTCTCTCGCGGAACTAAGGATCATTGATGATCCGGGGATCCACGGGAATTCACAAACTAACCTCAACTCTCAACTGCAGTTGAAGTTCACTTCAAACTGGACAGCTCCATATATCGGATTTCTATGGAACTAACTGGATGACACTAAATAGGATTAAATCCCACTTGTTAACAGTTTGTCAACCAATCAGTTATATATCTCATATTGTTAGTCTTCTAGTTGCAATAAATTAATTAAAATAATAATTATAATAAATATTATTATTTTAAATTCAATCTGTTACAAATGAAGACTGACAATAAGTAAAATATACAAGAAACTATCTCTTGTATAAATTTTACAACACTCATACTTGAAAGTATTGAATAGGAAAAAGCATTGATAGATAAGTGAATTTATCTAAAAATCTAGAGCTGATACAGAAAAACTGCTATCATATTTAGATATATTTCTACTTCTTCAGGGCTACAAAAGAGAAATTTTTTTTACAGAGATCAAATATGATACAAGTACATCTGATATGAAAATTGAATAATGGATCAAAAAATGGTTCCAAAATAAACATATACAACAATCGGTAACAAAATCGTACAATTGTAACTATATATTAAAATTATATTTATTCGAATTTATTTGTTTTTTTTTCTATTTGGATTTGACAGAAAGACATATTTAAAATCGAAAAACTTATGTTTTACACACAAAGGATCTTAATATCAGTTTATTGAGCAAATTGAAAAAAACTTATGGGGAAACTTTGGAAAACTCCGTCTAAAATGCTTTTGAGACAAATTGCAAAACATCACAACAACGTGTTACGGTCAATGAGTGTTCCGAAACTGAAATATTTATTTCTATCTTAACCTGTTCAACAACAGGTGGAGTCTAGAATATGTTGTTAAAAAGTTGAATTCCTCAATTCACTGTTATGAATATTTGTTTTTGAAAAGATCTAATATGTTATTATGTATTAATCTCAAATTTTGTGTGTCAGTTCGGCAATTAATGGTATCATTTAGTTTTATGTATATCATCTCACTGATGGTTCTTTTTGTATAATTTCTTTCTATGTCCAAAATAGAAACCGCTTGAAAATCTGTCTTAGTATCTTTAGATCTATATTTTTCTTGACAATCATATTTGTGTTGACTTATTCTATTTTTTAGATATTGTTTAGTTTGGCCAATGTAACTCTTCGAACAATCACTGCATGGGATCTTATAAACCAATTCGCTCTGATCCAACATAAAAAAGTTTCTCTTTTGTAGCCCTGAAGAAGTAGAAATATATCTACGAAACGTTGGCATTAGTTGAATGTAGTTTTTGACGAACTGCTTTCCTCAAAATTCCATCAAATTTAGATTCAGCAATAAAAATATAGTTAAAATCAGCTCAAAAATTCTAGGCACCAGAAAATTTTTTTTAGTAGGCCTGTGATTATTAACGGGAAAGTAAAGAACATTTCATTCAAAGTATTGGTCATTGTTTTCTACACATTTTGACCACCTTTCTGGCAATTTGTGGATACCACGCCAATGAAATCGTTCGTCTTTTAAAACAAACCATCCAGACACCCAATTTTAGACCTCCTCGTAGGAATCAAAGTGCTACTTAGCCAATGCGTGTCCCATCGATGAAAACAAATGGTAGTCGGAAGGAGCCAAGTCTGGTGAATACGGCGGGTGGGGTAGCAGGTCCCAGCCAAGTAATTTGATTGTATCCTGAACCAGGTTTGCATTTTCATGGAGCAGAATTACCTTACCGTGTCTTCTGGCCCATTTTGGTCGTTTCTCAATCAATGCATGGTTCAAATTGATCATTTGTTGTCGGTAGCAATCAGTAAATCCAATATCGTTGGCAATTCGGCGTCTTCAAACTTTTTTGGTGGTCTTCCACTTTCTTCATTTCTCACATCAAAATCATTATTTCTGAACCGTTGAAACCATCTTTTGCATGTGGCTTCTGATAGAGCATGATCACCATATGCCTCGACAAGCATTCGATGCGACTCTACCACACTTTTCTTCAAATGAAAACAAAAAATTAATGCTCAGTGATGAGTATATTCTATCATACAAAAAAATTTCGATAACCTTTGAAAACTTATTCAAAACAGACATGGGTCTGTGATTCTCTATATGAGATCTTTCACCAGATTTGAAAATGGGACATACCTTTGCTTTCTTCCACAAATCAGAATAGATTGAAGATGTGATAGATTAATTGAGAATGAAGTTCAAGAGTTCCAAAAAGAATTCAGCACAATTTCTAATGAGATATATAGGGATGTCATTAATTCCACACGTAATTTTATTTTTTAGTTTGCCTATAGCAAAAGAAATTTGCGTCTCATCAACATTTATAAAAGAAATTTTGGAAAAATGATTCATTGAACAATTAGGATGAGTGAATGGCTCATCAGATGTTGAATAAACTTTCTGAAAATAATTTGCAAAAGCATTAACTATCAGCTGTGGTTCGTTCAAACTCATCCCGCCGAAGAACATTTCTCCAGGAATTCCAGAAGTTTCATTCCTATAGTGCACAAATGACCAAAACTTTCTACCTTAGACTATATAAGGATAGACCCCTTTATTTACATTGAAAAGTATCGCATCTGAAACTTAGAGTTGGTCGATTGTAACGTATTGAGCTGGTCCACTCAGGTCATAAAAAATTTTCATGTTGCCAAACTGAGCAAATAGTAGGTTTCTCTATTCCCCTATTATAATTGTGAATAAAAACTTTTTCTCCAATTTGCATTCAAATTATTGTATAAAATTTTATATTTTGAAACTGTCTTATCGTATATATTGGCAAGAAGTAAAAGAAAAACTTTAGTTAATTCTGCTATTTTATGTCAGAGACCAGATGGAGAGTAATTCAGGTGAAAGTCAAGACAACGCTGCTCTATTCTCTGCTCGACAATTTGAAGGTCTCGTGTTCTAAAAGACACACATTGCCACCTCTGTATCGAAAATAAATACGCGAATTGAAGAAAATTTGTGAGAGTCAGTATTAGGTTTTTCATATTTTTTATTGTTTATTACCTTTCATCGCACTAAAAATGGTTCGTAATTGTGAAAGTTGTAGTAAAGACAAGAATTTTAATCCGAATTTATCGTTCCATAGGTAAGTGTATTGTTAGAACCGATGTATTTTTCATTTGTTCAGATCATTTCAACCCTGAAGATATTGTGACCCGAGTAAATGGAAAAAGATTTTATGCTGCGTTGCCGGGTGAGGTTTCACAATGGAGACTTTGCCGGGTGAAGTTTCACAAGAGACTTTTAATGAGAAGCCGAAACAAATCGACATTTCACAAAGGAATGCTTTGTCTATCTCATACTATATAATCTAAGTTTTCTACTATCTTCGTTAATATTTATTTGAGCTTTTTTTGTATCCAGCCTTCTGCAGATGATTTAAAATGGTTTGGTGACTAACTCCCATCTCCTGGGCGATGTCACGAGATGCCACATGCCGGTCTAACTCGATGTATTCCATGATTTGATCTGTATTTGTCGTCACAGGTCTTTCACCGGCTGGCTTATCCATGGTGTGGTTTTCACCGGCTCTGAATCGTCGAAACCATTCCTCCGCGGTTCCAACTGATAGAGTACCATCCCCCAAAACACCATTAATCTCACGGAACATTTCTCTAGCGGATTTGCATTTAACGAAGGAAAATTTTAAAATAGCGCGAATTTCGCCTTCAGTGAACTCCATGTTTAGACGTCTAGAACGGTTGAACGCAATATCCAAACTAATCATGCATAGCGTCGTTTTGTACGTTATGTCAAGACCATTCAACTTATGTATAGTATTACGAGCTCTGTAGCGCTTTGTACATGGCCGCGAAATTCAAAAGACAAAAAGGGGAAGGGAAACATTTGGCAACCTTTTAATACTCCACGAGTTCCATGATCAAAAATTTCTCGTCAACGACTAAAACATTTGTTATGGAGTGCAAGAGTGAATCGACAGTCGCCAAAACAGTTCGATAATTTGCTATAATCATCGCCCCCTTTCCGTGACTAATCTATGACTCGAATAGTCGGTCAGAAATGTCCGAAAAATGGCGATAAATCAAAACAATTCATTCCGAAACGACGTTTCAAAAGATTGCGTGAGCTGCAGCACTTTGCGTTGAACATATAATTTTTTAGGGGGGTGGGGAAATTTAAAGAGCTATCTGGCGGTGTTTCGTAGCCGCAAGCAAAAAGGATGCAGAAGAACTGAAAACGGAGTGATTATAACGCGCGTGGGTCCTAAATGCGTAATTGTAGAGTGAACAAGAAAAGATTCTGAAAATTGGTCGGTGTTTCGAGATGTTCGTTCTTTCAAACGACGACTTATAATTAAACGATCTTTCCCTGAAGGGAGAATTGATTGATAAGTGGGTGAATCTCTGGTTCCAAAGATTTATATCCAAAATAGTAGTAATAGGATAGGCTAATATATATAACCAAGGCTACAAAATAGATGATTTTATATATTTTGACCTAGAATAGTTAGTTTCTCTATATTCAAAAATATTGCTGTAGATATATTTGGCACTTACTTAAGAGGGGACTGTTGCTGAATGAGTTAAATATGGTTAAATAATAGTATATTCTAAAACAAGTTGCAGAATGGCACCTATTCCAACACGAATGCGAAATTCTAAAACGCATGAGTGTGGGAATTGCCTTCTGCAACGAGTATTAGACAATATTTTCTCTATTTCAGTCAAGAATAGAAATAGAATAGAAAAGTAAATAAAAATTTATTGGAATTCAATGAAAGATTTAGATTATACCACCTAGTGCCTTTTGTAGTTTATTTTCGCAGTTGGTGTGACTGATACGGAAATTGACAGATTATAGAATTTGAATAGTTTGTTCAAATCTCTACATGGTTTAATATTGACAATTGACATGTAATGGACAAGTGTTGACATTCGAAAGGATAGGATGTCAGTGTTGTCAACCACAAAACGAAAAAAATATAACTAAAAACAATGCTGTAGGGGAGGCAATGGGAGCGGTCGGGTAATGGGAGCGATGGAAAATGAACGGCAAGTATACACAGTAGCACGATTGTATATACTCAGCCATTTCCCTCAACCGTCGGCAACTTTGCCTGAGGCGCATGAGCCGTTTGTGCCATCAGTTGAGTTACGAGTGTTTTTCGCATCCCGCTTATAATATAATAAATAAATAAATAATAAATAAATAATAAACTGCCTACTGCTAGCTCCAAGGTAAGCATAAAGTTATATACTCATTCTATTATATTAATGGATCTTACATCTCTAGATTCATGTACTAACGAGTCCAATTGGTTAAATTTCGATAAAAATTAAACTAACATATTTATAATTTTTTTTTAAATGGTAGTTAGCTACTAATGGTAGCCTAGTATGGATCTGATTAGCCGACTAAGCTCTCATTACCCCTTTATCGTTGAGTGTATTTTTTAATTACCTATCTTTCTTTTTCGTTTCGAAGCTTGGGAATTGTCAAAAGAGAATCATGTCATAATACTCTCAATTCCGCCATATGCATCTCACCGTCCACAATCTCTTGACGTTGCTTTTTATTCCCCGCTTAAAACAGCTTATAACAAAGAGTGCAACTTGTTCATAAAATCAAGAAATTTGATTAAAATTACGCCATACGACATTGCAGGGCTGTCTAATAAAGCCTACACTAGAGTAGCTTCTATAGAAAAAGGAGTACCAAACTTTAGTGAACGGGAATCCTGGAGTTTTTTGTGATGATGACTTCATTGATGAGGAGGCCGGATCTGTGCACATAGAAGGCGACCAGCACCCACCTGACGACCATCAACCTATCATTAGTCTTATTCCAACCACAACGAATGGAACAGTTAATGAGCAGCCAAATGCCAGTCCTGCCAGTCTATCTACTTTTTGCGATTTCAACCAGAAGTAGTTCAGGAGGAAGCTGCTAAAAACCCAACCCCGACTCCATCTACATCAAGAGCAACACCAGAACGGCCTGCTGGTCACGAGGCACATATCGCCAGATGTAGCACAACTGTGTCCAAATCAAACAAGACCAATATTGATCAAACAGTTAATGACTTCCTCAATATCTTCAACAGCGTGATCTCAATGCCACAACTCACCTCTAATAAAGACAAACCGTCTAGGAATAAACAGCATTCTGAAAATTCTAACAAACACACCTATGAAAGAAATATTCGAAGAAAAAAAGAGAAAAGGGATTGAAAAAGAGAATAAGACAACAAAAGTTAAGAAAAATAAATGAAACTGTGGTAAAGAAAATTGTGCCAAAGGAAAATGTAGTAAGGGGAAATGCAAGAAACAGAAACCTACCAAAAATAAAGTAGTTAGGGCAATGAAAAAAGCAAAAAAAATATTCAACAGTGATGATGATGATTCATCTGCTGATCAAGTAGATGAAAATGCTATTTGTGAGAAATCAGAATATTCCGAAGAGGAAGCTTTATGTGCAACTTGTTTAGACGAAGCGAAAAAGTGGGGAGATGTGGTATCGATGCAGAAGCTGCGGAAAGTGGGCCTATGAAGAATGCTCTGGCAGTGACAGTCCAGTTTCCTATATTTGTGCCTTTTGTTTGAATCCCTGAAATCAGAATCATTTGTTTTCTTCAATATGTTAATTTTTATTACTTTGTTTTGTTTAAAATAAACAATTAATAGAATATCATTTAAAATAAGTTTTGTAACGTTTTCTTAAAAACGTAATTGTATCTTAATATATGATTATAACTGATTATTAATGGGATAAAAACATACGTAAGTCATCAAGGTAAGAGTTCCTAATAAAAATTATAAGAATATCAACGCTTGTAATTTTTTATCAATGTTTTCCCTTGGTAGGCTCCCAATACCCTGCGCTCCCCTAATGAGTTCATTACAGCACTGTTTTTAGAAGTGTAATGAACTCATTACATTACAGCACTGTTTTTAGAACTGTAATGAACTCATTACGACAATGAAATAGAGAAAAAATTTTATCACAATTTTATTGCACGTCATTCACATTCATGTAATAAATAGGTACTCACTCCCACGAAAATAACATATTCACAAAAATCAACTACAACTAAACAGATTAGACTGAACAATAATTGATAAGTTATCTGGAGAACTTAGAGTATCATATTATACGAAAAAAAAAACAGAATGTTGTGTTCACCTGAGAGAGATAGACAGCTCAGCGCGCATTTGATTGAGTTGAGCAAGATCGAATATTGTGTGTTACCTAATCATTCAATTCCATTATTATGCATTACTAGCAGGGGTTGGTGAGGGGGTGCCGTACAATTCGGTGTATGACATGAAAGCCTAGGGAAAGAAACGTCAGTAAAAAAAAAACCGTGGCTCCTCGCATGAGTACTGTTCTGTGTAAAAAAATAAACTCAAAATATTTGAGGGACTTCTTCTTTCTTCAAGAGTGATCTTCTATTAATAAACACAGAGGCTTCTTCTAGTTGCCCACATCGAATCTGAGAATAAAAAAGCTAAAGCAGGTAAAAAAACTGAATACAAAAAATACCTATCAACTTTGTTTGGAATTTATAACCCATTCCAAGAAAGAATCGAAAACGTCATGAATAGCCTTAAAACCATCTTGAAACATATATATGGGACAATTATTGACGAGATGAGGTATTGTTTCTTCTGCATATCCACATTCACAACTTGGAACTGAGTTCCATCTGAATAGCATGCTATTGGTACGTCCATGACATGTTCTCAAACGATTAAGAACTGTCCAAATTCTTCATGGGAGATCAAAACCCGGAATTTTTTCAGAAGGATCAGAAATAAAATCTTTATTGAACATTTCATAAGAGTTCTACTCAATCTTCCATAATTCTTTATCGCTAATGTTCATATTGAAGAATGTATTGCACCAGAATAGTTTTCATGACTTCAATATGGGAATTCTATTTCATGGCATGCATGAAATAATTGGAAATAAATTATTAAAAGAATGATATTGGCTCCAAGAATTCAGAGCTGCAGTTTGTTTGCGAATATGGGGAGGGACAATGTTAGACAAAACTGGTAACCAATGAACCGGTGTAGATCTTATGGTGCCAGTAATTATTCTCATGGATGTATTCAATTGTGCATCGATTTTTTGTGTATGTGCACTATTAAACCAAACAGAGCAACAATACTCGGCTGCAGAAAAGACTGAAGATGTGAGATGATGTGTGAAGAGTGGAAGCATCAGCATCCAAGATGATCGAACTGATTTCTGAAGAATATTATTCTTAGTTTTCAGTTTTAGGCTCAGATCATCTAACTGAGCCTTGCAATTGAGAGATTAATCTACCATAATTTAACACCTAATTATTTAGGATAAAAAGTATTTTCGAAATGATTAAATGGTGGTATCAGGATCAAAAAACGGGAGAATGATACTATGTCAGTTCGCCAACGTTTCGGAAATATATTTTTCCATCCTTAGGCCTAGACCAACAATTGTATCGTCCCATTATTACCCTTATTTATACTTCAAATCGTTTCTATAGAGCCCTGCTGTGAGTTCCTAAACTGTGAAGCATCTCAAGCAATTAGATCTCGGTAAACAAAAACCGAATGTTCGCCAACATCCGTCCCAATATTCCTGTTAAGGAACACGCAAAAGTAATTACGTCATTCTGGAGAACATCACACGCCATCCGCATCTTCCAGCATGATAATTATGATTGGACTGTTCGTTAAAACGCTATCGGAACTACAGGCTAAAACAGCAGGAATTATTGAAACTCCTTCATATTTTGGACCGGAAACGGAGGTTTGTTATTAGCAGGATATTCTCGTTCTCTTGATAATTGATTAGCGGTTGGCGAGTATGAAGAAATGGAAAATACCTGCCATTATATATTTCCGTTCTTTTGTATCTGAGAGGGACTAATGAAAATATCAGGTGTTTCTTTAGATTAATAGAACTCTCAACAACACATTTGAATTGAAATCTGTTTCCCCGGAGCGACAATTTTAGTCTGGAGAAAAAAAATCACACTGAGCTATATCAGGCAAATAAGGTGGCTGGTATATCGAGCGTTTGGTCTTAAAAACTTTTATAATAGTAGCTAGATCAGATGCTGCGCTATCATCAAGAAAAAACAACGAATTCATTGGCCTCAAATGCGGCCGTTTATGGCGAATATTTCTACGCAAACCTCTCAAAATTGTTGAATATAAATCCTGATCGACTGTTTGATCTTGCGAAATAAATTTATGATGAACCAAATCAGCAAAATCGAAGAAACATATAATCATATTTCGATCGAACTCAAACCAGTCATTTGGACATTATTAAGAGATATCCATGATCTGTTCGTCCTAGAAAATGCTAATGGCAATTTGAGTGTAAATCGTAATGTTTAATTTAAAAATAATTAAGCTATTCACATCGATTATATTGAGTTCATTTTATCGTTAAAATCATCATTACCATCTCCGCTAGTATTATCAGGTAGACATGGAAGATAATGTCATGCGCTATGAGCGTTATCCGCCATTTACGTTAACCGCTTTAGGATTTTGACGTAATCATATATGAAATACGGTTTTGAGAACAACGTACTCTCATGTCTGCAATTTTTTTTAGTATCCGTATGTGTCTCTTGAAGGAGAATAATCTCAGCACCATAATCCTTTGTTATTTTAGAAATGTAGTCACTCTTGTCCTTAGAAATACCTTCTATATTCAAATCTATTGTAATACACAAAATTTGTCGCCAATCTGCAAGGAGGATTCTTCGAATCGGGTCTTGCGGTCCAAGTGATGATTTTTCAGATCTTCTTATGTTTGAAGTCTGCTACGGAACCCATTCAAAGGGAAATCATCATCCATAGTTGAGGAAGGTTGTGATATAACACTTATTTCATTGAAAAAATAGCAGAGGAAAAATTATCAACTATTATGCACTACTAGCAGGGGTTGGTGAGGGGGTGTCGATCAATTCGGTGTATGACATGAAAGCCTAGGGAAAAAAACGTCAGTAAAAAAAAACCGTGGCTCCTCGCATGAGTACTGTTCTGTGTAAAAAAATAAACTCAAAATATTTGAGGGACTTCTTCTTTCTTCAAGAGTGATCTTCTATTAATAAACACAGAGGCTTCTTCTAGTTGTCCACATCGAATCTGAGAATAAAAAAGCTAAAGCAGGTAAAAAAACTGAATACAAAAAATACCTATCAACTTTGTTTGGAATTTATAACCCATTCCAAGAAAGAATCGAAAACGTCATGAATAGCCTTAAAACCATCTTGAAACATATATATGGGACAATTATTGACGAGATGAGGTATTGTTTCTTCTGCATATCCACATTCACAACTTGGAACTGAGTTCCATCTGAATAGCATGCTATTGGTACGTCCATGACATGTTCTCAAACGATTAAGAACTGTCCAAATTCTTCATGGGAGATCAAAACCTGGAATTTTTTCAGAAGGATCAGAAATAAAATCTTTATTGAACATTTCATAAGAGTTCTACTCAATCTTCCATAATTCTTTATCGCTAATGTTCATATTGAAGAATGTATTACACCAGAATAGTTTTCATGACTTCAATATGGGAATTCTATTTCATGGCATGTATGAAATAATTGGAAATAAATTATTAAAAGAATGATATTGGCTCCAAGAATTCAGAGCTGCAATTTGTTTGCGAATATGGGGAGGGACAATGTTAGACAAAACTGGTAACCAATGAACCGGTGTAGATCTTATGGTGCCAGTAATTATTCTCATGGATGTATTCAATTGTGCATCGATTTTTTGTGTATGTGCACTATTAAACCAAACAGAGCAACAATACTCGGCTGCAGAAAAAGACTGAAGATGTGAGATGATGTGTGAAGAGTGGAAGCATCAGCATCCAAGATGATCGAACTGATTTCTGAAGAATATTATTCTTAGTTTTCAGTTTTAGGCTCAGATCATCTAACTGAGCCTTGCAATTGAGAGATTAATCTACCATAATTTAACACCTAATTATTTAGGATAAAAAGTATTTTCGAAATGATTAAATGGTGGTATCAGGATCAAAAACGGGAGAATGATACTATGTCAGTTCGCCAACGTTTCGGAAATATATTTTTCATCCTTAGGCCTAGACCAAACAATTGTATCGTCCCATTATTACCCTTATTTATACTTCAAATCGTTTCTATATATATATATAGAGCCCTGCTGTGAGTTCCTAAACTGTGAAGCATCTCAAGCAATTAGATCTCGGTAAACAAAAACCGAATGTTCGCCAACATCCGTCCCAATATTCCTGTTAAGGAACACGCAAAAGTAATTACGTCATTCTGGAGAACATCACACGCCATCCGCATCTTCCAGCATGATAATTATGATTGGACTGTTCGTTAAAACGCTATCGGAACTACAGGCTAAAACAGCAGGAATTATTGAAACTCCTTCATATTTTGGACCGGAAACGGAGGTTTGTTATTAGCAGGATATTCTCGTTCTCTTGATAATTGATTAGCGGTTGGCGAGTATGAAGAAATGGAAAATACCTGCCATTATATATTTCCGTTCTTGTACCTGAGAGGGACTAATGAAAATATCAGGTGCTTCTTTAGAATAATAGAACTTTCAACAACACATTTGAATTGAAATCTGATTCCCCGGAGCGACAATTTCAGTCTGGAGAAAAAAAAATCACACTGAGCTATATCAGGCGAATAAGGTGGCTGGTATATCGAGCGTTTGGTCTTAAAAACTTTTATAATGGTGGCTAGATCAGATCCTGCGTTATCGTCAAGAAAAAACAACGAATTCATTGGCCACAAATACGGCTGTTTATGGCGGATATTTCTACGCAAACCTCTCAAAATTGTTGAATAGAAATCCTTATCGACCTTGCGAAATGAATGTATGATGAACCAAATCACCTAAATCGAAGAAACATATAATCATATTTCGATTGATCTCAAACCAGTCATTTGGACATTATTAAGAGATATCCATGATCTGTTCGTTCTAGAAAATGCTAATGACAATTTGAGTGTTAATCGTAATGTTAAATTTAAAAATAATTAAGCTATTCACATCGAATATATTGAGTTCATTTTATCGTTAAAATCATCATTACATCATTTCCGTTAATATTATCAGGTAGATATGTCATGTGCTATGAGCGTTATCCGCCATTTACGTTAACCGCTTTTGGATTTTGACGTAATCTATAATATAAAAATGAATCGCAAAATGTGTTGGTAAGCGCATAACTCAACAACAACACCTGGACCAATTTGGCCAAATCTTTTTTTAAAATGTTCGTTGAAGTTCAAGGATGGTTTTTACGGAGAGAAAAATTAGAATTATTGCTGGAAAAACCCTAAAAATAGCTCTTTTCTTTTTCCCATACAAATGATTTGTTACTAAAACGTAGTCAATTTGAGCTTTATTGCTATGGTATAAAGTTCATATTAAATTACAAGCACTCACTGTTGTCTAAGCAATGTAGGTATGTTCCTAACGTCAAAGATCATATCTATCAAAACAATGTGCGTGCGTGCGTTGGAGCACAGAATACATAGTTGGAGGAGTTTAAAGTCGCGTTCCGAAACTCGCGTTTCTTTTGTATTAGTTTCGGCACGCGAGATAAAATGCATCAGCCAATTGATTTGTGGATCAAGTACAAAGATTATATGTGTGATGATATTTTGTATCAAATACGAAATAGAATGGGAAATCCAAATATACAAATCAGTGAAGAAATTTAGAATGAAGCATTGATTTCAATTGAGGACATGTGCTTGATAATGTCAAACAAACTATTAATTCAATTAGGCCTGACCGCGCCCAATGCATGACGCTTTTAACCAAGAGTTGCATCGAGGAAAACTGTAGATCTCAACGCTTTGAAAGAATTAATTCAAACAAATCTTCCACTGTTAAATGAACAACAGAAGTATGTATTTGAAACTCTTATGAAAGTAACAAATGATGAAACTGGAGGGATTTACTTCTTAGATGCACCTGGTGGTACAGGAAAAACTTTTTTGATTTCATTAATATTAGCAACAATTCGCTCACAAAATAAAATTGCACTTGCACTCGCTTCGTCGGGAATCGCAGCAACTTTGCTTGAAGGTGGTCGAACAGCCCATTCAGCACCAAAATTGCCATTAAATATGCAAAACAATGAAACTCCAACCTGCAACGTTTCGAAGAACTCTGCTATGGCAAAAGTTTTGCAGCAATGTAAATTGATTGTTTGGGATGAATGCACGATTGCACATAAAAAATCTTTGGAGGCTTTAGACAGAACCTTAAAAGATCTACGGAGCAATAATAACCAATTTGGTGGTGCAATGATTTTATCAGCAGAAGATTTTCGTCAAAAATTGCCAGTGATTTCACGATCAACGCCAGCTGATGAACTCAATGCATGTCTAAAGTCCTCCAATTTGTGGAAACATGTCAAAATACTTCATTTAAGCAAGAATATGCGTGTCGAGTTGCAAAATGACCAATCTGGAAACATATTCTCTAAACAACTCATTGACATTGGTAATGGCAAATTTTCTATAGACATGTTGACTGGCTGCATTAACTTTCCTCAAAGTTTTTGTCAGTTAACTCGATCAAAAGATGAACTTATTCAGAAGGTGTTTCCAGATGTTTCTCAAAATTACAGAAACCATGATTGGTTGAGCGAACGAGCTATACTGGCTGCAAAAAACATAGATGTAAATTAATTAAATTTCAAAATTCAAGAACAAATTACAGGCGAATTTAGGATACATAAATCAGTTGATTCGGCTACTAATCAAGATGATGTAGTCAACTATCCACCGGAATTTTTAAACTCGCTGGATTTGCCAGGATTGCCACCTCACAATCTTCAATTAAAGGTTGGATCGGTGGTTATAATGTTGCGAAATATCAACCAACCGCGTCTTTGCAACGGTACAGGGTTAGCGATAAAAAAATTACTAAACAATGTAATAGAAGCAACTATACTCAAAGGAAAGTATAAAGGAGAAGATGTTCTAATACCGCGCATCCCAATGATTCCGACTGATGTGCCATTTGAGTTTAAACGACTACAGTTTCCAGTGCGGCTTGCTTTTGCTATAACTATAAACAAGTCCCAGGGGCAATCATTAAGTGTTTGTGGTATCAATCTAGAAAACCCATGTTTCTCACATGGTCAATTGTATGTTGCCTGTTCCCGTATTGGAAAATCATCAGATTTGTTTATCTATGCGCCAGGTAATCAAACAAAAAACATCGTATTCCACAAAGCACTACAATGATAATAATAATAATTATGATTCACATGATTAACAATAAAGCGATTACTTACTTTTAAATCCTTATATATGTTTTATTTAATTATTTTTTATTCACAACGCCCTATCACCAGGGTGACGGTTCTGTTCAGGAGAATTTTTTTTAAATACGTAGGCACAAAAACTGCCACATTACAAATCTTTTTGACAGGACGAAGTCTGTCGGGTCAGCTAGTCATATATGAAATACGGTTTTTGAGCTTCTGTTCTGAGATAATAAATTTCAAGAACAACGTACTCTCATGTCTACAATTTTCAAATATTAGGTCAAAAATGTTATCTGTCGATTAGGTTTAAACTTCCTGATAAAGAATCCATGGTCAAATTGAAGCATGTCTGCTGTGTAATCTCTATTATCTGAAGAAGATGATCTAGAGTTTTCATATGTTTAGGATGGATTAATTGTCCAAATACCTTGGTCAAGTTCGTTATTGGGCCAAATCCGTCCAATATGAGCACCTGAAATAAGATTTCCTCAATAGCTCCTTGATTCGGACATAGATAAGCTTAATGAAATATAAATATCTGGTTTAAAAAATTCGGTTTGAAGTTTCAATAAATGACATGTCTTAATACTATGCGTGGTTGAAATGAAACTGAAGGAAAACTAAAAATTTGTTAATTGTTGTTTGATGCTTTTATTTTGTCTATCTCTGTGTTGTTTGTATACCACTGTCCCAGAGTCAAGAAAAAGACTTAAAATAATAAACTAAAAATGGTTCGTAAGTGTGAAAGTTGTAGTCAAGACAGGAATTTTAATCCGAATTTATCGTTCCATAGGTAAGTGTATTGTTAGAACCGAAGTGTTTACTTATTTACATATTCAGTAGCGTAAAAAGTTTTAATAGGAAAGTTTTCAATGAGATTATTATAAGATAAAATGAGGTTTTCTTGAATCAAGGTTCCCAGATGACGATGAAAAAAGAAGAATATGTGCTTCGCTGTTGGTATGGTTAAGTATTTGCCCAAAGAAAGCAATTTTCATTTGTTCAGATCATTTTGACCCTGAAGATATTGTGACCCAAGTAAATGGAAAAAGATTTTATGCAGTGTTGCCGGGTGAGGTTTCACAAGAGACTTTCAATGAGGAAGCCAAAACAAATCGACATTTTACAAAGGAATGCTTTGTCTATCTTATATAGTCTAACATAACCAAGTTCGTTTGAATGCAACTATTATTCACTAATAAGAACCAATAACTAGTATCTTAAAATTTATTGATCTCCCTTCTTAAACCACAAAATTCGAGTAATCCAGTCTTCTCAACCTGATGCCCAGACACCGTCCCAAAATTGCAATCTTGCAGTAATTAAGGGGCGTGTTCCAGTCGCAGCTACAAGAATGATACGTCAGAAAAACAATGATCTGTTTAAGGGAAACAACTGAGGAAGAAAGGTCCTAGTCACGATTGCACGGGCACTACTACCGTTAATGAGATTTTTATAACCTAACCCTGAGGTTAATTCATATGTAATTTAAGAGGAATTTCGTTCTATAAAGCCGCCTACACAGCCGGCTTAATAAGGCTCTATATCGACTGAATACCTTTTCGGAGATTGGAGCAGTTCGGTTGATTACAGAGTATGAGTGAAAAAAATTTTAACTGGTCTGCTGGTCATTCTTCCCTGAATGGAGTTATTACAGATATAGTCTGATTTAAAGTAATAGGAAGTTGAGTAAATATTTCATAGTAGTACTGATGTATTATTAAGCTTGTTATCTCATCTCAACACTACTGAAATCAACCGTAATATACTGTGTGAGTTTTATCAACATACAAACATTTCAGAGAATAAATTTTTTTTATCCCATACTTCCCAATTCAGGTCGATTGAGAAATTGTTAAAGTGTTAACCCATCTACTTGTGCAACCATGAATTTTCGTTGCAGAGATTCGAGTATTTAACGTTGATGTTCAAATCGAAATGCCACATTTATAAAACGTTCATTTTAAGTTTGATGTTCATTTTAGATATTGAATTAACTGCGATTCGAAATATTTCTGAATGGCTTTTATTCGAATTTTAAAATGATAATAGCTTAATTTTCAAGGTGAACGCATATTTAATCTTTTTTGTTTAATTTACTGTTAAAGTTCAATATTTTTCTTTTTGTAAACACTTGTAATTTCCCATACTGTAATAGGCCGCGGCATGTCGAATGGTGTATTGCTAAATAAATAAATTTAAAGAGGAAAAGTGAACGATACCGCCCCAAAAAATCAAAGATTCTTACACATGAACAAGTGGACAAATAAATAATGGACGGATGTGACTGGACCACAATCTCGGACGGCACCGATGCGGACAATGCAAGGAATTTTTTCATGTCGAAGATGCGGGGGCGATTGAAGATTGTTCTTGTGAAAAAACCGTGAGACAGAATCCGACAAAGCCCTGGATCGGCGACAGGATTCTTGAAATGGTTCAGTGCAAACGAACTCTGTGGCAACGTTTCCGGCGTAGTAGGTCATCTCAAGACTTCCAAAATCATCGAAATTACTCCAAACAACTCCCTGAATCCATCAAAAACTGCTAAGAATTCATTTGAACTCAAACTGAAGCAGTCCAAGAATAAGAAACAGTTCTTCAAGTATGTACGCAACAACCTCAACTCAACTGTTTCTGTTCCAACACTGCAGACCAATGATAATATTTTGCTGATAGTATTAATACCGTCAACAAAAACGAGGAAATTGTGCACGAACATCTACAAAATCTTGTTGCTGGAAAGTCCCCTGGGCTTGATGGCATTACCACAACATTGCTCAAACGTTGTGCCTCTTCCATTCCCTTCCATCACCACTAACGATGATTTATAAGCTATCAATATCATCGTGTAAATTTCCAGAGACTTAGGCCGAATTTTGGCTGTGCAATCTTTCGAAAGATCTTTCAAAAGATTTTTGCTGTGACGTCATGGGTTCAATACTCGCTAAAACGGTATCTTTCGAACTGGTGACGTCATAGAAGCCGCGAAATTTAAAATCTGTGTTGTAGATTTTAGGTTAGTTTTTCAATACCCATTGCAGTGGTTATCTCTGATAGGAGTAGTTCGTTATTAGTGCTTTAAGAGTATATTGCGATTGTTAGAAATTGTATAGAGAATTTAATTTACATTTTTAATGTTCAAGAATTAATCCTCATTAAAATGGAGGATGCAGTTATTTCTGTTATTGACAACGTATCACATATCCTCATCCAGTTAGAAGCCGAAACCAATTTGTATTTGATACATAGTTAAAATATGTTTTAAATAAAGTTTTGATTCAATAAAATGACTACTTTCAGAAATACTAAAACGAAAAAGGCAGATATCTTGCAAAGTATGGCAAACCCCATTTCTTTAATCACAGAATTATTGTAAATAATCAATTTCTTATTTATTCCGCCATTACTTCAACAATAAATGTAAACGTGTGCTTAGCTTTTTCAATGCAATATTACAAATTACAATCATAAGCAAAGTTCAAATTATCCGCCATAATTGACATTTGACATATTTACAAAACATTCCAACTACCCAAAAATGTTCTTTCAAAAGATTGAAAGATCTTTCGAAAGATTTTGCGTGTGACGTCACCGTTGCAACGCTAAAATACGAAGACACCGAATATTTCGAAAGATTGCACCGCCAAAATTCGGCCTTGGTTACGATCTTCCGTCACTCCGATTTTCAAAAAAGGCGATAAATACTGTCCTCAAAATTACAGACCCATTAGCTAAACATCAGCTGCACTCAAGGTATTAGAGAGGATCAATACTTCGGAACTCACTAAATTCCTGTTGGACAACTCTGTCATTCCTGCTGAACAACATAAGAAGATTCCGGTAGACGTAATCTACTTAGATTTCTCACGTGCTTTTGGCAAGGTGCCAATTAAACGTATGTTTCATAAATTGGAAAATTTTGGAATCCGTGGCCTCCTTTTGAGATGGATCAGATCATTCCTTTTGGGGCGCACTTTTTCGGTAACGATCGGTTCGGGGAGATCTTCTTTCGTGTCAGTGAGCAGTGGAGTCCCGCAGGGTTCCGTGTTGGATCCTCTGCTGTTCCTGGTTTATGTTTGTGATTTGCCACGTTTGATATCCTCTGACAGCGCATCCTATGCCGATGATATGAAATTCTACAATAACGCCATTACGTCTAGTAATGCTTTTCAGAGTGACAGCGATATAATAATAAAGTAGACTGAGGACTGGCTATTTCCTCTCAATTACTCTAAGTGTCGAGTGCTGCATTTGGGTAGCAACATCCCGAAGAAAATCTATTATCTGAACGGAAGTCCAATAGAATCATGCTCAACTCACGTTGACCTGGGAGTCTCAGTGGATTCGGATTTGTTGTGGAGGTCACATATATTGCATGCGACGAATAAAGCCAAAAAGTCCATCTAACTTATGCAGAAATGCTTCAATCGCCGTCAATACCACACATTAGCATCGCTCTACAAGACCTATGTGCGCCCCACACTGGAGTTTGCCGGTCCGGTATGGCATCCCACATTCTCCCAGGATGCAGATCTACTGGAGGCAGTTCAGAGAAGAGCTACTCGAATCCCATACGGTATCATTAGATCTGATTATCAAAATCGGCTTTCACTTATGGCTCTAGATACGTTTGCCAATCGTAAGCTGAGAGGGGATATGCTAACTACATTTAGAGCTTTGAGGGGCTTTTTTGGAGTGGATATGTCGGGCCTGTTTACTCTTAATAATAACCACCTGAGAGAGCATGATTACAAGCTCAGTAGAAAGAAGTTTTACACAAGGAGCAGAGAGAATTTTCTGAGCAATAGTGTGAGCTGGTGGTCCATTGTGACGTGTGCTGGTGACTGTTTCCTTGTGTTGTGGTGAATGGAATCTTTTGTTATATTGAGTTTATCTTTAATAATTGTTTCTTCACACTGAAGTAATTTACTTAAGCTCTATGAGTTATATAGGTTATCCTAAACTCTTATATTGTAAATAATAATAATAAGATTCAGATTTCCACATTTTGTAAAATGTAAAACCTGATGAAGCCACAGTATTGGTGAAATAATTGTTGTGAAAAACAATGAAAATTTGTAGAAATATGAATCTTATTATTTATTTGAAAATGAATTTCTACCAAGTAAACACGGATACAACTAAATAAGTGGACAAGTTTATACAGGGTGAGTCTTTGACCACTGCGATAATCTTAACCATAGATCCTGACGTCAAAAAATACATTTTCTTCCTATAAAATTTTCCAAATTTGGCCCCGTTCAAAAGATATAGGGTGTTGAAATTACAAAAATACAAAAATTGCATTTTCACCTGTAATATTCAAACTACAATATCAATTGAGATGATTTCTTGTACAAGGTTTTTGATAACAGTCATGCATATTTTGGCATCAATGGATTTATTCAATTTCTTGTGGGTTTCTCACTACTACTGTACAGATTGGTTGAATTGCATGAAAAACAAATATCCCTTGAACTAAAGATCCGTATCTTGTACTTCCTGGAATCATTAGTCTTTTTTGCAGATAAAATCATTCATCATCTTTTCTCCTAAATTGCATCATTTTTGATATATTCGAAGTCGAAAGGAATTAAATCGATATAATCATCTGATGAAACATGAATGAGTGAATCATTTCTTAGAGGAGAAATAATGTTTTTAAACAATTCAGATTCAATATTGATCTCAAGAACCTATGGTTAAAATTTACAATTAAGGCAGTTGTCAAAGACTCACCCTATATTCTTGGAGCTACAATTCACTTTTATTTTTTACACCTAACCATTTCTTTCGAGTTTATGGCCTGTTCAAAACTGTCTGAAAACATTTTGATCTTTCATTTTTTATTGTTTTGGATCGATGTCTCTTCCTAGCAGGTTTGTATTTGGTGATCACTCGATAAATATACTGTTGAGCTGCAGGAGAAGTAGGTGGTAATGAAGGAAATTTTACAGCTGTACTTTGTCTTGCAAGCTCAGCAAAACTACAGTATCTGTAATTATCTATCAAATGTTCTGATTTTGGAGCACCGTATAATACTAGTGGAAATTTTATTCCAGCATTGACAATGACATCTCCAGAGCAATTTTCTTGTTGGAATATTCCTGTAAAATTGATTAAATCGGGCATTTTTTCAAACATCTTTATGACTTTCAAATTTTCCTTTACCAAAAAGTGCTGAAGTTGTATCGCATCCGGTCGTGGCATATTGAAACAGAATATTTTTCTTCCAATGTGAATACTTGTTGAGGCTAAGCCGAGAATATTTTTGCTTCAACATTATTTTTTCCTGGTTTTTTGAAAAAACTTGATGTTTGTAGATCAAGTTTTCGAGTGAGTGCTATTTGAAGGACCAAGAGATCTATATCTTTTTCAATAATAATTGTGGGATTATTTATTGGTTTTTCGACTACTAAGACGTCAGCATCATCACGTGAATGTCTTGTGGCAATCTTCGAACTCAAAAAGCATCTTCATTTAATTTTTTTTTTTTTTTGTTAAATCGATTCGATAAGAACTTTTTCTTAGCTGATAGGAACTTCCATTGATTCGCTGAAGTGCACTTCACAAGATCCTAAGTTAAGTATATCTTTCCCGAAACATCTAAAGTACTAGATTCCATTAAATTTTTCCTTTCTTGAGTTACTTTTCTGTTAATATCTCGGTAGGTATTGAAATAAAAAATATCTAACCCGATATTTTCGTACTCGTAATAAAATATTTCATCAGAAACTAAAATAATATACAGGGTGTTCCATTGCAAATTTTAAAATTGACAATACTTAAATAATAATAATAATAAGCTTTATTCATCCCCTTAGACATTAATTGTATGAGACAAGTCAAAAAAAAACAGGAAAAAGTATATACTATCAAATTTTGATCTGAAAGATCGACTTGAAGAGAAAAAAAAAATTATATCAAATTACAAATGATCACCCATATATCCATTTAGACTATAATAGCCTTTTTTACATATCATGGATTTAGACTCCCTCTTGAAACAAGCAAAATTCATATTTTTAAAACATTCTGGTAATTTATTATAAATTTTAATACCTTGGTAAGTAGGTGAATGTTCGAACTTCGTCGTTCGGTGCTTAGGCAAAGACAGGATTTTGTCATTTCTCGTTGTATAGGAGTGATGACTGGACAATCTTTCTAGAGTTCTTAAATTTTGCTTGATCAAGAGCAATGACTTATAAATATATATACAAGGAACTATCAAAATTTTATTCTCCACAAAGAGTGGCCTGCAGGAGGACCTCGAGTCTATACCAAAGATCAAGCGCAGGACCCTTTTCTGAGCAACAAAAACTCTATCTACATCAGTGGAATTTCCCCAAAGTAAAATATTATATGAAATGTGGCTGTAAACCAAACAATAGTATAAATCAAGCAAACATTCAAGTGAAAAATAATTTTTTCTCGGTTTATTGCATAAAATGATGAATTCAACTTTTTACTCAGTATGTCTATGTGATTAGTCCACCTAAGATATTCGTCAATGTATATACCTAAAAACTTTATATATTCTTCAGGTTTTATTGAAGTATTAGAACAGCTGATACTCAAAATGTCACGGTTTATGTTTTCAGACCAAAGTAAATACATTTAGTTTTCTCGACATTTAACAGTAGTGCGTTCCTTGGGCTCCAATCCATAAGACTTTGAATAATACCTTTACAGATATCAACAAGTTCAGTAACACTGGATGCTGTAACGGCAACAGAAAAATCATCTGCAAAAATGAGCACTAACATCGATCTCAGGTAATCAGGTAAATCATTGATGAAAATTATGAATAAAAGTGGACCCAAGAGAGAACCTTGGGGCACTCCAGACGTGATGTCGTATTTATTACTGAAAACGGTGTTAACCTTTACCTTCATGGTTCTACCAGTGATGAAACTGTACAACCAGTCAAGGAACACACCTCTAAATCCCAAACTATACGATTTCTCCTTTATGAACTCGAACGATATAACATCAAATGCACAGGACAAGTCGAAAAATAACCCTGCTACAAATCGGCCCTCATCCAGACCTTTATGGACACATTCAATGAACTTATAAGCTGCTGTCTCAGTAGAACGACCAGGCCTAAACCCATGCTGAGAGTCAGAAATTATACTGTATTTATCTAGAAACTGTGTGAGTCTCTTTAGAACAATACTCTTTCAATCACCTTTGAAATAGCACTCAGCACAGATACAGGACGGTAGTTGGAAATGTTTTGAATGTCATTTTTATTCTTTGGAACCGGAATAACTATTGCAGCCTTAAGAAGATTCGGAAATACACCACTAGTGATAGATAAATTTATGAGATATGTTAGGTGACCGGATATAAACATTATAAGTCGACTGGATATATAGTCAGTTCCAGCACTTTTTTTATTTTATTAAACTTTTTATTGCATCAAAAACTTCAACATCAATAACAGGGTAGAAATAAAATGTATGTAAAGGCATAGAACTAGTTGTACAGTTGTTTGAGAGTTCAATACCATAATGAAGTTTGAGCTGACAGCTAGCAAGATTAGAAAAATACTCTCCGAAAGCTTCAGCTACCATCGAAGACTCTGAACAGATGGTATTCTTTATATTTAAAGAAATATCAGAATTAGTTGAACCTTTTGACCTGTTTCATGTTTGACTATATTCCAAACCGCTTTATTTTTATTTTCCGATTTAAGTAGATATTGATCATAATGAAGCCTTTTAGTTCTACCGAGCAACAGACTCTATTCAGTCTTTGCTTTTTTATGAACTTCCAGTGAATGAGGAGATCTAATATTTGCATGAACCCAGAAGAGGTTCTTCAAACTAAAACTAGCCTGTCTAACCTCATCGTTTATCCAATCTTTTCCCAAATTATGAATTATGAAAACAAATAGGCAATCTATTGCAGTATCCATCTTCCAAATTCCATTTAGATATCTAAAATAATTCCAGAGATATTTACTTGGTTCCACACCTTTGCCCTGTAGAAGTGAAACTTGAGTGTCTCATCTAAACCAAGATTTAAGGAAAATTCCCCCTTAATCGAATTCTGCATCGTTTTACCGGAGTTCCCGGATATATCTATTTTAATTAGCGAGAACCAATGATACGGTCTAAAACAACATAATGCACTCTTGTAAATCTGGGCGTTGCCAGCAAACAAATGGCCAACATGCATGTTTCAAACATTCCCGATATGTTTGCCATCAATAACCCCACATTATCGGCGGTTCGGAAACCAATTTACACGCGTCATAAACAATTAATTCCGTCTGTACCTTGTTCCCACAGTTTCTTCACGCCTAATTCACGTTTTGTAATGTACTTTCGTCCAGGAAATCACCGAGGTCTCAGTTTGTAGAAAAATGCTTGACAGATCGGTTAATAAGTCCTGGGTCTCAGAAAAACAAATTTTATTTGCCAAGATTCAATTTAATTCATCAATATACACGGTGAATCTTTGACCATTGCGTTAATTCGAACTACTGATTCTTGAAGCCAAAAGAACACTCTGTTTATAAGAATGTATTATATTAAAGAGTAATTCTTGAAGGTCCGCACTTTGGAAAAATCAGACGTATATTCTGTTGGCGCCATCTGGTAGTTAACCATGGGACTTATTGTCCGACGTAGTAGACATAATTGGGAATATTCTATTCAGCTACTCGTTAATTAAGTTGAAAATGAGATCAGTTAATTCCCAAGAAGGACTTCATCTTCATTGTTGTTGGATCAAAATTACCTTGTTTCTTGCATAAATTTGCAAGTTTGCCAAAATCGAGATGGTAATAAAAGGCATTATATGCAAAATATCGGGGCATCATAAAGGAATACTTGAAAATATATCGCTCACCGTCGGCAAAATTTAAAGGGTGATCAACTAAAATAATAATTTTCCATTATAAAACTAAATAACGGTTATCAACTGGCGGAAAAATAATAATTTGGTAATGATAGTGTTTGCTCACGTCTCGAATTATAAACATTAAAAATCGGTTTAGAAGGGATCCTCCTGAGACAATAAAACAGGGATACTTTAGGCAGAACGTCTAGACCTGCGCTGAAGGCGAACAATTATAACATTTTGAAGTGGCTTTCGGGAAAACACAAACCGTCAATTAGAAGTTTGTTGTAATTATTCCCTTTTAAATGTTCGGTTTGCCTGTGTGGGTGCTCCAGAGCAATCTCTTTGATTTAGGACCGATCAGTATGGAATTAACGGACTGCTAATGATAGATCGTGAATGTTTTGCAGACAATTTGGCGTCCCTTTATACCTTTGACTCTAATTATGGACACTTCGAAATAAACAAAGTAACGATAATAAATCGTTGTATTTTTGAGTAAAAAAAAAGTTACTAACTTTCATCGTTGAAAAACCTGCAAAATTAAATAAAGCTTGAAATATTCTTGGAACTCAGGCAATTCTTCTTCATTTCATTATTTTTGGAATAATAGAAATAAATACTGATCTTAATTTTATATTAGAGATACCATAATATACTTGTGATAGAGCCTTTATTTTTTTTTTTGTTTATTTGCTATGACATCTGTGAAACATATTTAGTATACATCAAGTCATTGAAGAAACAACATAATATTTTTTCATCCTGAGATGTCGAATTTTTACCTGATGACTTGCGGAAAGTATTAATTTTTTGTTTTCATTTGAAGAAAAGTGCTGCAGAGTCGTATCGAATGCTTGTCGAGGCATATGGTGATCATGCTCTATCAGAAGCAACATGCAAAAGATGGTTTCCAGTGGCGGATTTACCAATAGGCCAAGTAGGCCGGTGCCTAGGGCGGCAGATTTAGAGGGGCGGCAAATTTAGAGGGCGGCAAATTTAGCAAATTTTTTTTTACAGTTTACAGTATACGTGTACCCAATCTATACTATTATAAAATCGTAAACCTAAAATAGTCTGTACATTAAAGATATTCGAAAAAAAAATTCGCTAGGATGGCTTAAGATGAATAACTGAGTAGAATTAGATTTTTTTTAATTTCTTGTTTGTCTGTCCGTTTGTTTGAATGAACATCCCGCAAAAACTTTTGGGCGGTTTTACATGAATCTCCTTGAATTGTGTAGTCTGAAGTCCGGTTTAACATTTAGCATAAAATATTTATCAAAATTCACCCTTAAGGGGGTCAACGTTTGTATGGAACTACGTGATTCCGTGGTCCAATCTCTTTGAAATTTTTCATGGATATTCTTTAAAGTAATTGGTGAAGGACCACATATTTAGTTTTTTCAATTTGGCGGTTGTTGGGCGCAAATAGCGCTGGTGAGATGCGGAGCGGGGGCAGATACCCGAGTGAGCAACCGGAACGCGGCAGACGCGTGAAGGCAGACGTTGTTGATGGTCGTGTCAAATATTGAATTTTGCGAGCGAACTTTTCACTATTCTTGGATGGTTCAAATCATTATGATCTTACTAATATTTTATAAATGTGGAAGTGAGTTTGGATGTTTAGTTGTTTGGATTGTTGCTCAGTCACACCAAAACTACTAGACCGATTTTGATCAAACTTTGCATTAATAGTATAGCTTAGACCCCAACATATAGGCGGTGACAAATTGTTCAGGTGAGAGAAACTTTTCTTGCTTAAAACGGGTTAAAAACTATCTACTTTAAGTCAAGAAAAGCTTAATGCTTTATCTCTTTTGTGCATAGAGTCAGAACTTATGAAAAAGATTTCATACTACGATATAATTGATGATTTTGCAAATTTGAAATCTCGTAATAAAATAATGTAAAACTTATTTGATCTCATTGTCTGTCACCATTAACTGATTGTTAACATGTTATATTTTAATAGAAATTGTTTGTATTGTTTTTAAACTGTTAAGTGCAATAAAAAATATGTAACAAAAACAATGTTTTCTGACCACTCATTATTTTGTCTGTGTTCATATAGTGTAGGTATTTTTAAGTCATGCCTTTCCCCACCTTATGATTAGTACATGCTGCTATTTTTAACCCCCCACGCAAAAAGAGGGGTGTTATAAGTTTGACGTGTCTGTCTGCCTGTCTGTGGCATCATAGCACCGGAACGAATGAACCGATTTCAATTTAATTTTTTTTGTATTATAGGTGTTTTACGGGCGAGTGTTCTTAGACATGTTTGATGAAAATCGATTGAGCCGTTTAAAAGTTACAGAGGTTTTACGCTTTAAAGTCGGGGGTTTTTGTTTTGCCTGTCAAATAAACTTGTTAGGTCAACATTAAACTCTTCAGTACATAGCGGGTTGCAAAAATAATCTAGTAACTGACAGAAATATCATTAAGTTCACAATCATACTAATAACGGGATTATACTAACGTATTGAATTTCAAAACTCAGTAGGTAGGGGCGGCAAAAATTGAATGGCCTACTAGCGGCAAATTTGTAAATCCGCCACTGATGGTTTTAACGGTTTAGAAATAATAATTTTGATGTGAGAAATGAAGAACGTGGAAGACCACCAAAAAAGTTTGAAGACGCCGAATTGCAAACGATATTGGATGGAGAGATGACACTTTTCAAAAGCAAATGGCAGAAAATTTAAATGTTGCTCTACAAACAATTTCTGACTGTTTAAAAGCTATGGAAAAGATCCAAAAGTGTGGAAAATGAGTGCCACATGAATTGAATGAAAGACAGATGGAAAACCGAGAAAACACTTGTGAAATATTGCTTTAAAGACACGAAAGAAAATCTGTTTTGCATCGTATTGTGTCTGGCGATGAAAAATGGAGTTATTTCATAGTCCTAAACCGAAAAAATCATAGAATAATCCGGGACAACCATCAACATCATCTGCAAAACCAGATCGGTTCGGCAAGAAGACAATGCTGTGTGTTTGGTGGGACCAGAAAGGTGTGGTGTGACACGAGCTCCTAAAACCAGGTGAAACCGTCAATACTGATCGCTACCGACAATAAATGATCAATTTGAACCATGCATTGATCGAGAAACAACCAGAATGGGCAACGGCAAGGTAATTTGGCTCCTGCACCTGCACACAAAGCAAAACCGGTTCAGGATTCAATCAAAACACTTGGCTGGGAGCTGCTAGCCCACCCGCCATATTCACCAGATTTGGCTCCTTTCGACTACCATTTGTTTGCTTTAAAAGACGAACAATTTTATTGGCGTAGTATCCACAAATTGTTAGAAAGGTGCTCAAAATGTGCAGAAAACAATTGCCAATACTTTGAATAAAATGATTTCTACTTTTCCATTTATAATTAGTCTTCTATTCTCACAAAGAAACGCCGATTTCATACCTGATACATAAAGACAACGATTTCTTGACTTTAAAAGTCTGGCAATTAACCATTGATTCCTCAATACTCTTTATTAACAAAATTTTTCAGTAGTCTGCGCACAGAAATGAATAAATTTGCGTACCTACCACCGGTCTTATGAAAAAAATCTAGTTGTCGAGCCTCTCAAATTTTCTGTATATCATAAATCATACTCAAAATCAAGAATATCATCATAACGACCCATTTTAATCATCTCTGACAAAGAGTGATATTTTCAATTTCCCAATTCTACTATGTTTTCCTGTTACAAACGCTCCAATATATCTATTTCTGTTTGTAAAAACATATAACCGACAAGTGCCGGCGGACACGTCGTAAATAACATAGCAGGCTTTGATGTCTTGATGCCTTCCCGCTGATTTGTTTAAAACAGAATCACCCCCGCAGAACATCTTTTGTTTTTCGAGAGTTCACACAGCGGATCGGATGCGTTCATCGGATATTGTCACTTTGAAATTAGTGTTGAGACAATCTCTTTCATCAGCGAAGATTTGTTTATTTATTTCTTTATTTTTACATATACACCTAAATAGATAATCACAAATGCAGAAAAACAACAAACTATAACTTGACCTAGAAGAAACAATCTTATCACATCTTCCTAACTAGTATTGAATAAATGTATATCAGATTTATCAATCAATTCGTTGTACATCATTCTATTGATAGGAGATAAACTGCTTTGTCTCATATGAAAAATCTCCCTATCTCTGAGTCTCAAATACAAATTAGTACATTCAAATTGCACCAAATTGGTAAGGTGGTAGTGTTAAATTATTCACAATTTTGAAAATGAAAAGAACTGCGTTGCATTTGCGTCACTTAATTATCGTACACTTATCGAATCATTTAACATGGAAATATATGAGGGCCGTTCAGAAACTAACCTCCGGTTAATTGAAAAAAATACACCAAGTTAAGTAAAAATATTTCAATATATACATCTTACAACTACATCTTTGCACTATTTTTCGACATAGTCTCCATTACGATTGAGGCACTTATCGTATCTCTTCACAAGCTTTGAGATTCCTTCTGCATAAAAATCACCCGCTTGTGCCTTGAGCCAGCCTGTGACTGCATCTTTGAGCTCTTCGTCGTCATCAAACCGCTGGGACCCGAGCCATTTCTTCGATTTTCACGAACTTTTGAATCAACTGTCTTAACGAGTTCGTCAGTCACCAATGATGGTCTACCACTCCTCTCTTCATCATGAACGTTTTCTCGTCCACTTTTAAATAAACGTACCCATTCACGGACAACTCCTTCACTCATAAATTTTGGTCCGTACACGGCACAAAGCTAACGATGAATAGCTGCTGCAGAGTATCCTTTGGCTGTAAAAAACCTTATAACAGCACGCACCTCACATTTGGCGGGATTTTCTATTGCAGCACACATTTCAAACTGCCACAAAAACTAAACTAGCGCAGGTACGATGTTCACTCGACTACGGCTTGATGCCGACTGACCTGCTAAGCGCGTGAATGCACAGATGGCGCGCTACTCCCCCCCACTACCCGCACTGTGACCAATCGGAGGTTAGTTTCTGAATGGCCCTCGTATGACTTCATGAAACGATATTCATTATATTTTATCAGATGTAAAATGTATAGACATTTTTTTGAACTTCGATTCTGTCGATATGACTTCTGGTTAATGGTATCCATATCACTTAAGCATATTCAAGGTGAGGTCGTACAAGTGTTTCATAAAGTAAAATGGCAGTGGAAAAATCAAAATCCTTGCTATTTCTAAGAACTAAACATAGTATTTTGTGAGCTCTGTTAGCAAAGAACTCAAAATGGATGTCAAATTTAAAATTTTGTTGAAAAATTACGCCCTGGCAACATGAAATAATCTGCCAACAACAGTGCAGTGGAGAATAGTAAACAGTCAGGAAGGTCATTAAGAATATCAGAAATAGTACCTAATGGTCCCAGAATGCTACCTTGAGGAACACCTGAACTTCCTGGCGGCCCTTCCTACGGAGATACGGCTTAAACTACTTAGTATAATTTAATGAAAATGTAATACGATAAACAGTAGTAAGGACCTCTCAAAATACTGCCCTTAAAACATAATTAGCTTGTTTAGTTTATCAGGGACAGACTAGGTTGTACATTTTATTGCTTACATTTTTAACACCCTGTACGATAAGGAGCTAAAAATAAATTTGAATACTTAGAACATTGTGCTGAAGAAAAGGTACTCTTGTTCATTGTCGATAAAATTAACCGTTTTCGAAAACAAAATTGAAAGAAATTATATTGTATCGAATTGAAAAACGCCTTGTATTGTTCCGACTGTAAGCTCAGAAAATGAAGAAAGGTTACTTGTTGATTTCCCTAGTACAAAACCATGTTGACAGATGCTGAATTTGATGTTAGAATTTTTAATTATATCGCTAAATATCATTATTTCGAATAATAATTCAAAATGCCGTTTGGCAGGTAGTTTCAAAAAAATTTGTTTGTCCTTTTTTATACAGGGTGAGTCTCTGCCCACTGCGTTAATTTAAATCATAGGTTCTTGAGAGCAAAAGAAACACTTTTTTCCCATACCGTTTTTCCATATTCAGCTGCGTTAAAAAGTTATAAGCATTTTAAATTTTCACATTGGGCAAATACCCCTCTGTAGTCCAGTATAGTTTGAATGAAAATTACCTTCCACAGCATCCACTATTGAATCTGAATTGTTTAAAAACATTTTTTTTCCTCTAAGAAATGATTCACTCACTCATGTTTCATCAGATGATTACATCGATTTAATTCCTTTCAACTTCAAATATCTCAAGAATGGTGCAATTTAGGAGGAAAGATGAAGAATGATTTTATCTGCAAAAAAGACTAATGATTCTAGAAGTACAAGATGCGAACCTTTAGTTCAAGTGATATTTGTTTTTCATGCATCTGTACAGTAGTAGTGTACCACAAGAAATGGAATAAATTTATAGATGCCAAAATATGCATGTTATCAAAAACCTTCTACAAGAGATCATTTCAATTGATATTATCGAGGTAAAAATGCAATTTTTTTATGAAATTTCAACACCCTATATCTTTTGAATGGGGCCTAATTTGATAAATGTTTCTTTTGACGTTAAGAATCTATGGTTAAAATTAGCGCAGTGATCAAAGACTCACCCTGTATATGGGAGGTATTATAGATGACTTGACTCCATTCGGAAAGGTATTTTCTAAAATTGATCAATTTAAAATGTGAACGAGGGTAACTACTAGAAAGTCAATGAAGTCTTTGTAGACATTACAGGGAATATTATCTGGACCATTAATTATTTTTGATTTTAACCTTATCACAGCTTTCCTGAGATCATCTTCTGAAGTAACGGAGTATTTTAAACGTCCCACTGTTGGGTGAGTCTCATATGATTCAATTTCACTGGTATACATTGAATGAAAAAAAAAAGCACAAGAAAGACTTTCGAATCGTCTGCCTGGCCGTGACATTATCCGATGAACAGCTGGCGGGGGTTTAATGTGGGTGAAACGGGCGACATCCAAAATAAATCTTTCTAGCGAAACTCAAACACAACTCGCGTCATAAACAAAGGAACATTAGCGTTACATTTTTTTAATTATCCGAAGATAACAAATGCCCGACTCGAAGACATTCATTTCAAATTATGTGGCACCTTTAACGAGAGAACTTGGATTTTATTTATCATCGTTGACTTTTATGGGACGAAATAATTGGTTTAAGTTTCGGGAATTGGATTCTTCGAAAATTCTTTGGTATCATTGGCTGATCGGTATGAGGAACGTCATGTAACTATTTCGGAAAGGTCGGAGAGAAACGAAAACATTTTATCTCACAATTGATACATCAACTGATAATTTGACTCCTACAAGGGTAGCTCCCTATATTTCAGACCTAAAAATGTATTCAGAAATTGCTTTCTAATCAACAAAGGTATCAAATTTTCCTTAGCACCTGGAGTGATGCAAAAATGGAAATCATGTTAGCACCGGAAGAAACAGTCCAAAAAATCAAAAATCCTGAGGAAACTGAAGAATGAACTGAATTAGGCAAAAACAACAAAAAGCCTGTTTCTAATATAAACAAAGCAGATCAGAGAGCTCTGAAAGATCTTAAATCAGAATAATTCCATTGAAATATTTCCTGCAGACAAAGGAATTGCTACTACATTTGGCAACATGGAATGAACACTATAGATTCCTTCAACATCTTAAAAATCAAGAAAGATCTATTAAATTCTCAATGGAAATCGAGAAAGATGAACAACTTCCATTTTTAGATGTACTTGTTCATAAATAAAATGAAAATACAAGAATCAGTGTATGTATACAAAAAACTAACAAACACATGCCAATATCTACATTTTGATTCCAACGATCAACTAAATACTAAATTGGGAGTGGCAAAATGTTTATATGAGCAACAAATATATGCTCCACCCAACAAGACAAAAATAAGGAAATAAATAACATCACAGAGACACTCAAAAGTAATAGTTATTCCAAAAAGATATTGAAAGAGCGAAACAAATAACAGAAAATCAACTCAAACCCAGTACAACACAAGAAGTTATTCAACAAAGCGTCATTCCTGATGTGAAAGATTCATCAGTAAATGTATGTGTATAATAAATTAGGACATAGACATATAAAGAGCTATTTCTTCATATGAAACTAGCTGACCCGTCAAACGTTGTTTTGCCATGTATGTTATTTCTAGGAAACATTTTTATAGGCAAATAAAAATAATTACCTACCATAAAGTATATTTGTAAAAATTTATGAGATTCGTTTGACATTGGCAGCAATGAGCCCACTTTGTGATAAACTTGGCCTTTGATTTTAAACGTGGAATTAAATTGTTGACCGTTTGCTGCAACATTGCTGACTATTTCTGTTGCTCCAAACGATATCATTTGGAAACATGAATTGAATGTGCGAATTGACTTCAGGAACAGGCTAGAATCTGGATCAGTACCAATAAGTAAACCGTGCAATGGATCAGGTGGTGTTTCAATTTCGGTTTGTTGTACTTTCCCTGATGAGCAACACATCCCAAGTGGCTCATTTTCAAATTTAAGTGCATGACAATGCGGGCATTCCTTCTCCAAAGTACCAATAACCACTTTGGAATTTGGAATGAGCATAATATTCAACATCAGGATCGTAGTGGAATGCAAGTCGAAGAAATGAATTTGACGTAAATCCTCGATGAACTTGTTGGCGTTGTTGATCAATTCCTCCATGTCTGTCGACTATGAGTCTGCGAGTTTCTCTTCGTTCTAGTTGTCTTTGTTGATTTTGTTCATCTCGTGCCTCTTGTGATCGTTGTCCACGTAACTGCGACATTCTCGCACGCAAATTTGCATTGTCTTCTTGAATTTGTTCGCTTGATCTTCGTGCTCTTAAATCTCGCACGGCTTTGGAACTGCTCGTTCGACGACTCAAATTGGCCCCTTTGCGCTTTTTTGGCATTGCTGACTGTACGGGTAAAAAAATTTGTTTATATTTGATAAGCTTTATGAACTGTTCATAAATGATTTTATTAACATGACATTCATTGACATGACATACATTGACATGACATACATTGACATGACATTCATTGACATGACATACATTGACATGACATTCATTGACATGACATACATTGACATGATATACATTGACATGACATACATTTTGATGGCCGACAACTGTGTAGGGAGTGAGAAAGAAAAGAGACCGGCTCCGTTCTCATCCCTACTCCGTGCTGTTTACTGGGTCAGAAATGACACCTGTAGAGATCTGGCGGGGATAACTAATTAAATGACGACTGATCAGTTTTCGACCGGAGAGGAAAAATGATTAAATTACTAGAATGGCTATTAAAAAATAAGGGTTGATCGTAGAAGGGTGAAAATTAAGGATTGTATGTATTTTTGTATGTTGTATCATAAAAAAATTGAAATTAAAAAATTTTGTCTAAAAAATAAAAAAAAATTAGGGGTAGACTACCTAACATTTAGGGGGATGAAAAATAGATGTTGGCCGATTCTCATAGATACCGGATAAGCAGAAAAAATTTCATCAAAATCGGTCAAGCCGTTTCGGAGGAGTTCGATTACGCACCCCGTGACCGAAGAATTTTATATATTAGGTTAGGATCAGAACTTCACAAATGTGAACTAATCTCGCCTTCCAGCGACATCTAGCGAGCTTGACCGTTATTTTCGACTAACAACTCGAAGTTACCTCAAACGGGTAACTATTCAAGACTAAAATGAATCTGGCCACAGAATATAGATGTCGCTTTAGAAAGGATAGAAATTAGAATGTGGACTAGGTAAAAAGTTTTAGTAGAGGTCCAGGTTGCGATTTAGTTATATTTTATTTGTATGTATTGCAATACCTTCCCAGTAAACATGATACATCACAGATTTCATATGAAATATGAGTGAATCATTATGAAACATTTCAAAGCAATGTTTCAGAAAGATATCGCAAACGTTTTATTGTAATGTCACTGCATCATCATGACGAAAAATTCTTGATTCTGATTGGTTGACGATATAGACGCATTTGCACATAGACCAGAGATATAGAGTGGGGACGCGCATTGTCTATTGCTGTGGTGATATTTTGTTTTTGCTTTCTCATAACGGTAAGCTTGCAATTAGATGAAATATGCTGAGCACTTTTATTGTGTAGCGATAGACCCCGAGATAAATTTTCAAATCACTAAAACCAATTTTCGACCAAACTCTGTCGGAATTTCCATTAGTTGCTGAGAATAAAATGCACGGCCAACAAAATATTTTTTCAAAGTAATACTTCCAGTAAGCCAGTCGTACGTATTTTGGAATCCCTGATTTGATTTACCGACCCCACACTAGACAATAGAGATTTACTCAAATTTGGAACAGGTCGCTTAGCTTCCTTAATTAAATATAATTTATCATCATACGAATGAGTCGAAAATGTTGCTTATTTATTAAAAATTAACAATATCACAAGTACACCGAATATGTTCCTTAGGAATTTCAAAATATTTACTATCACTAGGTCCCGCTGAATCCATTTCGCGATCTGTTAGTCACTTTCGATAAAAAGACTGAATGATCTTCGAGATGCGCGAAGTGGCTAATTTTCGTCCGCCATTTTTATACTTTCGGTTCATTGGCGTAGAAAGCAGTGTACCTGAGGGATAGTTGGTTTAAAAATAAAAAGAAAATGAAATGTATAGAGCATATCAATTTCTTAGATAAATCTTTAGCTTCAAAATCTATACTCAGACTATCAGTCCAAACTGTCCTCATGTCAACTGATTTTGGGAAACTAAAAAGAATCATATTACTGTGGAAAGTAAACAATACGCCACTGAGCAGATAAACAATGCCATGCGGTATGATCAGTCGAATAATTTCAATAAAAACTTACGTATAAAATGATATTCCTTCGACCTTCTTTGTTTTATAGGTTTTACACGTTTTAACAATACAAGACATGTTGAAAGTATCGAAGTATCTATCAGCACAATGTAAAATTCGAGCAATTTCTAATTCACCTGACATGTATGTCAACCTAGAACAGCTGACTATGAAAGTATAAAAATGGTCCAAATTTGACATAAGAATTTAGCCACCAATTTTGGATGCGCAGTGTTACTGTTGGGTTAGTGGCTTCACAAAAGTCGCGTGGTTCGTTACAAATTTGGTTGGTTGATTAATTTGGACTTGATTGGCGTCTGTTTTTGAATGGAATACGATTATCTCTGGGAATACGTGTGTTTCTCTGATTGAAACGGTGTAGTGATAAAAATACGCTTATAATCTATTGAATTAAAATGTTAAAAGATATTTAATGTCTATTGAATTTTATTCAGGGTATTGTTCTGAGAAATTTTTCAGACGATCAAAACAAGATTTTTCTGGAATTTGTTCAATTTATTGACAAGAACCTTATATTATTAATCTTCATGGTTTAACAAGGATTAAAATCCAAAATTTATTTCAATGAAGAATATCCATGAAACATATCAATGACATGTTAAGTCATGTTGCCATGAGATCAAATAAACGTTGCAAATAACATACAGGGTGGCCATTTGAAAACGAAACCGACGAGATTACATACCAAAAAAGTTTTTTCAATATAAATGCTGGGACAGGTCGATTTCTGTTTCGAGGGGGACAACTTAAGATGTAGGTTACGGACGCATAACGCTTCAACCCTTGCTGCAACAACCCCCACCCCCAAATTTGGAATAGGGAAGATGGGGTGAGTGATACCTCAATTCAAAGGTATTTTTATACTGATTTCAGCACAGTAATTGTTTTTTCATTTTATGCATTAGTTCTCGAAATATTCATGCGTTAGTTAATTTTATCACTTATATGTATTAATTTTTTGCGAATAATTGACATTTCGTGCTTCCGAAACACCAAAATTTCCGTACTTGTATTTGAAATTGCAAAACATCTACCACTGGGCAAATGAAGTCATACCGTACGTGTTAATGCTACTAGGGTCAGATGTTCGACTAGCTGTTTTATTCACTGAAATCATTCTCCAACTGTACGGTATCAGAACGATTTGAAGTATTTGAAGTATATAAGGCGTAGTGTGGAGGAGCTCCATCCTGCTGAAACACAATGTGATCTTCCACATAATTTCCAGCAATTCCATTCAATAATTTCGGTCAAAATTGTATCAATGTGATTTTCCAATAAGTCCAAATACATATCTCCAGTAAGATTACCAGGTAAAAATAAAAAAATCAACCTGTCCGAGAATTTCTATCGAAAAAATTTATTTCGTCTGTAATCTCGTCTGTGTCGTTTTCAAATGGCCATCCTGTATATGAATGTTTCACTGAAACGTTGTTTGAGATACGTTACAATACGAACATCAATGTCTTCGGCCTTTGGGCATTGAAAATCACACAGATGTTTCTGAAACGTCTCAAGATATAGAAATGAAATGTTTCATGTTTCAATAGGAATGTTTAGGATATGTTTCTGAGATGTAAAAATGTTTACTGTGTTCATACGTGATAAGATGAATCGACAGCTTGACTAAATCATATTTCACCTTTCTTATTGAAAAGATTAAGGCAATCCAGGACGAATAACACAGCTGTATTTCCACACGTATACCAAAAACGTTTCAAATATGAAATACGAGGGTTGCCTTTTATATTTCGGGATCGTTATGACATAAGAGCGCTATTTGTGTTATTTACAGTAACTTGAAAGATTCATCTCGCCCAAAACATAAAATTAAATCATGAACAATTTTAACCGCTCAAAAAAAAAGAGTCGTGTCGATTGGGCGAAATAAATGCTCCAAAAATAAGATCGCGGTGCTTCAAAGTACGTCTATGGCATCGTGACAGGTTATGAATCGTGGATTTACACGTATGAGCGCAAAAGTAAACAGCATTCGACTGTCTGGGTGTTTTAAGATGAGCCAAATCCAACAAAAGTTGCTCGTTCGCGCACAAAGCACATCCGAGCAAATGGTAGCCTGTTTTTCGGAAAAACTTGACATGTCGCAATCGTACCACTAGAACAACGCACAACAGTCAATTCTGAGTGGTACACATCCATTTGCCAGTTGTGTTCCAAGAAATCAGGAAAACGAACCGCCGAAGACGGATCACCCTTCACCACGGAAATACGAGCTCAAACAACTGCATTTTTGAGCACTCAAAACATCGATCTGATGAGTCATCCGCCATATAGTCTTGACTTAACATCGAATGACTTCTTTTTATTCCCGTACAAAAAAAAATGAAATAAGAGGTCAACGTTTTTCAAACATGAAGAAGCGGATGATGCGGAGCCGAAAATTTACCGAAGAACTGAACCAAATCTGCCGGAGTTAGAATATTACCGAATTTGACATACCTTGCCGAGGCTGAACAAATTTGCAGAAGTTAAATTTTACAACGTACTAACAGATGTTTCCCTGAGGACTGGAGAACTGAGAGAAGAAATAGTTTTTTTTTTGGAAGTTTGTCAACAGGGTGGAAGACTTAAGGCTGTACATCACCTTCTTTGTGCCTATACTATTTCAATGCTAATTTACTTCAAGAATAACGGATAAACCGTTTGTCGGATTTCATTCAAAATTTGAGTGAGCATTGGCATGAGTATTCCGTAGTGCATACCTTCTGCCGATTTTTGATATGATGCATAGATTTTGGCTAATTACACTTTGAAAATTGAAATACTCTTCAGATGCAAATATTTCCTCAAGGAAATATTTTATCGAAAAAAACTCATAAGTAGTCGTTCGGTTATACATTGAACTTTGAAATTAGCTAATTTTTTTCAATTTTCTCAATTTTTCGAGTTATTCTCGTTCTTGTATTAAATAATTGTATTTGGCCCGCCTCCCAATGGTTGACACCTCTTTACGGCAGATGGGCCAATAGAATCTTATCCTTCATTTATGATCATTTATGACCCCAGGTATGATTGACACTTTTATGACCTTCCGATTTGAGTTCTCTCTGATTGGACGGAATTCTGAGATTACCATTTTTAATAGTTAAAATGGAGGAAAAGAGAGAATTCAAATACTTTCAGCTTATCGGTTGCAATGAAAAGTTTGAAATTAAAAAGTGATCTTCCGGCCTCAATGTAAGAGAAAATTAATTGAGTGGAAACCGCAACCTTATGGTTCAACCGTTTTCGGGCTATAAGAGAAAATTGGATAATGAAGTTAAATGAAAATTTCTCATAATTTATGTATTGCAGGTGCTATAAAAATAAAACAAAAATATTATTAAGTTTTTTTCATTAGAATTCATTGGTGTTCAAGTGTTCAATTTGAACGTTTTTGGATCCCTACTTTGGGATTCCCAGCGACAAACTTCAATTATTTCTAGCTTTCCTCAAGTTATAGAACATAGAACTGGATGCACCTCCAGTCAGAAATATTCTAGGCTAGAGCACCGACTAAATCTATTATAGGTACTTGAGTATTGTTGTGTATTGTGTATTATTATGTACTTCAATAATTTCTGTACAGTTGATTTATACATTTCAAAATAACTTATTGTATGTACAATGTCCAAATCTGTACAACGCTAATGACCCAAGCCAGTCGATGCCTTCAATTACAAATTATTATTATATTCTACCTGAACAGCTGGAGTCCTATCTAGCGAACGTAACGAAAGTGATCTCAGATTTGCTGTTTCAAGGAATTTCATTTTTAGTATAGACGTCAACTTCATCTCTGAACGCTCTTTATTTCTGAACTATTCAACACAGTTAGTACAGTGTTATTTCGTATATGACTCTTTGGAACAAAATATTGATACACATTTTATAGATAATTATATGTTCTACAATATTTGTCTGGAGTAATTTTAACATAAAACTTGACGTTTTGCAGAAATTCGTGAAAAGCGCATTTTTTGGCCTTTAACCTTGAATAAAATGTTTCCATACTAATGTTTTATTCATAATTATGTTTTGAACAATTTCACCGACTCTCAGCTTGTAGAGAATTTATGTAACTTCACCCTTGTTATTTGGTCTCAATTGACCGGTCTAAATAGAATGAACTCTGTATTTACCATTCTCTTCGAAACCCACAAAAAATCCATAAACACAAATTTACGTTCCGTTTCGATCCTACCCACCGGCGACAGTACCTAGAAAGTTTATTAGGGGTCATAAATACCGTACAGACCGTCCTATTTCGTACAATGGGCGTGCCTGTTTTCAGTTCCTTGAAATTTTCGCTTGGTACCATCTAGCGGAATTCGAGTTTCGCCGCAAGGTGGTGTACAGCCTTAAGACCCATTTTCAACACTCATCCCGAACACCCAGGATGGTTGTATGGTCCTGTTTTCGCATGAATTGGGACTCGAGACAGACAAGATAAGTTCCAGCAACAATTGTAGACATTACCTGTTGATTTTTATAGCCAAAAATTAATCATTTCCACTTGTCACTTTTAATTCGGACAATTTAACATTTGTATATACTTTAAATATCTAGTATTTGTAAAAGAGTGGAATAAATTTCGATTGTTCGAATATTGGCTATCATTGACTGGAGTGGAAGCATCTATTTAAATTCTCTGAAGGTAATTGTGAGATGGTTTAGTTCTCTAGCTGGCTGGAGCATTTTCGAATTAATTAAATTTTAAATATATAAATTTTTTACAAATTTACAAATTCTAAAGATACTATTATGACGTCAGCAATAAATAAAACTAGAAATCAAGTATTGTTGTGTTTAATTTATTGACAGTGAATTAAGCCACAAGAAATTTCATCTATTATTTACAAGTCATAAGATCCTCTGAATTTCAGAACTAATCATTCATTTTGTACAATTCCAAATCCAATTACTCCTTCGTTTGTGAATGCATACTCAAAATCATTAGAAAGTCATATCAATATAAAAAAATCAAGAATAAGATAATTTTTTGATCTTTTATGTAAACTGAAAATTATAATTTAAGTACACCTTAATTATTCCACAATAAACGTTGTAATAGATGAGGTGAATTCATAATTTCGAAAAAATAAATACAACACAACACTAATCGTTGACAAATAAAATTATTTAAATAATTAACTTTAAAGAATACTTATATAACAAATACTTATTTAAGGTATAAAAATCAATATGAAACTATCAACAGTCAAAAAAGGAATGTAAAATATGTGTTCCTAAAATGAAACACAACATAAATTAAAAATATCATCACATCACATCATTTAACCTTAAAAACTATTGAGAATGGACAACTGAGAGCGTTTAATCACAACTATAAGTAAATCATGTAAAATGTCTATCAAATTAAACGTTGATCATACATGGAAAAATTTAATTAATCTCTTTTCCGAAATAACAACTTTCTTAATTCATTATTTCAGTTTCAACTATAGTTAAATTTCACATAGAATCTTTCCATGATTACTATCAGACAATCATGTTGTCATTAACATGTCGAAGGACCAAAAAACTATTTAAGAAATTACTTTTGTATTTTTCTACTAGACTCTTCGACATTTCAGATAAATAGAACATCAATCTATACTTTTTATAGATCTATACAAAACATTGCAATAAAAATAGAATATACTCGCTTTCATGTATAATAATATCCATTCAGTAGAAAAATTGGCCTGTGAAAAATGGCAAAAAGGCTCTAAAAATTTCGCTATTCTAGTTACAAAATACAAAACGAACATTTTATATTCGAGGCAAAATAGAGAAACATGAACCACAATTCTTCAAAATCAACAAGAGACCGTATACAATTAAAGTTTATTTATTGCAAGCGAGAGAATACCGCATGTCCAACTTAAAAAAAATCTGTTTACGATGCGCTGAAATAATTTAGCTTCAATAAATTTCAAAACAGTCTTTTGATGTAGAATGATCTAAGATATTTCCTCTTGATTAAATATTATATGATGGTAAGGGAGATATATTTGATGTGGTTATTTTCTTGAGTATTTCATTGAAAATGTACAAATTTCTGTCATCTTCGGTTATCAATCTTTATTTTTTTTTGGATAACTGCATAACGTGAACTGATGAAAATTATTTTCGAAACAAAGATTCTACAATTTTTTTCAGAACGATTTTGAAAGCCAATATTGAAAATAAATCTAATGTTAATAAATGGCAGACACATATATTATACATTTTATTATTCTCTTTGGCGACATGTTATGGTACTTCAGCAATTTCATTTCGAATAGTACATAATAACTGATTGCTTCTGTTGCTGCATTAAAAATTTGAATAATGAAAAATATTGATTTTTCACACCTTTAAAACATAATAAAATACTATTAATTACTCCAGGAATGTTTTAATATCGTTAAAATAAAGCAGCGATGCATTTCAGTTTAAATTCCGAATATTCACCATCACAATTCAAAATGTCATACAAAGATTGAGAAAACTCAAGCATTCATTAAATATTTATTCGGTAAAAACCCGGAAAAAACTCATTTGATGTCATAGTAAGACATCAAATGAGTAATAATCCTATTCAGATAACAGAAAGTAACCATAACCTCATCAAAATCTCCTTAAGGTGAAACATGAATTTATATACAAATCTTAAGAACCGGTTCTTCACGAAAAAAAACGAATATTCATGACCTAATCTAGGAATCTTTTAAGTAACTTTACGGACAAGGAACCTGTGTAACTATGGTTACGTTTTCCTCAGATTCGCTCTCAGAGGTCGAATCTGAACCATTGTTGGGCCTCTTCAGGGATCCGTTCGAGGACCTTCTGGCATTTATCGACTCCAGCGTTGAGCTTTTGCTGGACGGTGATACTGAGTATTCTGAAGTATTCCCTTCATCAGAGGCGAGTTGCTGTCTTTGAAAGTAGAGGGCAGATTTACATCGGCCTGAACGTCGTCCAGGGTAAATTGGGCGGCGTGTTAAACTGAAAAAAATCGTGATTAATGAGAGTTAGATTTGGATCTAGCCATTTTTACAAATTCAAAAAAAAATTAAAGATTGCTCGTAATAAAATTTACGAATCAAAATTATTATTTTCAAGGAGTTAAAATCTATTCTTGCATAAGGAATTCATGATAATTACTATAAAAATACACAATTATTTCTCGTAGGTAGATTTCAACGAGCATGTCTAAAAATGTCGAATCCACTGGAATAAAGCGAACTGTAAGGAATACATTTTCACGGTTAATTACTGGAGGGAATTTCGGTGAAAAGCTTCTAAAGAGTTCAAGCGACTAAATTGGAAATCTAAAAATATTTTCAAGGTCATAATTCTGTCACGTTAGCGAATAAATTCCTTGACTAAACTTTTCACGAACAATTATCATATTCTACGATTGATGACAAGAGTACGTCGACAATAGATGATGGAATTAACACGAAAATTCATTGTATATATTGAATGATTATCGATTTTCTTTCAAATATACATCCTATTAAAAAAATCCATGAAAATCATTCTTTTCTGTAAACGTTCGAGGTTCATTCTCAAAATTAAGACACTCGTCTATTGCAAGTGCGAGGGTTGCTCGCTTTATTGTTTTTAAAATATTCCTCATTAAGATCTATACACTTTGCATGCGTTTAAACCAATTGTCGAAGCACTTTTTCCACTCTGATTGAGGTATATCCAAAACATGCATTCTAACGCATCAACCGCTTCTTCAGGTGTCAAAAAACGTTGATCTCTCATTTTATTTTTTACATACAGGAATAAAAGGAAGTCATTCGGTGCCAAGGCAGGACTATACAGCGGATAACTCATCAAATCGATGTTTTGAGTGCTCAAAAGTGCAGTTGTTTGAGCCGATGTATGACAGTACGCGTTGTCGTGGTAAAGGGTGATCCGTCTTTTGAAGTTGGTTTTCCTGATCTCTTGGAAGACAACTGGCAAACAAATGGTTGTGTACCTGTTCTACGTTGTTCTAGTAGTACGATTGCGACATGTCCAGTTTTTCCGAAAAAATAGGCAACCATTTGCTTGATGTGCTTCATGCGCGAGCAACTTTTGTTGGATTTTGCTCATCTTGAACCCATGCCGTCGACAGCTTATTACTTCCGAATGAATCTACGGTTCATCACCTGTCACGATGTCATAGACGTGCTTCGAAGCACTGCGGTCGTATTTTTGGAGCATTTCTTTGGACCAATTGACAAATTGTGTGGGATCCAACGCGAACGAATTTTTTTGACCGTCAAAAGTTCATGCTATATTGAATGTATGCTGGTCCCACTAATGCCTAAGGTTGTATATCAATCTCACGATAGGTCACATGACGATCTTCCAAGATAAATTGGTGCACAGCATCAATGGTTTAATCCACGTCGAAAGTTGAGAAAAAAAATCGCACGAAAATGTACACGATTCAGTTCCATTTTTTAGGCGAGATGAATCTTTATAGTTACTGTAAACAACACAAATTGCTGACGTCTATTCTTTACTTTGTTTGGTTATTTTTGTGTAATTCAAAATAGGTTCTGCCAAAAAAATATGTCCATGTCACACTTCTGGGATTTCGATTAAGTTTCAAAAGAATGATGCAAATCAAATTATTTTTAAAATGATGTGCTGTAAATATCAAAAAGATGAGAAAACAGATTTTAAGAATAAGTTATGGTCTAATTATTACCTTATTTTCAAGTCTTTTCCTTGCTTACTGTAAATATGAAAAAGTTTTCAATAAAAATCAATTAATTTTCGGATATAAAAAGAGATAAATAAATTAAAACTCTCAACGTATTTTTGTAACATTTCGCAGTATTAGCAACACTACTTGCCATGATATACAGGATGGCCATTTGAAAACGAAACAGACGAGATTACAGATAAAATAAGTTTTTTCGCTAGAAATGCTCGGACAGGTCGATTTCTGTTTCGAGGGGGACATCACTTAAATTAATTTTTTGCGAATAATTGACATTTCGTGCTTCCGAAACACCAAAATTTCCGTACTTGTATTTAAAATTGCAAAACATCTACCACTGGGCAAATGAATGCATACTGTACGTGTTAATGCTACTAGGGTCAGATGTTCGACTAGCTGTTTTATTCATTGAAATCATTCTCCAACTGTACGGTATCAGAACGATTTGAAGTATTGATCTAAGAAATAAGACTTTCCAAAGTAAAGTAAATAATTTATCAAAAACTCACCTCAATTAATTAAATATTCAAATTGTTCACCTTTAGCTTCCATACAATGAAATAAGTTTTGTTCGAAACGATGGCGCACATTTTGCAGCATTTCTGGAGTGATTTGACGACATTCGTTCACTATATGTCTTCTTAAATCTTCTTTGGAATCGGGCCGTGTAAAGAGAGAAATCTAGCGGTGACAGATCTGGCGATCTGGCTGACCATTCAGTGGGACCCCTTCTTCCAATCTACCGATTTGGAAATCTTTGATCCAGGTATTCTCGAACTGGAAAGGCGTAGTGTGGAGGAGCTCCATCCTGCTGAAACACAATCTGACCTTCCACATAATTTTCAGCATTGTTTTCAATGATTTCCGTCAATGTGATTTTCCAATAAGTCCAAATACATATCTCCAGTAAGATTACCAGGTAGATTGAGTTTCAGCAAGATTGAGCTCCTTCGCAATACGCTTTGTTTGTTCGACATCTTGATTAAAGATTTCTATGTCTGTGGATTGGAGGAAGGAAGCCACAGTCATGGTTGTTTTGAAGCTCAAAATGTCGATTTTTCACAAAAATAACACTACAAGTGCCATGAAAACACCACTTCATTTTCAAATACTTAGTTAAGAATATTTCGAGAACTAATGCATAAAATGAAAAAACAATTACTGTGCTGAAATCAGTATAGAAATACCTTTCAAATGAGGTATCACTCACTTCATCTTCCCTATTCAAAATTTGGGGGTGAGGGTTGTAGTAGTAAGGCTTGAAGCGCTATGCGTCCGTAACCTACATCTTAAGTTGTCCCCCTCGAAACAGAAATCGACCTGTCCGAGCATTTCTATCGAAGAAATTTATTTCGTCTGTAATCTTGTATGTTTCGTTTTCAAATGGCCACTCTGTATAATTGAACGGACAAGTTTTGAAATTATCCATTCCCACATGTTCTCACCCGTTCGTAGAGCAATTTCCGGCAATTCGATGAGTTCCAAAACCAGTTATGACCGGTGAATAACCGAAAACTTTGACGCAAACCTACACGACGTGATACGAGGAAGAAATTACTTTATAGATTATGTAGGTTACGACCACTGATATCTTGAATATCTCCATGACATCGAATAACTCCTCTATGGATATTTCTCTCAACATAATGTCACGACAAGATTCAAATCAAAGTCAGATATAATTTTCTCTACACATCTATGATTGTCTCACCTTTTTCTTTTCAGTGTATGGTTGTATGTTTCTCCTTCCTCATCGGTGAAGCTGTCATCGTTAGCTGCGTCTTCCGTGCTATCTAAAACGTCTCTAGTTTCTGACGTTGTCCTTCTCCTCGAAATGTCATTTCCGAAATGGTCTGTCAAATTGCCGTTTTCAGTGGACCCATTCATGTCCATGAACATATTACCGATTTTCAAAGCAGATACCTTCTGAGCTAAAGTGTCCAGGTTATCCTCGTCACTGTACCTGATTATTTCGTCAGGGTTGCAGTTTCCGTTGTCTTCCTGATCCATGCTACTGGAGCTGCATCTAGTGAAAATTGGTATTCCTGAAAAAACATAGAAATTCTTGATTATCATTACCTTTGAATCACCCATCATATCGTAAAACTAAATAAATTACAAACCTGGATTGATAGGTTGAAGCATATAATGCAGTTGGACTGTCCCATTTCCATTTGAACATTCGTCCTCATTCCCATTGTTAATCTTCTGTTCTAAAATCACTCTCCTTGGCATCGTGGGCTTCGCTTGAAGACCAACGGACGAAGACTGGCTTATTGGACTCATATCATTCTCGCTGAAGTCCATATAGTCAGTTTGGGTTCCAATGTCTATAAGCATCGAGTTCCTGTAGCTCGAACTCCTCGAGCAAGAACTCCTGGGAGATCCTGAACTCGTCCTGTGATGCCGTTTTCGTGATCTCATAGATGGCGTTTGTGATGTAGAGGTCTGTGCTTCAGATTCTTCTCTTATACAGTCTTGGTTTAGGCTTGTGAACACTGGGGGTCTAAGTATTGGCCTCTGTGGAGCAAACAGCGAACAATAAGTCGAAATGAAAGAACTACCTGGTCGGTTAAATGAGGCAACGTGGCCAACAGCAAAGTGAAATTGCAAGATATAACTGATACCCTGAAGTTATCAAGAGGAAGTGTTTACACCAACTTGGCCAGCTTTACACTGTGCTAACCAGTCAAATTTGAGTGTCGTAGGTTTCATCAAGATCGTAAGATAATACAACTGCGCCTGATATTAAGGAAACACATGTAAACTATTTTCCACTTACTATTTGCGGGCTATCTGGACTGGTCAAACTCTGTTCCGGACTGGTTGGCGTAGTACTATGCGTACTCTTCCGCCTCTCGTTCTTTTTCATGAACGCCCTACTGAATCTCGTCTTACCAGGGAAATCCCTCTTTCTTCCACACTGTTTGACCTCCCATTGCTGCTTAACCTCCCACTGCTGCTTGACGGAGGTCAGCTCTAGCTGCATCTGGACCACCTTCTCCAATTTCCTATAGTACAATTCCCTGAGATCTCTGATGTGCTTGATTTCCATTTCTCTCATCCTGATCAATTGTTCATGTTCGTTCTGTATGTCCATTTTGTGCTGCTGTAAATAATCTTTGAACTGGGTCATTTCAGTCTTGATTTCTTTCTTCCACGATTCCTGAGTAGCGAAGAATTCTTCGTCTTTGAATTTGTTGAGGTACTGAAAAAAGAAACAGTGTTACTACGTGGGCTGAAAAGTCCCGGCCTGACATATAGATGGCGCTTATCGCCAAACCACAGATAAGTGCTAATTTTATCTAATTTTCGTAAAAGTTTACTGAAATCGTCAGCTTTTGTAAAAGTTAATCTTTACTTTGAAAACAACAGAAGATGTCTGTTGATACATTGGGAAAAGAACAATAATAGATGATAGTTATTGGCCAAATAACAATTCTATACGAGTTCCATCATCAACAACTAGTTAGGACTAATTACCCATGTTGTCACAATGTTCTAATATTCTTAAAGACTGTGATTAAAAATGAAATATTTCCTCACCTCTTCAGAAGCGATTTCTAAATGATTGCACAACAGCTTGAAGGACGGTCTTTCTTTGGGGTTCATCTTCCAGCATAGTTGCATGATGTATTTGAAGCCTTCAGTACAAGTAGACGGAATCGGAGGACTAAGTTTACCACAGCCAACTAGATACATGATAGCGCTCTGTTCCATTCCTTCGTAAGGCACTTCGCAGGTCAACAGTTCCCACAGGAGTATACCGAAAGACCACACGTCAACTTTTTCGGAGCAGTTCTGCTCACGAATAACCTCAGGAGACATCCAGGCCACGGTTCCAGCAAAACTCATCTTTTCGCTTACGCCATTCCAGGTCCTCGAAGTTCCGAAGTCGCTGATTTTAATTACTTCTCCTTCTCCAATTAGAACACTGAAAAGATAGTTATTTGTTCAATTGCTGATAGGTGATAAAAATGTAGGACGTGAGGTCAGGAGCTAAGAGCGCTTTTTCTTAAAAATATCCACTCACAGCTCGCCTTCAGTCTTTTTCTTTAAAAATAAGAATCCATATCTCTATGTGTTCTAAGCTCTAGTGTTTGGAATTTGAAATACCGATTATTCGACATTCAAACGTCAAATTTTTTTGACTCTTCTTTAGTTAAAAAATTTACAAACAAAATAAGAATTGGGAAATATTAAAAACTTATTTCTGGTGATTCTTCTACTCTATGTGTGTTTGGTTTCAACTTTGTTTTACGCCGTCTAGTCAAATGCATGTGAATTAGCCACCAAGAAGCTGCGTCTTTTATTATCTTTGGGGTCAAAGATAAGTGTTACGCCAACAATCCAGAAACAATTCAAGGAGTCTGAAAATGTATATACATTTGGCCGAAAATAAATAAATGTCATGAACCAACCTTTTCAATAAATCACAAAAAATATTGAGCAGTTTTTTTTTTATAGCAAAATTAAATTCCAAAAAACCCTTTACTTTAGTCTAGGTTCAAAATTTTTTCGAGCTCTGAAAAATATCTCAGAAAAATATTTGAGTTATAGGCAATTAACTAAAAGAAAGATTCAAAAACTATTTGAGATGGCAAATTGGAAGAAAGATTCAAAAAGAGGAGGAAATTTGCTAAAAAATTCCAAACTCCCGGAAGTGTAGGATGCATATTAATAATTTTTACAATGGGCTGAAAATCCGTCCGAAAACGTGTACTCCCGTAACTCTTCGATAACTTCACCAAAAATGTTATTTTAACATATTAAATACTATAATTTTAAAAAAATTCAGGCTCTTGACGGGTAAAATAACGAATAATATTCGTCGGCGAAAAATGTTACTCACAATTTTACATCAAGTTATGAATTAGTTAATTAACAATTTATCAAAGCTTGCATATTAACATTGCAAATGAGATAATTGTGGAACTAAAAATCTCAATTTTTTTCCCTTCGTGCAGCTATATTACAAAGGGTACAGAATAGATTTCCGTTGGTAGAATTCGAAGATTATTAATCCTCACATTATTATCAACAATCTCAATGAATGTATTGATTTTTATATTAACAAAAGCTACCTCAAAATGATTTTTATAATTTCATCTTCAATTGTTCACAAAATTGTTATAAACAAATAGGTTATTTATTAATAATTTTTCAAAGATTTTTTTTGGATTTCTTCAAAAAAATTTTTGTTGCTGATTAACTATTTTCTGTATCACATGTAATTAAAATTAAAGAATAATTTTTCTTATTCCTTATTTATTTTTCTTCGTTATATCGGGAAAAAAAATTGATTTTTGATTAATTTTATTTGTTTAAAACAATTAGAATTAAATTAAAAAGCTGAGACTTAGCACTTTTCTTCATATTTTCATTGGTTTATAAAATACAATCAATTTAAACATTGACGCTTAGATGGAACAGATGGAGTCATGAAGAAAATAATTTTCAAAATACCATAAAAAATATAAAGAAAATTTTTTCTTCAGGAAAATATAGTGGTTGTCTTGGATTTTTTATTTAGAGAAATGAAAAAGCATATACCGGAAAATTTTTTATTTGATAAACAATGAAAATTAAACAAAAACAATTTTTTTAGATTTTAAATATATATATTTAATTCTATATTTTAAGAAAAATAAATCATTTTCAAAAAAAATGATAAATCAATATTAATTAAATCTGATAAATAAAAATTATATTTTAAGATAAGTAAATCATGATTTAAAAAATGATTCCTCAATATTGATTAACGCTGATTAAAAAAATTGTTAATCAACAAAACCGTTTTTTAACAACATAAATTCTTTAAAGAAACGATACTTTCTTAAAAACATTATGTGTATCAAAGCTTACAAATCCAAAAAAAATTTTGATTATTAATAATTAATCCATTTATTCATAACAATTTTGTAAACAATTGAATATAAATTTTATAAAAATCATTTTTAGGTAGTTTTTGTTAATATAAAACGAATAAATGCATTGCAGTAACGCAGAACAAACTATTATTTAAATCCCTGCCAAGTTTTGAACTGCAATCCCAAATATTGAATGAAATATAGTCATTTACAACTCTCAAATTTGATTTGAAATTTCTAGAAATAATTTATAACCGTTAAAGAGAAATAAAGAAAAGCAAAATTAATTTAATTTAATTTTCATGGAGAATCATGAATAAAATTAGAAATACATGGTGTTCTATTCAAAATAAAAACAGCTGTTTCCGAATTTGCATAATGTGACAACACTTGAATCTTGAAAGTATTTCAGAAATGTTTTTACATAACCTACAACCTACAAAGTTTGTAACTCTTTGCATGAATAGACCCAGCTCAAGATGCGGTTTTTAATACCTCAAAATTCACCACATACGCCTTTTAAATCACCAATCAATGAAATAGACAAAAATGATTACTCTTCTAATTGATCAATATTGACTATTTTTGTTTACTAATATGGAGTCATGAATTTGTTTAAATAAAAATGATTCCGAGAGTGGTAATTATTTCGAATCCTTAAGAAGCTTAACTTACATAAACAAATATTTACTCACTTGGGGCTTTTCAGATCCCGATGTATGATCTTGTGTGCGTGTAGATATGTCATTCCACTGGCGATCTGCTTGGCCCACGATACTACCCTATGCGTTGTCACTATATTTTTTTGGTTCTTGAGCAAGTTGAAGAGAGGTCCGTAAGGGCAGAATTCCATAATAATACTGTAACATGGCGCCTGCGTACAGACGCCTTTAAATTTAACTATATTGGGATGATTCAATTTTTTGAGGTTCCTAATGTCGGTCTCTTTGATGTCTGAAACTTTTTTCACAGCCACGGGCTCATTGTTGAGTTTTCCGGAAAAGACGGCCCCTTGGCCGCCGCAACCGAGGTAGGTTAGGTCAGTTATTTGCTCGAACGAGATTTCCCAGTCGTCTGAAAATGAAACAAAGTTCTTAGAACCACGTGATGAGTAACGAGAAAACTTCTGTTAGCATTTTTGGGCTTACAATACTGTCGGTATTTTTAGACTAACATTGAGCTTAATGGCATTACCAACGACGTAAATTCATTTATTTTATTAAATCAATTTTGGGATATTTTATGGTTTCTCAGCAATAAATTTAAAATTCTTCACTTATAATGTTTCAATGGCAAAATATTCAAAATATTGTTTTATATAAAGTAAATCACTTTCAAATCTACTTTTGCGCGCTTATTTCTGGTACATTTAGTTGGTAATAAAACGTGCTATCGTTTTGTCCAAATGTGTGTAATTTTCAAATATCAAGACAAAAATAGTCTCAATAAATTTAAGAATGTAGAATACGTGGTTAAACTTGGGAGGAAGATGAGAGTTTTCATATTTTCAGAATGGATTAATTGTTCCGAAAATTTCTGAAAAAATTTTTCAAAAATGTCCAAAAAATTCTGAGAATATCCAAAAAAAATTTCAAATTCCCAATTTTCTTTTTGGTAATATACCAACAATTTTTGGAATTCTGGATATTCATCAATTTTTCACTTTTGAAAAAATTTATTTTTTTTCAATATTCAAAACCATTTTTTTTATTTCCATAAAAATTTTTTGAAAATTTCTGGAATTTTTTCAAAAATTTTAATAAGAATTTTGGAAAAATAGGAAACTTTTTAAAGCATTCCAAAAAATTCCCGAAGTTCGTTTGAATTTTTAAAAGATTCTTGCAAAATGTTCCCAATTTTCTTTTGAATAATTTCCAAATTTTCAAAAAAATTTTGGAAAATGTCAATACAAATTTTGGAAAATTTTATGAGAAAGTTGACAAATTTTTTAATTAATATTTAACCAGAATTTTTTTCGAAATTTTCCAAAATTGTTCCAAATTCTTCAAAATCTCAAGGAATTTTTGGAAAATATTTACGAATTATTTGAAAAATTTTGTAAATTTTGTTTGAAAATTTTCACATAAGTTTCCAAAAATGTCTGAATTTGTATACCGTAAAATTCACTATTTTTGCTTCTTTTTATTTGGACAAAGATATTTTATCTCTACAAATTTTACATTCATGACTCCCAAATCCAAGTTTTTTCAAAGAACTCAAGGTTAAATATATTTGTGACGAACTCATTTTGAGTTTTCTTCCGCTTGAGCATTTGAAGATTTTAATATTCAAAGTATAATCACAAAAAAAACTATGGATATCATCGAAAAACGCATAAAATCATATGATAGGGTATCCACATATCAGTGATCACTCCAAATATGAAATGAATCATATTCTATGGTTCATGGATTCTGATGGCTTTTTTTAGCATATAATTAGATAGGCCACAGGAAGATGATGTATGTCAGAGACAATTTTCAGCCTGATATTTGAAAATAACAGTCATTTGGGCAAAACGATAGCTTGCTGTATCACTTAGGAACAAGCGCGCAAAAATATCTCAATGCCTGACCTACGTGATAGAAATCCCCGAATAATCTCCGATCATAATACTGAAAAAAATGTTCACGACAACATTTCGTGCACTAATTGAGTACAAACCACATTAAATAGGTGCTTATCTCGTCAGAATGGATAAATCAAGAATGGATATATTGACAAATCGATAACCAATAAAATCAATACCGAAAGGAGAATAACATTCTCCAATGTTATTTATAATATTTTATGACCAGATAAACGAATATTCCCAAGCGAAAATATATTATTCTTCAGATACTAGATAAATATGTTTATAGGCCATAGTAAACATGAACCTGAAAAGAATATATCATAGAACTAAACTAATTACGTCACCATGTTTTGATTAAATTAGTCGTAAAAGAGGTTAGAGGTGATTTTAATATGTGATAACTTTGGCGGAAAATATTTAGGTGAATTTCCCTTTCAGAGATTAGAGTTTGCAAAATTAAATACAAAATTCACCATATCATGCATCGTTTACAATATGAACATTCTAAAGAAATATAATGTTTAAAATATTAGGATGATTCTAATCGTGAATGAATCAAACTCTTAACAAATTCTTTCAAAATAAAGAAGAAAGAGAAAATAACAATTCAAATGTCCTATAATAATCTCACTTATGCATCAATTAGGTTGAAATTTTTGTCGGAAATTAATTCATTTTCAAGAAAGTTAGATATAACTTGGTTAGGCATATAATCTTGAGACTTCAACGAGTTAAACGTAGGATTAAATAATACTTTACAAGAATTACTATCCGTTTTTACAAATCTGTTTAGTAACATTTGTTTATGTTAAATACGATACTGGATTAGTGTAAACAAGTAAAATTCATGATAATATAAGGTCATACCTGAAAGTTTTAGTTTTCTGCTTATTATATAATATAAACACATTTCAAAAACTTTTCAATAACCTCAAAATATTTCATCTGGATAAAGAAATAATGTTGGTAACTTCATTCACAGACTTGTAAAATCCCTTCAATATCTCTAATCAGAATAAATTTAAAATAACACAATGCAAGTCTTAATCGAATCTGTATAAAACTATACAGGATGTTTCCAAATGTAAATATTTGAAAAAATGAATTTAGATTTATTCAGTCGGAGATCTTCGTATGAACGTATGATATACAAGTCATAACTCCAAAGTTACAGGGTGATAAAGTTTTCAGGAACACATTTTCTGACGAAAATATTTCGAAGAATTTGTAGTCAGGAATTGTAGAGTCAAAACCATGATAAAATAATCTTATATGCTCATTCAAACCTTCAAATATAAACTTCAATCATGTCCGTCAAATCAAATGAAATAAGAAACTTTCCAAATGACTTGGAAATTATTCATCAAGGTTTAAGGACGGATTAAGTGTAGCAGGGCATTACCAAACTACGTTCTAATAAAACAAAGACAGGTCCACAAAGGTCCTGTTACCTGTAGATCATTAAATTGAAAAATCCTTCGGAGTTAATGATGGCATTTATAATGGCAGATTGGCAATCTGTTCTTATAAATATGCAGAAAGAGGCGTTGAGACAGGTGCTTTGTTCGGTGACCCTTGACTTAGCGGTCAAACCGTAAATATGTTTACTACAAGTCTTTGCTTTGTTCTCTGAACAAGCGAAGACAGTAGAAGATCCATATATTTATCGTACTTTGCCTTCGCGCTTTTGGCTATTTTTATATCACTTTTATTAGCTCCACCTGCATGTATGAATGTTTACTTGTAGCCACCCTCCTTAAGGCTTGACTTTGCGATCAGATTTTCTTTGAACTTTGCACACCTATCGATCACAATGCATTCATCTGATTAAGATTTTCGGTCACCTTTATGAAAAATCACGCGCCCATAAATTTTATCAGTTTATACCTCGACTAAAGTCTGTCATGTATACCAAGAGGTAACCTTACACCATTTGCTCTTATAATTACTTGCCCAATAAAAAAAAATCATTTCGTGAAAGGAAGAACAAGGGGAGAACAAATGTTACTTTTCATCCCCCACATATAAATTAAAATCAACCCCTCCCCTCACCTTGCTCATTCCTGATCTCGTGCCCTCCTTTCCCAATTATGGACAGGACCGGCCGCAAGCAGCCGAAAATTCCCGTCATCCACCCCTGCTTGATGTCGTATGGGGGTGGCGGAGTGTCTGGTGTGCCGAAAGGGGATGCATTCTGAACTCCCTTCGTTGGAATGTCAATTGCAACCACAGGCTCGCTAGAACTTTTATGGATTGCACTCTGAATCTTCAAAATACTGAAAAGAAAAATTGGATTCAGAGATATAATAACAAAATTGAATAGGTCTCTTATAAATAATGTGCGCTCTAATATATAAGCTTTCTGTTATACAGGGTGTCAATTAGAGCACTTGCGAGGTCTAATTTTATTCGGAATGCCATATATATTTAGCACAATTAGAGCCATATTCACATCAACTTTATATGTGAAGGTTGTCACCCCTAAATTCTGTGTGTTAATTATAATTACAAGTTTTTGTAACACTAAACCGAAGTTCAATATATTCGTAATAATCTCATTGTCAGTTTATCTGTGATGAATCATTTTTCAAGACTACATTTGGGTTTAAAGAAAAATTAAATTTTCCAAATTTTCTGGTATTTTCTTGGATTTTCAGCACTTTTTCAAATTAAAAAGAATTCATCTCATCACATATATTTTAATTTGTAAATATATTTCGGCCTTTATAGCCTTCTTCAAAAAAATATTTCTGTAATTGAATAATTCTCTGCAAAAAGTAACCATATAAATAAAAATGTGGAATACAAATCTTGGACAAACATCACAATTTCTCAAAGAACGCATAAATGGTCATGAATACTGTAAAATAAGTTAAAAAACATGAACACAATGAAAAACATATAATGCAACTTGAAAATGTTTTAATTATATAAAAAGAGAATAATAGTAAAACACGTACGTATTAGAAATGATTTATATAAAAAAGGATAAAAATATATGAATGCTGAAACTGACACGTGAAGCTTTGCCCAATTTGTATTTCAATTCGATAAAACATGGATCTTCAAGCAACTTAAACTGTGCTGGAAGTTGGAAACTTAAACTATACAACATATTATATGTATTTAATGGAATCTAGAGATTTAATTGCATATTTAATTAACACCCACACAGAGTCGCGATTTGTTTTGAGTGATTGTCAGTTTTTATTATCATTCATAACTTTTAGAGTGATTTCGTGAAATTAGTACAAGCCATATTCGTCTAGAAGAAGTAGGAAGGGGTTCATGGCGTCTGCCATTTTGTGGAGTTTTAGTCACGATGGAACAGAACTCGGGGAAGCATCGTGCAGCCCTTGTTTTATTAAACTTACAAATACCCGATACCCTTTCTGGACTCCTTGTATTTTGAAATATTTAAAATATCATTGAAGAAAATAGTTTGGTAAGATGGAATTTAAGATTTGTATTTTTCGTTTTTGTTTATAAATTTACTTTTTCTAGAAAACTATTTAATTACGTAAGAATTATTTCGAAGAAAGCCAGAAAGGCCGAAACATGTAAAAATTAATATAAGGTGATGAGATAAATTTTTTTCAATTTGAAAAAAGTCCTCAGAACCAAAGTTAATATCAGAAGAAATCGTTTATACTAAAAAAGCACAAGGTAATCGAAGAATAAATAATATTTATTATTTATTTATATTTGTTTCAACTTCGACCTTATTTAAATTTCATACAAGTTACAACTCGATCGGATGAATATTGCAAGAGTTATCGAGGAAATGAAATTTCAAATGGTCATAACTCCTGAACCATTAGACGGATTTTGCCGAATAATTTGACCGAGAGAGAAAATCATAAATTAACTTAATAGCAATTCCCATGTAAAAGAGGAACCGATATATTTATTTTCGAGAAATTATTCTTGGTACTTCACTCATCATTTTAGAAAAATTATGATGATTGTCAGATAGATCATCAAAAAAAGCTTTAGACCTGAGAACTGAATTGAGCAGGTGCTGACTGATAATTTATGTGCATCAGAAATTCCTAAGATAAGATTCTTTCGTTAGATAGATTTTTGTCTCCAATAGCTAGAAATTGGGAAGTGATAATAGAATTGAATAAATGTCTTCCCTTATCTGTGCTCATTATTCTAGCAAATAACTTAACATTACTTTTCACAGGCGAACAAACAAGATCATCAAGTTTAAAACTAACTCCCTCGTCTATCGATCATTTCATGACGAATAACAAAAATTATGAAAGGTCAAAAAAATACTTCATTGAAATTTTGCAATTTTATATGTTTGAAAAAATGGGTGATTAATATGAGTGAAAACAATCAATGAAATGTTGAGAAATGAAGTAATCAGGTCCAAGGTACTACCAGAAAATGTTTCTACATGTTCATTTTTTTAGTTTTAAATATGTACACGTAAAAAATGCTTCAAAAATTACAGCTTACAATTTTGAATAAAAGAGGTTTTATTAGGAACAGATCATTTTAGTTTAATGATACTGGAACGGAAATTAACACAAAGGAGCAATTATTTTACACCAAAACTACAAGTGATAATATAGTAATTTTTATATTGAAGAACTACCTCTGATGTGTTTTGAAAATAATGACGTAGTGACGTAGCAACATCTTGTTGAAAAAAATTGTTCATGTCGAAATTTATCAGTTGAGGCCTCACACTGAGAAAAATATTTATTTGATTTGATACATCCTGCTTTGCCCTTAACAAAGGATTTCTTTAAAAATGGTTTTAATAAAGCTGTTTTTGGGCCAAATAAGGGATTTAGTTAACTGTTTCACTTTTCATGAAATACATCTTTTTCACACCAGAACATGTCTATTATTGAAATGGAATAAATACTCATTAGGGCCGAATAAATACTAGTTAATTCCAAAGAATGATTTTTCAGTACAAAAACATAATAAAGTTTATGTTGAAAAAGCATAATTGTATATTAATATTTATCTTCTATTGATTTAAAAAGCGTTTGGTTTATCATGAATAATTATAACTATTGAAATCGTAATTCTACAAATTAGGGTCAAATAAAGACTTTCTCAGGTACAAGAGTGTTTTTCTCAGTACAAACAATTTCAATAAGCGCTTCATTTATCATGAATTATCATTATTCAATCCTTCGTCTTCAATGTATTATCTACTAATAAACATTTTGTTGAATCAAACAAAAATCTTATTCCTGTCAAATCAATGTATTTGTTTCTTGTGAGCAATCGAGAACCTACTCGATTTTTACCTGTGGAAATGAAAATACTATAGGTACCTATAGTCAAATTAAAGTCAAGAATTTGAATGAAATATTTATTCTTCGACTCAAATTAACACAAACAACAAAATCTCATAACAATATATAAACATAATATATATATATATGTTGAAAAACATTAAGTATAAAACAAAACATATGTACATAAAATGGAGGGTGAAATATTGATTAGTATTTCCTAATGCTTTCGAAATTCCAAAAAGTATTTGATCAGTTTCCTAAACATTTAAAGACACTGTCTTGATTACAAACTTTGTTATGAATTATGCATAAATTCGGATCATTCATTTTATGAAGAGCTACAGGGAATATGCAAGTTAGAGACTTCAAATCGATCAACTATTTGGTGTCCAATAATGGATATCAATTTATAGATATCAGTCTCAGAGAGATTTGCCAAATCTTAGAATCTAATGCAGTTGTCTACAATCACTAGCTAAACTTAGATTTTTCATCTCAAAAAATAAATGTTTTACATCTAACGAGCTTTTTTATTGCACAATGAAGGCTCAAGTAGCGCCAAACAAGGTTCGTTTGTATAAATAAATTGAAATTGGCGCGAAAGCTTATATAGTTGTCTGAAATCACAAGCATAATTCGAATCTTTATCGCAGAATATAAGAATTTTACGTCGAATGAGCTTTCTTTAATGCACAACATATGCTCGAGTTGGGCCGAACAAGGATAGTTTGCTAGAAATAAATCAAACACTAGAAAACAATCAAACTATAGTAGGTAGTCGAAGAAGATTTGGCACCAAGTTTGATAAACATCTTTAAAAAGAATCTCATTTGGCTTAATTGCTACAGAAAATATAATGAATCCAATGAGAAAAAAGTGAATTGAAACATTTTTCCAACAGAAAACGAATTACCTTGGAATGTACGTCGATAATCCTCTAATCCATTTTTTAGTAGGAAAAACTCCAGTGAGCCTACGTCTGACTCTTCCATGGAAAAGTGCATATATTCATTTTCCTACTCGTATCTATCTTTCAAAAACAGAAAGAGAATAGGTATGGAATTGAAAAAAGTGCAATTTTTTCAGAGCATTAAAACAAGAGCATATAATTGAATTATTTTCACCTAAATTCAACTACACAAATCACTTGAAACAGATCAGAGCAAACTCAACAATTTTCCACATTGACCACAAATCTGAGAAAACGCACAAACACTTATCCCTTCGAACTCTTCAAGGAGAATAAAGATAAAGCACTGCACCTGCACTTCTCTTGAACTTCCTATAATATTGTATCCCGCCTGACCCCTAACCTCTCAAAAGGCCCTAATTGACTAAGAAAATGAAGGACGACACTATAAGATACCAAATTTCATTGGCGGAATCGTGAATAGTCAACACATGTGAATACCCGATATTATAACGGAAAATCTTGCGCGGAATTAGTCGAAAGCCCTTTGCAGTATCGCTCTTCCTCAGTGCAGATATACCGTTATGTCTTCGCTAGAAATACGCTACGCTGGATTTTTTTCCGAAATGTAGATAGATATTTAAATGTACCAAAGACTTGTTGGCGAAATTTCGACATGAATGAAAACAATTCTTGAGTCATTTGGATTTTGCAAGCCATCATATGAAGGTCATAATGCGAAATTCTCCAAGTAGTTGAAAGCCGGAGCCAATATTCAATCGAATCCCAACTCAATTATCCCATTAATTCATTTTTTCCGAATTTAAATATTCAATACGTCAATGTGGTAAGGAAATTCCTAACAATTCATTATTAGATCAATTAAAATGGAAATGGTGGATGTTTTATAAATTTAAAACTTGTTTTTTCACGCCAACTTATTATTATTAGCTATTGGAGTGAGGTCAAGTTGAACAATATTACTTTCATTGATGAAAATTCTATGGAAATTATTTTTTTTGTGAAACCTTTCATGATTAATGAATAATAAAGTGAAGCGCAGCTCAAACTCAAATTTTTCCATTTCCAGTATCACCCCTTGGAACAAAAATAATTGAATAAAAAAACTGAAATGATTGGAGATGGAGTATTACTTCTTATATACTTCATCAAACCGATATTGTATCGATCATCAGAAAAAAGTATTGGAGCATTTTTTTCACGTTCATTAAGTTTATTTTATTCAATTCGAAACCTCATTTCAGTTTTATATATCATATAATTTATCAATATTAACTATCTCTACATTTGCTCACTAATAAAAATGAAATAAACCAATTGATGTGTCTTATGATACATTTAATGGAAACAATATAGTCACAAATTAAACCGGCAAATTAGCAGCAACTTTTTTCTTATTTTCACTTCATTTTATTCATCTACTTGCAAGATATTTTTGTTTATTTTAAATATTTTAATTTCCCTCGGTCATTATTTTTCCATATCAAATTAATCATTGACAAATTAACTGAACAGTTCTCGATATTTCCCAAGAACAAACAAATAATATGTAGAATCATTATTTGGGCAATATCCAACTTTCAGAAAAGCAGAAAATATTTGAACATTGCCAATCTTGAATCCATATAATACAAAACTTTCCAATCTAGATGCATAACGCTCTGTGGTCCTGCAATTGAAGCTCTACAAGACCTACCTTATGGTCCCAACCCTCCCGCCATTTTCAATCAAGTTTCCTAATGAAAACTGATCCCACCAAACCAGAGGAGCTTCGAGGAAATGAAGAGACTCACCACACGGAAAATCCAGCCGATTGACGTCGACGCGGTATACGTGACCCCAAAGGACACGGAAAAGGTCGCAATATCCCTTTATCAATATTTCACCCTTATCGATTTTCTCCACCCCTACGAAGAACGAGGGGCGAACCGAGTTTGCAAGAAGGGTGCATACAAAAATGCAGTTCTATCCGGAATTACATCGTGGCATTATCACACAAGAATCTATAGGGATAGATTGACAGATAGAATATCGTGAAAATGTCAAATTAGGAAGGTCTAGTGTTTTATGAGTCTGGACTTGGGGATATTTACGACGGCGTGAAACCTGAGGATACTCTAGATGGGGTCTATAAAGGAGCATGAATTTGATTGCAGTTTTTCTAAGCTTTATGTCAATATGATACTGGTGATTACAATATAAATAGGTTAGATTTCACTATATTTGGACAACTTCGTAGAGTGGCAACCAACATTACTTCTGACTGTGTTCGGACAACTTCATAGAGCCACAACCAACATTACAGGCCGCCAGCTACAAGCAGAAAAGAAGGAGAGCTTATCTACTCAAAAGATATTGTGATTGTAGACATGTGGGTAAGACGGTAGCTCGCTGTTCCACTAGAACCAAGCTAGCAAACAATTGAAGAAAGTAAATAACCTCTTATTTCAATGTCCTCTTTTCAGGAATATGATTAATTGAATAAACAAGATACATATACTATTGAAGCCTTTGTAGAGTCAAAATATACGGGTTTGTTGCTTTTTATGTGTCTAAAAATGAATATGGCATCCACTGTGTTTTAAATTGGTCTCATTTTTATACTCTAGTCAATATTTTTTATTTTACTCATCAATCATTTTAAAGAGAAGAGTGCAAACATCATTGGAGGTACATTGTTGTCTGTCGGTGCTCTAAATTGTCTACAGGCATCGGAGCTTTCATCAATAAAGATCGTTTTGTCCACTAGAGACGGTAAACTTGTCCGTGAAATCTGAACGTTTTCAAGATTATCGGTTAACATTGGAACGATGAAGACAGAGTGCAAACAAACGAGAAAGTAACATGCCATAATATTCGCCAAGGCAACACCAGAACGTTTCTGCTGACCTAAAACGACGTTCAATAAAAATGCTTATCTCAGATCCAATCGGAATATTTTAATACGCTTAGAACTAATAATACAAACTTTCTAGATTAACAAGAGTTTTTTATGTAACCCATTCGTTTAATAACCTGGCCAATAAATGATAATTGAATTAACGGACTCTGAAAGTGAACAATTAAATTTATGTATGTAAGTATCGTAGATGCTTTTCGAAGAATAAGGGCATATCTCAGAACAATACTACAAAAATCATCAAAATCACTTATAAAACTATAAGTACCAAAAAAGCTTCCATGGCAAGGAGTAATACGGGTGTGATCTTGGCAGACCAAATACCATTAGACCGTTTGTCGGAAATACCCGAACGGCATGGTCATTGGCGTGCGGGTTGATTCAAATTATTCATTGAATAGGCGGAATTCTCGGGAAATATCAACAGGAATGAATTGAAATTTGGCATTAGGAAGGGAAGAGGTAGTAGAAATATAGTGCAAGTGAAATTTTTCTCTTCCTTGTTATAATTCGGGCGTTTTCCGACCTATATAGAAACTTTTAATATCTCGGAAACTACTCGATAGAACATTTTTATTTTCTAGATGAAGTTAGATGACACTATAGGGAATTCAACTATGAAAAAATTTTCGACTGCCCGACGGTCCATCATGTGGTTTTTCCGATATATATATAACAATTTTCCCATATCTCGGAAACCTCTCGATAGAACATTTTTATTTTTGGGATGAAGTTGGATGACACCATAGGGAATTCAACTATGAAAAAATTTTCGACTGCCCGACGGTCCATCATGTGGTTTTTCTGACATATATATATATATATAGCAATATTCAATATCTCGAAGACATTTTTTTTTCGCGATGAACTTAGATGACAACGAAGAAAACATTAGTATTTTATGAGATACATAATAAAGGCCATTTATCTTTTTATTATAAAGTTAGAAACAAAATCGCAAATGAGTTTCAAATAATTTTTTGAGAAGGCAGAATCTCTTGAAGAATTGCTTGTTCTTCGTCGTGAAAAAATACCAAACAATCTTGAAACTGAAGTGTTCTGAATAGCGGTTGATTAATGGATACCGCTAAGTTTTGTGAATATCGACAGGCTTCAAAAATTTTGTAAATACTCAAAAAGCTTCTTTTTCTCGGTATCTCATAAGATATTTTTCATGAGGTAATAGATCTTCTGAATTTACTGAAATTTTATTATCGTAGCTTCTGATTCTGAATAGATATTCGAGTTTTTCATATTCCGCGAGGTCGAAGAAATATATTTAACAGTAAGTTCACAAAGAAATCGTGAAATCTATATATTTCCTCTACATTTATTGTTGCCAATGTTGAATTTCACAAATCGAAAGTAAATAGATTGATCCATATCGTCGAATCCTCGAAGTAAGCATATGAAAGCAAAAATTATTTTCCAATTCATTATGATTCCATATAGGCCTATGAGCGTCAAAAGCTGTGAGTTACGAAATATTGCTCAGAGAACAACACTTTTATAGGGTTCACCGCTGATTCATTTTTTAATCTTTGTTTATTTAGGGTAGTCATTCTTTCATACCTACCTCAGTTTCTTTTCGAAGCGCTTGTGTTTGCGAATCTGGTTCCGGGCGGCACCATTTATTTATTACACCGGAACGCATTGTTAAAGAATAAACTCTTGAAGCAGGGAATTTTGCACGTTGTAATAACTAAGGCATTACCCCTTCAGGGAATCCGCTCTTATCTGACCAGCTGATTTTTTCGAGCTTGATATATATATATATATATCGGAAAAACCACATGATGGACCGTCGGGCAGTCGAGAATTTTTTCATAGTTGAAGTCTCTATGGTGTCATCCAACTTCATCCCAAAAATAAAAATGTTCTATCGAGAGGTTTCCGAGATATTGAAAATTGCTATATATATATATCGGAAAAACCACATGGTGGACCGTCGGGCAGTCGAAAATTTTTTCATAGTTGAATTCCCTATGGTGTCATCTAACTTCATCTAGAAAATAAAAATATTCTATCGAGTAGTTTCCGAGATATTAAAAGTTTCTATATAGGTCGGAAACCGCCCGAATTATAACAAGGAAGAGAAAAATTTCACTTGTACTATATTTCTACTACCTCTTCCCTTCCTAATGCCAAATTTCAATTCATTCCTGTTGATATTTCCCGAGAATTCCGCCTATTCACTGAATAATTTGAATCAACCCGCACGCCAATGACCATGCCGTTCGGGTATTTCCGACAAACGGTCTGCTGGCATTTGGTCTGCCAAGATCACACCCGTAGGAGTAATGAGCTCATTTTTCACAAAGGTAATCCATGTAATGATAATCAACAAATTACAGACTATTAAAAGTACCAAAAATAATTTATTTTTCTACATAATCTCCTCAGAAATTAATAAATGTAGTCAAACGCTTCAATAAGCATTAAATTCTCTTGGATTTTTTCTCAGTTCGATAATGCTGCCATCAGTTCGTTAACAGCTTCAAATTTCTGGCCTCGGAGATGTTTTTCAAATCTAGGAAAGAGATAGAAGTCCAGGGAGCTAGATCTGGCTAATAGGGATGGTCTTCGAGAAGTTTGAACCCTGATTCTTGAATTACAGCTATCACAACTGCACATCTGTAAGCCAGTGCGTTTTCTTGGAGAAAGAGCACTCGACCTCGCAGTTTGCTGCGATTTCCTTCTGTAATGGCCTTCCGTAACATTCTTATTTCTTATACCTTCAGTGCATCCAATGCGCAGAGACCTTTTTCATGTGCAATTCGTGGATAAAAATTCTTTGAACACAACTAATAAATCTGTAATATCAGCTACGTGCATGATGGCGACTTTTTCATCTGTAATCACGATATCTATTTTTGTAACATTGTCTTCAGTGGGCACGATGTTCATTCCAGTAGATCTTCTACCCAGCTTATTAGATTGTGTGGCATACTGCCCCAATGTTTACACCAAGTCGTCTGGTATGTCTTTGGTAGCCATTTTTTCGAATATTTGATAACAGCTCTTATTTCGTTTTTCTTCATTTCACACCAGTTATCAATATTCAAGACAATGTATCCCCCAGGAATCATGGTCTATTCATGCGATTTTAATAGGCGCAACCCAAAAAAAAATTTTAATTGAAAACGGTCTAGAAATACCTTATTATCAGTAATTTTAATCAAGCCGCGTATCTAGAAATGATAACCCCTAGTCCCTACGAGCCATGATACATCCAGAGAAAAAGCATCCGTTTGTTGAACCCAAAACTAAGGTGGTCGAGAAAATTTTTCATATTTATCGATCAGTAAACCCACTAATGTCAAAAACAAAACTGAAATCAGTTATGGAACAAGTTTCGAAAATCATAACAATAATATTTCAAAAATCTTCTTGCAGAAACCTCAACTGACCTTATTTCACTCTCAGTGTTTTTAACGACAATTTCCTTAACCATAGAGCATTCACAACACAGTATATCACTCTCCACAATCAAATTCACGCATATCCTACAACGTTTGATGCCGAAAACCATGCTGATCAAGCTCGTAGTAAACTGATTGATCGGCTTGGGTATCTGAAGCATATAGTTCGCAACCATGATGGATGAAAATCGTTAGAAAAACCGTTCGCACTCTGTGATCATCATACGTTTGCCGCACCGTCTCAAACTGAACCCGAACGCGTATTGGCGAACGGGTCGCCGAGCTGAATCCGCGATCACGTGACCTCTTATTTTGAAGAGCGATACGTAATCAGCAATTTGATTATTTGTTGTTATTTTCGGTATCTATTTGCTCTACGCTGCAGTAGGTATTACGGAGGATGGGCAAGGCTGAAAGGTCAAGGTGTATTACTGCAGATGATTTCCGTAGATGCAAGTGTCAAATGAGGTGATAAGACCCTATCTTAGTTGCAGAATTGCAATGGTCGCCATGCAGTAACAATTCCAGATAAACGCCGAGAATATTAGAGAGATAACAGCATTGTAAAATAATGTATTTTCGAGGTCACCAGGAATCTGGCGAGCGTAGCTAGATGCGTGAATCTTTCCATTGGATGCCTTATATATGCCATCTTCCTGTGGTGAGGCTCGTCCGTATCAGACAAGACTAATATTAAAGGAATTCCCTCAATTTCAAGAAATGATGGTTTGATTTTTAGTTACAGAGCACTTGATTGTCCCACGGATCAGAAATAGATCACCTCTTCCGAGTCAATCAGAACGGACTCTTGGAGGACCCCAATATGAGCTTGCTGATGCAATTTTCAGGACAACACCATAGAAATACGACAACAGAACGTCATACACGACAGAGCCGAACCAGTGCGGAGGAATTTAACGAAGTCCAAAGCCAGTTGCATTTTGATTTGGCTCCAGTCCAAACGGCCTCGGGCCATTCAGCTGTATCTATTATATGGCCGGCTTAGGATGTCTAAAATATTAGTGTGTGCACTTGGCATAATTTGAATGGAAACCTTGTTCCAAATCGTGGGAGATGGGGAAACCGGTTTCCCTCAAAACCAACCCTTCTAAAGTCCACAGACAGGAGTTGAAATAGAGATGTGTCTTCCGCGAACGAACGAATCAAATTAACCCGGTCTCAAATATTAATTGTTTATTTTGTTCGTTCAGAATGGACCAGAAATTTTTGTCTCAATTTTTGAATCTGTCGAGCAACGTCTACAAGCTGAATCTGATACCAGGATTTATAATTCGTGCCATTTGTATTTCGGCATTCTCTAAGCAAAATATCAGATGGTAGATATTCGTAAAAGGGTCGGGATTGGGAAATCCAAGAAGGGATATTAATAATAAAATTATTACTTTTACTACTTGCATTTGAAATTTGAGCATTGAGGTGCTCTTCTAAAAGGTGAGGAAAGTTACCGAAACCGCTACCTGAGAAGTACCTGATATGACCCCGATCTATTTCAAAATTCCAAAACCTAAGAACTGAAGGAATTAACACGGTGGATTTCATTGAGTGAACAGGTTGTTTGAACCGGCTCCTCACGATTGATCAGTATCGACCCGGTTCCTTGAAACTGAAGAAAAACTACATACACCGATTTTCTTCAAAAATATTTTTATTGAACAAGAAAATGTCCTCGAAAGAGGCGATATAGTGATCGTATATTTTCGAATATATAGATAATCATCCGAAATGAATATCGATAATCTTTTCAACCTTATGTAGTGATTTATAACAATAATAACAATGAAATTTTCGACATGTTTTCGTCATCAACTTTATCAGTGGATACTTCATATTTTCGTTATTGCCAAACACTAAATGCCAATCCTCCATGCACTCAACATCTGTTAATTGATAAATATTTACATAAATAATAATAGACTAAAGTCTTCGAGATTTCTATCTATTACCTTTTCGAGAAATTACTAAATAATGAGTCTTTAGCTCAGCATTAGTTCAACATAAATGAAGGCGATTTAAAAATAAACTTATTTCTTCTGAAACTTCATCCGAAAACACTAATGAAAATGTTGATGTGTTTAAGATTAATTACACATTTGGAATTACGTTTTTCTCAAGCCGATTCAAGATTCGCAGAAAATGTTAACATTTATAATACCAGGTATACCGGTATGAAGTGAGCCTCAAGATACAAATGTTTGGATAGGGAACATTTGTTGTGAACGAGCCTTTATTTTTTTCTGTTTGTTTGCTATGACATCTATGAAATATATTAAGTATACATCAAGTCATTGAAAAGACAACATCATATTTTTTAGTCGTGTTAAAAATGTCGAATTTTGTACCAAAGTGGTTATTTGCGGAAAGCATTAATTTATTGTTTTCATTTGAAGAAAAAGTGCTCCAGAGTCGCATCGAAAGCTTGTCGAGGCATCGAGGCAACAAGTAAAAGATGGTTTCAACAGTTCAGAAATAATGATTTTGATGTGAGAAAAGAACGTGGAATATCACCAAAAAAGTTTGAAGATGCCAAATTGCAAAACATATTGGATGAAGATGAAACTTTGAATCGAAAGCAAATAGCAGAAATGTCAAATGTTTCACCACAAACAATTTCTGATCGTTTAAAAGCTATGAGAAAGATCCAAAAGTGTGGAAAATGGGTGCCACATGAATTGAATGAAGATAGTTGGAAAACCGAAAAAACACTTGTGAAATTTTTATTCAAAGACACGAAAAAAAATCGGCTTTTCATCGGATTGTTACTGGTGATGAAAAATTGATTTATTTTAAGAATCTTAAACGGAAAAAATCATGGGTTAATCTGAAACAAACATCAACATCGACTGCAAAACCAGATCGATTCGGCAAGTAGATAATGCTGTGTGTTTGGTGGTACCAGAAAGGTGTCGTGTACCACGAGCTTCTAAAACCTGTTGGAAGCGTTAATACTGATATACTGATGGGCCACGGCAAGGTAATTTTGTTCCTGCGTCTGCACACAAAGCAAAACTGGTTCAGGATACAATCAAAACACTTGGCTGGAAGCTTCTAGCCCACCAGCCGTATTCACCAGACTTGGCTCCTTCCGACTATCATTTGTTTTCATCGATGGGACACGCATTGGCTGAGCAGCACTTTAAATTGGGTGTCTGGATGGTTTGTTTTAAGAGACGAACGATTTCATTGGCGTGGTATCCACAAATTGCCAGAAAGGTGGTCAAAATGTTTAGAAAACAATGGCCAATAATTTGAATGAAATGTTTTTCACTTTCCCACAAAAAAACTCTTATTTTATACCGGTACACCTGATACACGGGCCGTCACAATTACGGAACAAATTAATTTTATCAAAAGAAAAATAATTGCCAACAAAATCCTGAAACAGGTCAATCTTCGATTCAATTTCACCAAGTTACACCCTGTGTCATCTACATCAACCCTCTGAATTTTTGTTATGAAGTACTGCAAAACTATAACACAGGAAGTAATTTTGGCTTATTTGGCGCATAAATCAGAAAACCTCTAATTCTCCACTCTGTCGAGCATGTACCCCATGTTAAAGCGTACACTTTTAGTGATGAAAAAGGCTATATTTGATAGCCTCATTCTCAAACGGAAGAATGTTGGCTACAAAGCCAAAAATTCGGAAATCTCCAGCAGTGAGCAGATAAGTAAATTCATCATGTGAATTTAAAAAAAAATAAACGATTATAGGATAAAAAAGCAGAAGAAAAGAATTGACATAAATGTAAAGTGATGTGATAAACGACAAGGAACACATGTTGCTTGTGAAAATACCGGGTTCCAAAACATGTATTGAGAGAACTTTCGTAATAATTGGCCAAGAAACCTGCTGTTGTATAAGAAATATTTATCTTAGCGACCATCCCATAATCTACATAACAGATTATTCTTGAATTAGAAAAAAAGCAAAATGTTCGATTCTGCGTGTTGGTAAGATGATATAGAACAGTTCTAAGTGGAACACGATTGTGGCTGAAATGAAACTGAAAGAAAACTGTGTGTGTGGTTTGTTTTCAATTCAAAATATTTGTTCATTGATTATTTTTTTAAATTTATTTTATATCCTTCGTTTTATAACGCACTGTTTCAAACGAATGCAGTGCAAAGAATTAAGAACAAGCGCGCAAACGCTATTGGCCTCACGTCAGTGATTTCATAAATTTTATGAAGAATACTAAAAAGAAAAAAAAACACTAAAAAACGTATAGGTTGTCAGAACTTGCTGTCTTCTCACCGAAATCCTTTTTTTTTTTTTAACATCGCTGTGCACATATCAAAATTCAATATTTTATCTCACTCACCATTTGTTTATTTTTTCCCGAACATCCCACTCAAAACGTAAAACCACTTCAATAAAAAAAAATTAAAACTGAAGGACTAAGATAGTGCGAAAAATACTGACACTACCGAAAGCTACTAGATCCATTTTGGGGAACGAAAAGTTTCGAACTGAGGAGAAACGTTCGAAACACAAAAGATAGATAACAATTTTAGATAAGGTGTGAGGGGTAAGAGGTTTCAGATAAGAAGACGACAACAATAATGGGGAAGAAATAGCCTCCGGTTTCAACATGATTTGTTGAAAATCACAATGAATGGAATTTTAGTGGAGGTGAAAATAACCCATCATATTTGCTGCAACACGTTGACGACAATTATGGAGGTATGCGATTGTGTTTCATTTACAAAATACCTTTTTTTTGGCAAATAATAGAGGAGACATATTTCGTCATATAATAGACTTCATTTAAATCTCGATTTTTGTTTATTGATTTTTGAATACAACATTGATTTCGAAAATTTTTGATTAATTTATTTCAACTTGTTATGACGGCCACACACGCTACGGTTTGCCGGATATGTTATAAAGGTATACCTGCGCATGTAGACCGGAGCATGTGTGTTGCAGGTTTTCGACTTTACCTTTCGAAGGAGATCAGCTAAAGTTTTCATATATCCAAATATCACGGTCAAGTTTGTTATTGGACTAAATCCGTCGAATAGTTCACCAGTTATTAGCATTTAACATTTGGTTTCCTCAATAACTCCTGGAATATCCATCCGATCAAGTTATAAAATATTTATAATATATAATATCTAAAATATTAAGATTTTCGAAAATTCATTTCGAACTTTTATGAAACCATGGGAACGGAAATCAGTTTACCGAAACGTTGGTATAAGAACATCAATAAATGTGAAAATTAATAACGTATCCATCCAATCATTTCTTCAACTAAAAATATGAAATATTGAAACCTTAGACTATTAAAGAATAGACCCCTTTATTTACATTGAAAAGTGTCGCATCTGAAACTTAGAGCTGGTCGATTGTAACGTATTGAGCTGGTCCACTCAGGTCATAAAAAATTTTCATGTTGCCAAACTGAGCAAATAGTAGCTTTCTCTATTCCCCTATAATTGTGAATAAAAACTTTTTCTCCAATTTGCATTCAAAACATTGTATACAATTTCATATTTTAAATTGAAACTGTTTTATCGTATATATTAGCAAGAATTCAAAGAAAAACTTTAGTTGATTCCGTTATTTTATATCAGAGACCACAAATGGAAAGAAATTCAGATGAAAGTCAAGACAACGCTGCCGCATTCTGTGCTTGACAATTTGAAGGTCACATGTTCTTGAAGACACACGTTGCCTCCTCTGTATCCAAAATAAATACGCAAATTGAAGAAAATTTGTGAGATTTAGTATTAGGTTTTCATATTTTTTGTTGTTTATTACTTTTCATCGCACTAAAAATGGTTCGTAAGTGTGGAAGTTGTAGTAAAGACAGGAATTTTAATCCGAATTTATCGTTCTATAGGTAAGTGTATTGTTAGAACCGAGGTATTTAGTTATTTACATGTTCAGTAGCGTAGAAAGTTTTAATAGGGAAGTTTTCAATGAGATTATTATAAGATAAAATGAGGTTTTCTTTAATTAAGGTTCCCAGATGACGATGAAAAAAGAAGAATTTGGGCTTCGCTGTTGGGATGGTCAAGAATTTGTCCAAAGAAAGCAATTTTCATTTGTTCAGATCATTTTGACCCTGAAGATATTGTGACCCGAGTAAATGGAAAAAGATTTTATGTGGTGTTGCCGGGTGAGGTTCCACAAGAGACTTTCAATGAGGTTAAGACTTTCAATGAGGGAGTCGAAACAAATCGACATTTTACAAAGAAATGCTCTGTCTATCTTATATAGTCTAAGATTGAAACAAACAAAAATACTAGAATAACATTGACGTGTATACGATATTCCTTATAGTGTCATGTATCTCTTTTATTTCCGAGGATTTTACCTAGTCGTGCAGAAAAAATTTACCTGCTCGTAAAATTATTACACTCGTCCTTGTTGGGTACGGCAACCAAGTCCAGGTGTGGTAGCGATACTACACTTCCCTTGAAATGGTGGTTGATGTTATGCCCTAGGTACAGCGGGGGTGATTGCCCTCTCACTAGCGTCCCCTCTGGCGTATGCATGATGGCTCTGAAATAGATGGTAGAAGATTACTATCCACATAAAATATGTATTCAACCTACGCTGTAACCTTCAGGACACACGTTTATTATTGTTAGCTTTTGAATGGGTGAAAATATTAAAGGTCGTTATTTTAATTAGTTTTCAGCTTTAATTCTTCGTGAATAGAATATGGGGGTGATGAGAGTGTTGAAAGAGGGCGTTCACAAACTGTTCCACAAGAGTTAGGGATATCAAAGCATATCAAAGTACATTTGGTACCAACTTGAGAAATTTTCTTAATCTATATGTTTCTAATAAGTTTTTTTAAGAATCACATTGCCGTATGTATTCAACTGCCTTTTGCGAAGTGAAATATTGGGATAATTCTTCTAACTATATCTCTACTCCTGTCCTTTGTTCTGAAAAACAACCGTAATACTATGTTTTGCTGCAATCTAGTGAACATATCTTGAAGTCGAAGTAAATATTGGTGGCAGCCTGGGTATCTTTATGTGATTTCCAATAACACTTTAGCATATCATATTTTTCGTCATTTTCATACATTTAGAATTAACAGGCAGATATAGTATATAACATTACTAGCAAGGTAAGAGGGTTTTTACTGGCGAATGGAGGATACCTCCTTGAGCCAGTAAAACCCGTTACCTTGCTTGTATTGTTTTATATTTTATATTATTTGTTTCTCATTTTTAAAAAGGTTAGATAAATTAAAAAAAAAAATCTCAATTTGAATGTACCAAAAAAAAAAATAATTGAGGCAGCCAGCAGTGTAGCTTCGAGTTTATTACCTGCAAAATCAGCTTCAAGGTACGAGCGAGAATACGATGACAAAAAGTGGCAAAACAAAAATAGTGTGATTGGGTACCGTCGGGCAGTCGAAAATTTTTTCATAGTTGAAGTGTCTATGGTGTCATCCAACTTCATCCCAAAAATAAAAATGTTCTACCGAGAGGTTTCCGAGATATGGGAAAATGCTATATATATATCGGAAAAACCACATGATGGACCGTCGGGCAGTCGAAAATTTTTTCATAGTTGAAGTCTCTATGGTGTCATCCAACTTCATCCCAAAAATAAAAATGTTCTATCGAGTAGTTTCCGAGATATTAAATGTTTCTATATAGGTCGGAAAATGCCCGAATTATAATAGGGAAGAGAAAAATTTCACTTGCACTATATTTCTACTACCTCTTCCCTTCCTAATGCCAAATTTCAATTCATTCCTGTTGATATTTCCCGAGAATTCCGCCTATTCAATGAATAATTTGAATCAACCCGCACGCCAATGACCATGCCGTTCGGGTATTTCCGACAAACGGTCTGCTGGATTTGGTCTGTTAAGATCACACCCGTTAACTTGTAAAAATATTGCAAGTCTTAACTGTCAGCTTTACAAGTTAGTGATTTGATAAAATAAATTTTCTTGATTAATATTGTGTTTTTGGAACAAATGAAATATTCTATGTATGTTCAAAACTCAGATCAAAGAAGCACACTAAGCTTGTGAATCAAACAGCATTTAATAATGCTTGTTTGACAGTTCGCATAGACCACAGAGTAAAGAAGGGAGCATTAGGTCTAAAAGCGGGAATCGGAAAGGTTCATACGCATAGACTAATTCATATTACATAGACATAGACTTCTACCACAGTGTGGCCGATGCTACCGATTTATCGATATTTCTACCTATTCGAATCTACAGATATAATTTATAGAAATCTACCGAGTTTTGAGTTTCTTAGATATAATGTCGAAATGAAACCTTTCACCGAAATTATTGAATCTTTCACAGAAAAAATTCGAATCGGTATCTGAATGTATTCTATCATACATACCCCTTTTAAGATTAGAATGACTCCAGAAGGCACGAACTCTAGTCTCTAGTAAGGTCGAGTCGAGTTGTAAATTATAATTTTATGTGCCCAGTTTCATTTCTGAGGGCTTTTTTGGTATACCTAAATTAGTATTTTTCAATTTGTATCTAATGACTTTATTTCATGCATATATCAAGTTTCAATTTGAAGAAAACGAATCATTTTGTGATTAAATGTTTCTATTTTCAAATTAATCATTGTGAAAATCAAGTTAATGAAAAAAAAAGACTGCTACGGATTTCCCTCCATCATCTACCGAATGGTGTTTGGACTTTTGGCAACGCTGATCATATGATATACAGGTGATATTTATGACTTGAATAATCATTTTAATGATTTTGATATTCAGAATATTCTATTGTCAATGAAATTGATTTTCGGGCTTCAGGAACGGCAGAACCGGACTTTGAAAATTTCTACCAAAAAAATTCAAAGTCCGATAAAAATCAAAAAAAGCGTTGTCGCACCATCTGACGCTATTGAGGTTGTTAATTTTGATATTCAGAATACTCTGTTATCAATGAAATTGATTGTCGGGCCTCAGGAACCGCAGGACCGGACTTTGAAAATTTCTACCAAAAATAATTCAAAGTTCAACAAAATCAAAAAAAAAAGCGTTGTCGCACCATCTGACGCTATTGAGGTTGTTAATTTTGATATTTAGAATACTCTGTTATCAATGGAATTGATTGTCGGGCCTCAGGAACGGCAGGACCGGACTTTGAAAATTTCTACCAAAAATAATTCAAAGTTCGATAAATATCAAAAAAAGCGTTGTCGCACCATCTGACGCTATTGAGGTTGTTAATTTTGATATTTAGAATACTCTGTTATCAATGGAATTGATTGTCGGGCCGCAGGAACGGCAGGACCGCACTTTGAAATTTCTCACCAAAAAATTCAAAGTTCAACAAAATTTAAAAAGCGTTGTCGCACCATCTGACGCTATTGAGGTTGTTAATTTTGATATTTAGAATACTCTGTTGTCAATGGAATTGATTGACGGGCCTCAGGAACGGCAGGACCGGACTTTGAAAATTTCTACAAAAATAATTCAAATTCCGATAAAAATCAAAAAAAGCGTTGTCGCACCATCTGACGCTATTAAGGTTGTTAATTTTGATATTTAGAATACTCTGTTATCAATGGAATTGATTGTCGGGCCGCAGGAACGGCAGGACCGCACTTTGAAAATTTCTACCAAAAAAAATTCAAAGTTCAACAAAATTAAAAAAAAAAGCGTTGTCGCACCATCTCACGATATTGGTGCTGATGGTTTTGATATTTAGAATACTCTGTTATCAATGGAATTGATTGTCGGGCCTCAGGAACGGCAGGACCGGACTTTGAAAATGTCTACCAAAAATAATTCAAAGTTCAATAAGTATCAAAAAGCGTTGTCGCACCATCGACGCTATTGAGGTTGTTAATTTTGATATTTAAAATACTCTGTTATCAATGGAATTGATTGTCGGGCTTCAGGAACGGCAGGACCGGACTTTGAAAATTTCTACCAAAAATAATTCAAAGTCCGATAAAAATCAAAAAAGCATTGTCGCACCATCTGACGCTGTTGAGGTTGTTAATTTTGATATTTAGAATACTCTGTTATCAATGGAATTGATTGTCGGGCCTCAGGAACGGCAGGACCGGACTTTGAAAATTTCTACCAGAAATAATTCAAAGTCCGATAAAAAATCAAAAAATGCGTTGTCGCACCATCTGACGCTATTGAGGTTGTTAAATTTGATATTTAGAATACTCTGTTATCAATGGAACTGATTGTCGGGCTTCAGGAACGGAAGGACCGGACTTTGAAAATTTCTACCAAAAATTCAAAGTCCGGTCCTGCCGTTCCTGAGGCCCAACAATCAATTCCATTGATAAGAGAGTATTCTAAATATCAAAATTGACAACCGCAATAGCGTCAGATGATGCGACAACGCATTTTTAAATTTTGTTGAACTTTGAATTATTTTTGGTAGAAATTTTCAAAGTCCGGTCCTGCCGTTCCTGAGGCCCCGACAATCAATTCCATTGATAACAGAGTATTCTAAATATCAAAATTAACAACCTCAATAGCGTCAGATGGTGCGACAACGTTTTTTTAAATTTTGTTGAACTTTGTTTTTTTTGGTAGAAATTTTCAAAGTGCGGTCCTGCCGTTCCTGCGGCCCGACAATCAATTCCATTGATAACAGAGTATTCTTAATATCAAAATCAACAACCTCAATAGCGTCAGATGGTGCGACAACGCTTTTCTTGATATTTATCGAACTTTGAATTATTTTTGGTAGAAATTTTCAAAGTGCGGTCCTGCCGTTCCTGCGGCCGACAAACAATTCCATTGATAACAGAGTATTCTAAATATCAAAATTAACAACCTCAATAGCGTCAGATGGTGCTACAACGCTTTTTCTTGATATTTATCGAACTTTGAATTATTTTTGGTAGAAATTTTCAAAGTGCGGTCCTGCCGTTCCTGCGGCCCGACAATCAATTCCATTGATAACAGAGTATTCTAAATATCAAAATTAACAACCTTAATAGCGTCAGATGGTGCGACAACGCTTTTTTGATTTTTATCGGAATTTGAATTATTTTTGGTAGAAATTTTCAAAGTCCGGTCCTGCCGTTCCTGAGGCCCGACAATCAATTCCATTGATAACAGAGTATTCTTAATATCAAAATTAACAACAACTCAATAGCGTCAGATGGTGTGACAACGCTTTTCTTGATATTTATCGAACTTTGAATTATTTTTGGTAGAAATTTTCAAAGTCCGGTCCTGCCGTTCCTGAGGCCCGACAATCAATTCCATTGATAACAAAGTATTCTAAATATCAAAATTAACAACCTCAATAGCGTCAGATGGTGCGACAACGCTTTTTTTAAATTTTGTTGAACTTTGAATTATTTTTGGTGGAAATTTTCAAAGTCCGGTCCTGCGGTTCCTGAGGCCCGACAATCAATTTCATTGATAACAGAGTATTCTGAATATCAAAATTAACAACCTCAATAGCGTCAGATGGTGCGACAACGCTTTTTGATTTTTATCGGACTTTGAATTTTTTGGTAGAAATTTTCAAAGTCCGGTTCTGCTGTTCCTGAAGCCCGAAAATCAATTTCATTGACAATAGAATATTCTGAATATCAAAATTATTGACTTCAATATCGTGAGATGGCGCGACAACGCATTTTTTATTTTTGATGGACTTTGCATTTTTTCCAATCCCTCTGTACCCTCCCTGAAGCGTGACACTGTATTTAATCGAAGGTAGCACTCTTGTCAGTGATTATGACGGAATGCCGTCTGAAAATTCCTGAGCGATGAGTTTATAGGTTTATAGCGCGGAGAGCGGTTTGCGGTCGCTAGGTTGAACAAAGGAAAGGCCCAATAACAATTGTCCTGGAATAATCCCATTAGGTGACCAGGTTTCTATGTCAGGAGACTTCGTGATTCCAAAAATTCGACAAGTATACCAAGAAAACATCGTCCCACTGAAGGACACGTCTCGCCACCAGACTGGTGCCGGATCAGGCACTTAAAAAATACTGAAACACGGTTCGAACCCACTGCGACAGGAAAATCAATAAATCCCTCACGCTTTATTTCACGTCAAGGGTTACGCTAACTGCAAACCAGATAAACGCATTATCTCAGGCGATTTTTGTAGCAAACGAAACCTTATCTTGGTCGCGCCGCGTCTGGGAACCTATAATTCATAACAGTGCTTTGAAAGATTGGATTAGTTTCAAGGAAAACTGCAATTGCAAAACGGGTAAATTGATTGTAGCGGTGTATATTGCAGAGTGATTTTTGCAGTATTAGAAGCGATAAAACTGCTCGGATATGAAATTGTGAAATTGGTTCGGTGAGAACAGAGGTACAGATGGATTTTATTATTTCTATGAGATACAACACTCGGGAGAATTACAGCTTGGAAACGCTTGATTGGGATCGGAAATCAACCTCAAGTTTCACTATTTTTGAACGCTTGTTCTAGATAAGAAAACTAGTACAACAGTGTGCTATAAAACTCAAATATGGGTTGCCGTCGCTAGGGGATATCGTACCAAAGTATCCCTTAACTTGGTTGCAAAATTTGATCTATCGAAGCGCTTTATTGAATTTTTATTTATAATTACAATTCATTTCAATAGTTTGGCTATGGTCTCGTTTAAGAAAAGAATTAATAAATTATTATATTATCAGTGAAAGTTGTTTTATTTATTTATGTATTTATTGCCAATATACACACAGTTAGTTCGGTGTAAAATGTCATTAAAATACTTTACATTTTAAATAATCAATCAAAAGAAGTGAAAAAGTACAAATCAACAGAGTATCAACTTATCAAGACCAATCCTCAATCTATAATCGGGTAAACAATATTAATTTAATTCTGACTTTTTCAATTTACAATAAATACATATGCAATAATATTATGAATTCAATTCAATTCTTACGTATTCCTTGTAAATAAATGATTTTTTTATTTCGTGGGTATGGAATCTCTTTTGAAAAGACGTTAAGGCTGTCCTTCAAGCGACTTTTCGCAACTTCATTTGTTGCTTTTTCAAAGCTCTACAAATACACACAGATTATTATAAAGAACATGGTTTTATGACTATAGGAATACCTCGGAAAAATTCAAAAATTCATGAACTCTAATTTAAATTAGATAGACGTTTCCCACTTCCGAGATCTTCCTATAGTCATAAAACCATGTTCTTTATAATAATCTGTGTGTATTTGTGGAGCTTTGAAGAAGCAACAAATAAAGTTGCGAAACGTCGCTTGAAGGACAGCCTTAACGTCTTTTTAAAAGAGATTCTATACCCACGAAATAAAAAAATCAAATATATTGAATTTTTATTATTCATATTATATATACAGGGTGAGTCTTTAACCACTGCGTTAATTTTAACCATAGATTTTTGAGTCAAAAAGAAATATTTTCTTCTTATAATATTTTTCCAAATTTCCCCGGTTCAAAAGATATAGGGTGTTGAAATTTCATAAAAAAATTGCTTTTTCACCTGTGATATTCAAACGATAATATCAATTGAAATGATCTCTTGTAGAAGGTTTTTGATAACACTCATGCATATTTTGGCATCAACAGATTTATTCCATTTCCTGTGAGTATCTCACAACTACTGTTCAGATTGGTTAAATTCCATGAAAAACAAATATCAATTGAACTAAAGGTCCGTATCTTGAACTTCCTAGAATCATTAGTCTTTTTTGCAGATAAAATCATTCATCATCTGTTTTCCTAAATTGCACCATTTTTGAGATACTTGAAGTTGAAGGAATTGAATCGATATAATCATCTGATGAAACATGAGTGAGTGAATTATTTCTTAGAGGGAAAATAAACAATTCAGATTCAATAGTGGATGCTGTGGAAGCTAATTTTCATTCAAACTAAACTGGACTACAGAGGGCAATTTGCCCAATGTGAAAACTTAAAATGCTCATAACTTTTTAACGCAGCTGAATATAGAAAAACGGTATCGTAAAAAAATGTTTCTGTTGATCCCAAGAACCTATATGGTTCAAATTAACGCATTTCAATTGATATTGTCGTTAGAATATTACAGGTAAAAATGCAACTGCACTGGAAGCGCGGGGCTTAGTGAGGCGGTAGAGGAACATGTGATCCATCTTTAGTACGAGTTTGACCTCGCTCGAGTCATTTGGTTGGGCGTAGCGATTGTTTTTGTGAAACAGTTTTTTTTATTTTGTTTTAAAAATGAATGACATCGATTTCGAGCAACGGTGTGCTATCAGGTTTGGCTTCAGACTTGGACACAGTGCAACGGAAACTCTTCTTAAACTTCAGCAGGCCTACGAAGATAGTGTTTTGTCACGGGCCCAGGTTTTTCGGTGGTTTAAAGCATTTTCAGAATGAAGAGAGTCGATTGAAGATGAACCACCAAGCGGAAGGCCTTCATCTTCAAGAACCGATGAAAATGTCGACAGAATTCGGAGTCTTGTGCGCTCAGATCGTCGGTTGATAGTCAGAATGATTGGGCAAGAGTTAAATTTGACTCACACTACCGTTCATCAAATTTTGACAAATGAATTGGGATAAGAAAAATCTGCCCAAAAATGGTTCCAAAAAACCTTTCGTTTTTGGCCAGTGGCTCCTCAGTCCCCTTATTCGCCTGACTTGAGTCCTTGTGAATTTTTTCTCTTCCCAAAGTTGAAAAATTACCTCAAGGGAAATAATTTTGGGACAGTCGAAAAAATTCAAACGGCTGTAACCGACCAGATGACCAGTTATTTCAGTATCGGAGTTCCAGCACTGCTATAAGGAGTGGAAGAAACCTCTCCAGCGCTATGTGGCCTCAGAAGGGAGTTATTTTGAAGGTGACAATATTGAATTGTAATTATTTTCATACTAAAAATTTTTAAAAGATCAGTCTCCTTACTTAATTTACAGACCTCGTATCTTGTTGGGACCAATTGGGACAGATTTCAGAATCATCAATCTCCCCTTCGGAAACAAATGAAACCATCATTCCAACAACGAAATTCTCACCATAAATTCAGAACTTTTGATCGTTTCTTTAACCAAGCTGAATTTAATTCCAAATTTAATTTGCTCTCTCAAGCAAACGACGCGTTTCGTCCAAATTGTGTCATATCATGTTTGTTTATTGTTGTTTATTGAGGGTTGGCACTCGTCTCAGAAAGTGCTCTTCAACATTCATAATAAACTATATCTAACATTGAGGATCCCCAATTGTACATTCAGAATCTTAAATTACATGTCTGACAGTTTCCTAGTTGAATGATAAACTTGGAACGAATATTGTATTGTACTAATAGTTTTGCTGTAGTTTCCTGTAATCCGTTCGAATGTAGTGGAAATCTTCAAGCAAAAAGTGACGCAGAGTGTAGGAAAATATCGGAAAACGAGGTTTTAAATCTCTTCTCTTTTAAATCTGAGTTTGTGAATTGCGAAATCTCTCTCCAAGTAAACACACATTCTCAATAGTATATATAGTTTATTTTTCTTTACATTTGTTTTGGCGAAAGCGAAAATGAATGTACCAAAAAAAAATATTGAGGGAGCCAGCAGTGTAGCTTCAAGTTTATTACCTGCAAAATCAGCTCCAAGGTACAAGCGAGAATACGACGACTTCAAAAAGTGGCAAAACAAAAACAATGTGATTGGGGTAACTGAAGATGTTTTGTTGGTCTACTTGAATCAACTATCAGCTAGATTCAGCCCTAATACTTTATGGGCAAAATGGTCTATGCTGAAAAGCTACTTGAAAATGAAAGAAAATGCTCCTGTTCCCAGGTTTGTTTTCCTCGAGGTTTTCTTTAAAAAATTTATTGAAAAATATGACGTTTAGTTGTAATTAGCAGATTTCAAAAGGTAATAGCGTTTCTGAAACGAAAAACTGAGCGTTATATGCCAAAAAAGGTATTAAGTAAAGAAGAGGCTGAACAATTTCTTTTACATGCTCCTGATGACCAGTGGTTGCTGGCGAAAATTGTAACAATATTTGGGATTTTTGGATGTTGTCGATGTGACGAAATTCTCTACTTAAATATGAATGAAGTAGAAGATATGGGAAAATACCTTATTTTGGCATTGCGGCAAACAAAAAATTCAACAACAAGAAAATTCACCATAACCGATGATGGCTGCAGCTTCGAGCCCTGCATGTTATACAGAAAATAAGTAAATCTTCGGCCTCCTGGAACAGAAAGCCTAAGATTTTTTTTCACATACCGACATGGAAAGTGCATTTCCCTTAACGCTAGCCAGCACACTATTGGTGGTGTCCCAAAGCAAATAGCAAAATATTTAGGTTTAAAAGAACCAGTTATACACCGGCCACTCTTTTCGCAGAACTGAAGCCACTATGGTTGCGGATTCGGGTGGAGATATTTTAGCACTAAAGCCTGCAGGAGGGTGGAATAGCACCGAAATTGCGATAAGTTATGTCGATGATTCGCTCAACAAAAAAATCGAAATGTCGAGCAAATTATTTGGTAGTAAGGAGAGTACAAATCTTCTGCAGTCCACGAGTTCAGCAGTTTCTGAGTCAACAGATGGTTCATCATCATCATCAGTATCAACTCTTTCATCATCAAAAATCTGTGTTACTGGAAATAACAATTGTACCTTGATTTTCAACATATATGACGATAAAACAAAATTTTCTAATGTAAATAATACTACTAACTTCTAAAAATTTTGCTAGTCAACTGTCAGTTTCACAAGTTAGTGACTTGATAAAATAAACTTTCTTGATTAATATTGTGTTTTTGGAAACTGACTTCCTTCTTCCTTCTTCGAGCAATTATAAGTGTACGTCCACCTAAATAGCCAAGAATTCTTGAGATTTGCAAACAGATTGGAAAAATTGGGTCCGAAGTTATCAATGTTCATCATTTACTTTCCTTTCGATTGCATTCGGTACTCTTAAAGTTCACCACCACCAAGCGTCTCGATTAAAACCTTCAACCATAACAATGCTACCATAAGACCATAAAAGGAGCAATGATTGATGCCAGTAACAAACGAAATAGGCCAACGACCATCGTACAACTCTGTAGTAACTGAAATTCTTGCGCTACCCACCTGAACGCAATGCCAGGTACAGGAAACGTAAATTAGAATGCAGTATTAATCCCAACAAAAGGAACAGGTTCACTATCACAAAAAAGCAGCACAAACACAACGTCCTCCTTTTCAACGCACATTTTTCCAAACCATAGGCGCGGGAAAACCGAATTATCCGATCGATACAAGTCGGGAAATCTTGAAGACCCGTTTGTTGAAACTGACAGACAGAACGACGGTTGCGTGGCTCGCAGCTCACGGTCCCGTTCAATACTGTTGGTTGTCTACACACCCACGACGTTTCGCTCTTTCGCGACCTCTCTCTCTTCGGGGACAGCGTCGGAAGAGAGACGCCATAAGAGGTATAAAAGGGTAGAAGAGAGATGAAACGGTTGCGGCTCCAGGAGATGTGCATGCATCGCCGAAGCAGGTACTTGATACAGAAAGAAGCCTATAACCTATGTGAACAATGGGTCTTGATGCCACCTTGCCCTTGTCCATGAAGAACAGGTATATAAGATTCAAATTTGATGGTGTATCAGCTTCCTTGAATAAAAAACGGAGGGTCTGAATGGAATATAATTTTCAAGCGACGGATATGGTTTCATATCGTTTTGTATGGTATTTCGATTAAATAATAGTGCTTTTTTCACCGAGAAAAAAGATAATCATAAAAGATAGCTGAAATTTGTTATTCGGTTTCAAGAAGAACTTGATCGTTATAATTTAGACAAATTGATTACTATTATTATACAGCAAATATTACATCTCATGAAAATTTGTTGACACTTCTAACAGCCATTGGAATTTTCTCATTTTGTATATCATCGATTTGCATCTAATCAAATCCAACTTACATCAAATTGCATTCAGTGCAATTATCGGTCGCTTTGACTGCATAATTGAGTTTGACAACTTAATTGGAAATTAATTTTAAAATATCACGATTCGATAAAGATAATGCTGGAAGTATAAATGCCCTCATAAGAGAAAAAACACTACCCAATGCCATGAATACGTGTGGGGTGTATTTATAGATTTTTGCCATGAACGAATATACGAATTCAATTAACACATCAATGAGAAAGAAGCTACGGGAAGATCCATATAAACGAAACTATCTTTCAGTATTTTTGAATTTGTTATTATTAAAATGATATTGTTATGAGATGAAAATACTCCTGAATGTCTGATGCGTAAATTTTACCATATTATTCCAATCTAAGAAAGAATCAGAAAAATTAAGAATAGCCCAAAAACCATTTTGAAATATATATATGGAATAATTATTGATGAGATGAGATATTGTTTCTTCGGCATATCCACATTCACAACTTGCGTTTGGAGCTGAGTTCCAGCTGAATAGTATACTATTGGTACGACCATGACCTATTGTCGAACGATTAAGAACTGTCCAAATTTTTCTTGGAACTTCGAAACCATGTATTTTTTCAGAAAGATCAGAAATGAGATCCTTATTGGGCATTTCATAAGAGTTCCACTAAATCTTACATAATTCTTTATTGCTAATGTTCATATCGAAGAACTTGATATACCATAATGGTTTACGTGACTTCAATCTGGGAGTTCTATTTTGTGGAATGTACAAAATAATTGGAAATAAATTAGGAAATTATATTTGCTCCAAGATTTCAGAGCTGAATATATTTGAGGGACTTCTTTCTTCAAGAGTGGTCTTCTAATAATAAACACAGAGGCTTCTTCAAGTTGCCCACATCGAAGATGAAAATAAAGAGACCAAGGCAGAAAAAAGAACTGAATAAAAAAATACTTATCAAATTCGTTTGAAATTTGTAACCCATTGCAAGAAAGAATCGGAAATACCCATGAATAGCCCTAAAACCATCTTGAAATTATCTTGACAATTATTGATGAGATAGGGTATTGTTTCTTTTTCATATCCACATTCACAACTTGCGCTTGGTACTGAGTTCCATCTGAATAGCATGATATGACCTGTTCTCAAACAACTAAGAACTGTCCAAATTTTTCTAGGAACGTCAAACCCAGGAATTTTTTTGCAGAAGGATCAGAAATGAGATCCTTATTGAACATTTCATAGTAAGTAAGCATTTATTAGTCCCTTCAGACATATAAAAATGTAGAACATAAGAGTTCTACTCAATCTTTCATAATTCTTTATCGCTAATGTTCATTTTGAAGAGCGTATTATACGTGACTTCAATCTGGCAATTCTACTTTGTGGAATGTATCAAATAATTGAAAAGAAATTAGGAAAAGAATGATAATTGCTGCAAAAATTCAGAGCTGCAGTCTGTCTGCGAATATGGGGAGGGACAAACTGGTGACCAATAAACCTGTGTAGATCTTATGGTGCCAGTAATCATTCTCATGGATGTATTCAATTGTGCATCGATTTTTTGTATGTGCACTATTAAACCAAACAGAGCAACAATAATCAGCTGCAGAAAAGACTAGAGATGCTGTGCGTGAAGTTGAAGCAACAGCACGCCATGATGATCCAGCTAATTTCTGAAGAATATCATTCCTAGTTTTCAGTTTTAGGCTCAGATAATCTAAATGAGCCTTGTAATTAAGATATGAATTTAATTAAACTCCTTAGTATTTAGGATAGAAGTTATGATCGACAGGAGAATCATTGAATGTTACAGCTAATTTCCTATATTCCTCATGGTTATTCAGATGGAAACAAGATAGATACCTCTGTTTTCTGGGGTTGAGACATAATCGCCACTCAACAAAATAATTCTTAAAAATCTTCAAAACAGATGATAGTATGTTCTCCAGAGTATGAAATGTTGGTATAATTTTCAATGAGATTTACAATCCCATAGAATGAAAATAATGGGGTAGTAATTCACATTTATAAAAATTGTTGAAAAGAAATTTTTTTAAATATAAAATAAGTAATGTGAGCACTTAGTCAATTTAACTACTTAGTGATAGTATATATAGTATTATATGGTCATGTGTCTTTCGGGAAGACTCTTTATCGTTCTCTTTTAATGCTTGAGCCATACAATATTGAAGATTTTTTTTGTAGGGATATTGTAGTGAATATTTGAAAATTTTTCTTTTTGGATGACCTGTTTTCCTTTCTACATATTTTGTATATATGGGAAATCAATAAATTATTTTTATTGTTATTGTTATAAATACTTTGATAATGAAAATATGCATAAACTCCATACATAGTATGCACGAGTTTATCTGTAATGTCAATAAGAGTTCTGTTTTTGTTTTGAATTGTATTTTGATAACAGTAATTATTCAAACATTTAGACCTCCATTTTAAAATTTGATTCGCTTAGTTCAAAGATCTAGATCTTAAGCAAAGGCCTCTTTCCTCAGAAACAGTCAAATCTTTGATCGCAAATCAAATTGGGAAAAAATTCCAATTTCTAATTGTCGATCAAGCGCTTCATGAAACCCACCATTAATATACCATAATAATACTGCAAATTCAAACGTAAGTTATATATTATAAAATAATCCTGTCCACTTTTCTTGTCTAGAATTCCATCAATAATTGCAGTCATATCTGTCATGTATTGGATCAACATTTAGTATCAAACACACACATACAAACCCCTTCAATGGTTGCCAATTCGTTCCCATGTTCCGGTCCCCCCAGGAAATAATGTAAGTCTGACAACAGCGTGACGCGGTCGATGCGTTCCTGCTGACGCCCAGTTGGCGCCCGTACCGCATAACCGCAACGTTGGAAAGGGAAACGCGCTTCCGCCATGACTATTCAGTAGAGCAGCTGCGTCTGAACGGGACGGCATATTTTAAAACGATAAATTAGACACTCTGCATTACCTATACGTCATGTTAGATACTAAAAAATTCATCGAGTGTGTGAAGAACAATCCTTCGATATGGAATAATAATTCAGCAGGTTATGGAGACCGGCTATTGCGAGAAAACTGTTGGAAGATCATTGGTCAGCAAATGTTCGAGACGTGGGATGAGAAAAGCGAGGACGAACGTCACCATGAAGGTAATCTGAGCTTTATGTCGTCACTGTTTGTTTCTCATCATGTTTGTGCGAATATACGGCAACCGCGCTTGTCTTTGCAACCGCCAGTATGTGATTTTAGTTTGAAAATATTCGGTCTAGATAAATTGGGTTCGACTTCCTGATGAACAATCCGTGGTCCGTGTATACTCGCTATCTTACAAAAGAGATGAGTTAAAAGTTCAATATTATCAGTATAGATTAATGTTCAAATTCGTTGATGGGTCAAATCCGTCGAATGGTTCAGCAGTTATGGGCGTCTGAATTTGGTTTCCTCAATAACTCTTAGAATATCCATCCGATCAAGTTGTAACTTGGAAGATGCCTGAGTGAGATTGAAACAAATAGGCCTACAATTTTGTAAAAATCTTCTTGCTAGAAAATTCCTGAAAATTTCCCGAAATAATTGTTTATGATATGAGTGTTAAAAGTGACATTTCTTTTGTGAATGATTTTATCGAGAGTACCTTTTATTCAGTTTAATGTTCAAATATTTCCATTTTTTTCAACTCCTTATCAAATAGGGTTTTAAAAATATATGCAATAAAATGTACAATATAGTCCGTCCCTGATAAACTAAACAAGCTAATTTTGTTTTAAGGGCCAGTATTTTGAGATATCCTTACTATGGTTTATCATATTAAATTTTCATTAAATTATATTAAATCATACATATACAGGGTGTTCCTAAATTGAACGTACAAACGAAAAGGGGAGATTCCTTAAGTGAGTTTAAGGAAAAAAGTCTCATAAACATGGAGTTGCAAACGTTTCGTTTTCGAGATACAGAGTGTTGAAGTTTGAATTTTTTTCAAGTTTCACTACAGGGTGATATTTTTTCTGGAAACCTACCACTTGTTCTTCTGCAGAACTTTTTTTGGTGAGTTAATTTGAAAAAATGTAAAAAGAAGCTACGTTCTTATACTAAACTTTTCGGTCTCATGTAGTTTTGTCGTATCTACCAAAGATTTCAGGAAAAAAAATTTTGAACGATTTTCTAAATATTCTCGTAACTATGATAGGAAGGCCAGTTTGTTATCTGTGGTTAATGAATTCAGTGCCAGTTTTGACACATCAAATTATTGAACGTTTGTTTTTTTTTATAGTTCAGTCAATCTGTCGAAAAATAAATCGTTTTGACGGTATAATTACCCGCTCGATGAAATTTGGTACACTTGTTGAAAATGGTGTAACTAAGCTACCTTTGTGATGTCCTCGCTGAAATGTTAGCGGTTTTTTGAAAAACTCAAAAAAACTCAGAAAAAGTAAAAAAATGCATTTTTCTCGAATTGTATGCATCGTACAGAAAATTTTATTGAACAAAAAATGTAGAGGACGTTGCGATCTACATTTTTTGTCATTGGTGCAATGCTGCACGACTAAAAGCGCACAAAGTAGGTGGCGCTAAAGTATCAAAAAAAGTGTTTTTCATGTTTTTCGCCCTGAAAATGTTGTTTTAATGCAAAAGTTTAAATGTAAGAGTTGTTCCTTATATTATTATCAACAACTTTTATTTAAACATTATTTTTGTACAACTCACCATTTTGAAGCTGCAGCTTGCAGAAGAATGAAAAATCCAAATATACTGTTGTACGCAGTATGAGTACACATCGGTAGTGCACGTTTAAATCAAGATTTTACTAATTTAATTTTTCTCAGCAATTAAACTTTAATAAATAAAATTTTAATTTGTTTTTGACAAGTATTATCCATTATTTGATTTTTTGAGTCGCATTCTGTTATGAATTATTTTGTTGAACTCTCAATGTTATTAACAAAGACAATTTTTAATGTTTTTCAGTTTTGTTTTTCATTTTTTAAAAAATGTCATCAATTAAACAACTTTTACATTCAAACTTTTGCATTAAAACAACATTTTCAGGGCGAAAAACATGAAAAACACTCTTTTTGATACTTTAGCGCCACCTACTTTGTGCGCTTTTAGTCGTGCAGCATTGCACCAATGACAAAAAATGTAGATCGCAACGTCCTCTACATTTTTTGTTCAATAAAATTTTCTGTACGATGCATACAATTCGAGAAAAATGCATTTTTTTACTTTTTTTGAGTTTTTTTGAGTTTTTCAAAAAACCGCTAACATTTCAGCGAGGCCATCGCAAAGGTAGCTTAGTTACATCATTTTCAACAAGTGTACCAAATTTCATCGAGTGGGTAATTATACCCGCACCAAATGTACAGATTGACTGAACTATTCAGTGAAGGTGGTTGCATTTGTAGCTATATATTTTTTTGAATGTAGTTAGACTACTATTTTCATTACGATTTTTATGACTGTCACAACAATAATTTGATCAGAAATTAGAACCTCTACACATTTCAATATCAAAACATGCCGAATTTCACGAATTCCGAAATGACTGATACAGTGGCGGCGTAGCATAGGTTGGCACCCGGGGCGACTTTCTATCGAGCACCCTCAAAATAAAACGACAAATATTAAACGTGTTTACGTGACTTTATTTTGCTAAAATACTCAATGACATTATCAAAATTTACTTTCCTCTCCTTTTCAATGGACAATATGGATAGACTGGAAAGTCGTGTTTGGCTCATTGTAGATCTTAAGTAAGATTTTATTAACTTTAATTTTGAGAAACTTCTTTCACAAGTAGCCACCGAAACACAAATAGTTAAAAAAATCTTAGACATAGAGCTAGACTTGGAACAGACTCAGAATAGTCCCATTTTACAATAAATTTCAGAAGCTCCAAGGTAGTCCATTGGATCGCTTCTTGAAGAGAAATGCTGGCGGCTTCCAAGTGGCGCCTCAGTCGTAAAATCTCCAAAATAATGTCCTCTGCAGAAAATTCATCATAGATTTTTGTAAGATTTGGAACTTTATCACGAAGTTCTTCTTCTGTTGACGTAAGTAGAGTTTCAGACTCAACAACACCAAATGTTATGAGAATATCATCCATTGCTTTGTAGCGATGCTCTAGTTCTTCGTAAAATCTATCAAGACATTCTAACATAGCTCTATGCAACTCTTCTGGCAATGTTAGTCCAACATCTTGGGACATTTCTCCTGGCATTCGTTTTCGGAATCTCCTCCTTCCACTTCTTTCAACGGAGATATCCAAGTCCTCACATTTCTCAGTTGCGTAGGAAATAGCTCTTTCCACTATTTGTATACGTTGAGTTTGAAGAAAAATTTTTAGGGCTTTAATTTTTATAACACACTTTTCCAGCGATAGTCCAGATGTTTGGATATACTTTTGTGTCTGATTAACTTCTTCTAGGATTTCACACCAAAAAGAGAGGTAGCATAAAAAACTGAAGTCACATAAAGCTGGTAAGAGTGTGGATGCTGCTTCTCTTGTGTCGACGTTTTCTCTGCTGCTTTTGGGATCACACATCTCTTCGAGTGTTGATAGAAGTTTCTCAAAATTATTCTTCAATGACTTAACAGCATCGTGATGAGCACTCCATCTTGTCTCTACTAGTCTTTTGACCGATACGCCTACACTTTTCATTAGAATTTCCCATCTATGTGTGGATGACGATAAGAACGTGTAAACTCTTTCTACTGTTCCAAAAAATGTTACACTTGAACTAACACTCATGAAATAGTGCACCCCACATAGATTTAGCGAATGATTAGCACAAGGCATAAACAAAGCTTTAGGATTGTGTTCCTTAATGATAGATTGCACACCACCATGAACTCCTGCCATGGTTGCAGCGTTATCATATCCTTGAGCCCGACATAGATGAATGTCCAAGTTATCACTCTTTAACTGCGTAAGGATATTTTCCGTAAGTTCGATTGCAGTCTTTCCAGCTATAGGGAAGAAACCTAGAAATGATTCCTTCACTTCAACTTGATCGCCTTCAATATGAACATATCTGATTACATAACTCATCTGATCAACATGTGATATGTCTGGTGTACTATCGAAAATAATTCCAAAATATTTAGCTTTCTTTATGTCGTCCAAAATGTTATTCTTCACTTCTCTCCCCAAAAGACTGATGAACTCATTTTGAATGTCTTTAGACAAATAAGAATCTACCCGTTTACTTTTTGTTCAGGCGATAGCATGTTCAATTCTAATTTTGTGCTCTTTTAGCACATAATATTTTGACAATAGATTAACTAATTCTAAAAAGTTCCCTCTATTGTCTGATGAAATCCCTTCTCTATGTCCTCTTAGAGGAAGATTTTGGCGTGCCAGGAAAAGAATGATATCCAAAAGGCGACTCAAAATGTCACGCCACTTCTTTTTTCTTGGTCTAAGACCATTTGATGCTCATAATCGCGTGACAGAGTTGGTATTTCTTTGTCACCGTGTTGTCACCCCTTGATGCTTGGCACCCTTGTAGAAGGTTTTTTTTTGATAACCGTCATGCTTATTTTGGCATTAATAGATTTATTCCATTTCTTGTGGTACACTACTACTGTACAGATTGGTTAAATAGCATGAAAAACAAATATCACTTGAACTAAAGGTTCGTATCTTGTACTTCCTAGAATCATTAGTCTTTTTTGCAGATAAAATTATTCATCATCTTTTTTCCTAAATTGCACCATTTTTGAGATATTTGAAGATGAAAGGAATTGAATTGATGTAATCATCTGATGAAACATGAGTGAGTGAATAATTTTTTAGAGGAAAATAATGTTTTTAAACAATTCAGATTCATTAGTGGATGCAGTGGAAGGTAATTTTCATTCAAAATAAACTGGACTACAGAGGGGTATTTGCCCAATGTGAAAACTCAAAATGCTGATAACTTTTTAAGGCAGCTGAATATGGAAAAACGGTATGAGACAAAAGGGTCTCTTTTGATCTCAATGGTTAAAATCTCTATGGTTAAAATTGATAAAGTTGATAGGCCGTGTTATTTATCTGTTCCGTTCGCTAGCGCCTTCTGTGTTTATTTGGAATAATTGTTGCCTAAATCACTAGTTCAGCTAATACCCACACTCGATAGATGTCGCTATTTCGAGGATAAAAATTCTGATGACTGTTGCTCATGAACTCTGCTATAATTTTTCCTAGGAATTGTGAACGATTGAAATTTCCTGTTCTCTATTCATAAGGCTCTTATGTTTACAAATTTATTCTTCACATATTTCGTTCCATCTGACATTTGATCTTACTAAAAACATTTTTTTTTGCAGTGCTGAACATGAAAAACAAATGGAGACATATGCGAGACAGTTTCAATAAATGCATGAACCAAGGCAGCTCTCGTTTCGGTGGAATTAAGAAGAGGAGATATATTTACGCAGATTATTTATCGTTTCTCCTGCAACGGTCGAACAGACAACCAAGGACAGTTCGAGATGAAGATACCGCCAGTAATGATATCGCCATACAACAACAAAGCACTGAAAGAGCTAGACAACGAATACATATTCCTGCAAGAAAAATAAACTTCCGAACGACAGAAAAAACTAACCAGATTAATCGATCTATAATCAAGAATAACACCAATCCTTCAGTTTCTCGTTCAGAAGACGATCCAGACAGATGCTATTTGTTGTCACTTCTACCAGAATTCAAGAGATTGGGCGACGATGAAAAACTCGATTTCAGATTTCACACCCTTCAATTTTTTCGTGTTATAAGGTCCAAGAGGATGGCAAGAATGCCGAAACCCGTAAATGGTTGGGAGGAAGATATGGATTGTGATATGGATGATACTTACCACAACCAGCATGTATCTGCTCCTTCTACCAGTCACTCTCCAAGAGCTTCTCAACATTCATCTTGTCCCAATTCACCGACAGAATCTAACAGGTCGAATGAATCAACTTCTTCGCGAAACATTGACATTGTGAAATCAGAACTTACGTAATTAATTTTTTTTATATTTGTTGACGGGTTCGATTTTTGATAAGATTTTCAGAAAAGGTGAATTTTAAGTTCTCCTAGGATGTGTGAAGTCGATTAGGACCCTTTTTTTCCCACCCAATTCGATGATTGTTGGCTCGTTTGTGTTACGTATTCATAGACCGATGTCTCGTTGCCAGTTATGACCCGTCCCATGAACATGAGATCAGAATTCGGACGATCCCGTATATTTGCATCGGGTATTGGTACTGGTTAATTCAGTTCGAACGGAACGAACCGAGCGGCGACGCGCTGTATGCCCAGTTGATTCACCAAAATCAAACCATTGATTTCACGAGAAGTGTTGATTTCACTAGCTATCTCTAACCCTGACATGACGATTTTCGAGCAAAATTTCCTCAATTTTTTCGACGTTTTTGTTGGTTGAAGAGGTCGATGGCCGTCCTGAACACCGCAAATCTTGGACGAACTCCTGACCGTTTTTAAAGCCTCTGTACCATTCGTATACTTGGTTTTTCTATAAAACAGAGTCTTCGTAATCTTTTCCAGCATTCGCAAAGAGTCATCACAGGAAATCTTGTTGTTTCTAACATTCGCAGACTACCACTGAGGTCGACTGGTTTCAACAGTTGTCGTACACAAACTAGCCGACACACCACGCTCATGTTTAGCACAGTAATTACTGTCCAACCAACATACAGAAACTTTAAAGACTTTGAGTTGTATTGAATTTTATTATAAAAAAGAAATAATTCGCTCCAGAACCTTTGAATTGTTGACTGTAGCATTTGGCGAGTCCAGTTTACTAAAAAAATTTTGATAAGTTCTACAAGCGATTTACAGAAGGCCAAAAAGATGCGCGGACTGGAATTGCAAACACAAGCAAATTATACCTTCGGAATTTGAATTCTCATCAGAAGTCGAACCCTTATCAAATATTTTTTTACTTATTATTATTGTAAATAACAGTTGTTCTCATCTTTGTATATCATTATAGAAAGTATTTTCAGCGATTGTGTTTAGTAAATATACCTACCCATTCCTTATAGATACTTAAAGATTATTTTCGACTGTCAATTGTTGAGTCAGCCATATTTTTGTTTGTTTACTAAAAACATTTACAGAAATGTTAACGAAAAATTTGAGATGATGGAACTCGTGTAGAATAATTATTTTTCGTACTTCCGGGCCTAAAGTGACAACTTCACTTCCTTGTGACAGGTACTAAAGTGTCACATTTAATCCCTCCGGGATTCAATATTGACGAAACTCCCGGAACGATTAAATCACAAACAAACGAATTTAAGGGATATTTTATTGGAAAATACAATTAATTAGAATGGTAATTAACGTTAATGTTCAAATTAATATTGTGACAGTTCGTCATATTGACCAGTCTTTCCTGGGTTAATGCAGCAGGTAACTGACGAGTAACAGATAGGTCCTTATCATATTGAACTGGTGTTTGTTTCGAAGATCCTGCGGAAACAGGAAGCGAGAATGAGGACTGTGGCATAACTATAGTGGACGAATCGGCGACTTGACCAAATATTTTATCTGAAATTTTTTGTTTATTTTTAATAGACGATTCAATATATCCCTCGGCCACGTTGGAGGATTTCCATCCTCCATTTCTCTTCAGCACGTCTATTGTTACTCCCGAATCAGCTAATAAAGACGCAGATGTGCGTCTAAAACAATGTCCCGTATAAGACGTCGCATTTTCTAATTTCAAGAAAGCTGCTATTTGCCGTGGAAATGTACCAAACATGTTTTTTCCTACTACTCGCGTAGTACATTCTTTGTTGATGTATTGAACAAAAATTTTTGAATGAGGTGTCCCTGTCTTTCGCAATGCCACACATTTTCGAAATATCGCCACAAAACTGATGGCACTGTTTTCTGAATTTTTGATCACAAAATTTCGGTCAATTTTATTTTTGGTGTTTCGAATCGCATTAGGAAGGAATCGCCCAAATCTCTCACATCGTCGATTTCTAAATCAACCAACTCTTTTCCACGACAAGCTCCCGCAACTCCCAAAATAAGTGCAACCCACAAAAAAATTGATTTCTTAAAATTTCTTAATATAAACACGTTTCCAAATTCCATTAAATATTTATCATCCGGAGCCTCCCGTAAGAACTGATCTACCTGCTCAGACGTGAGAATTCTTGACTTCTTTGGCTTAAATCCCTTATTTCTTCTCTTCAAAAAAGCTAATAATTTTGGAAATTTACTTATATCAATATCTTCTCTAATGTTAATTACCGATTTCAGCATTGAGTAATGTGCCCAGAGAGTTGAGGCACAAACCTCTTTTGATTTATCATTGAAGTAGACTAACAGCGCATTTTCAGTAGGTTGTCTCACATTTTTTAAGCGGCACCACTTTTTAAAAGCATCGTACTGCTGCTCGTATAGTTTTCTAGATTTCGGTGGTAACAATTCTTCACCTACTTCGGCTGCTCTTTTATCGATATCAGATACACCTTCTTCACTCATGATACCAATAATTATCAATAACAATGTTTCTTTACAATGACACTAGTAATGACAATTTTTCTAAATTATAATTGTCACAACGCAATGTTACTATGGTAACTTATTTTAAAGACAGTTTATCAAATGAGTTGAAGAGAGAAAAAACTGATTGAAATAATTAATAAAATCATACCGGAAGTACGAAAAGTATCGTCCTCCCTGCGGTCGGGCCATAAACTTTACCTTCAGGATTAAATGTACTACTTCAGTCCCGCGATATATAATATACTATTATCCCTCTTCTTTCAAACGTATCGACTTGACAGAACTAAGAAACTAGATAAAATTGGTAGTTATCTGTGGATGAAAATCACCTGATAAAATGGAAGGTATACCGGTAAGAAATGAGCGTTTTTTTATGAAAATAAAACTCTAATTATTATTGGGAAAGTAAAAAACGTTTCATTCAAAGTATTGGCCATTGTTATCTACACATTTTGACCACCTTTCTGAAAATTTGTGGATACCATGACAATAAAATTGTTTGTCTTTTAAAGCAAATCAACCAGGCACCCAATTTTCGACTTCCTCGTAAGAATCCAAGTGCAGCTCAGACAATGCGTGTCCCATCGATGAAAACAAATGGTGGTTGGAAGGAGCCAAATATGGTGAATATGGCGGGTGGGGTAGCAGCTCCATGCCAAGTGTTTTGATTGTTTTCTGAACCAGTTTTGCTTTGAGTGCAGGTATATGTAGCAAAATTACCTTGTCGTATCTTCTGGCCCATTCTGGTCGTTTCTCGATCAATCCATGGTTCAACTTGATCATTTGTTGTCGATAGCGATCATTATTAAGGGTTTCACTAGGTTTTAGGAGCTCGTGGTACACGACACCTTTCTGGTCCCACCAAACACACAGTATTATCTTCTTGCAGAATCAATCTGGTTTTGCAGTCGATGTTGATGGTTGTCCCGGATTAACCAATGGTTTTTTCCGTTTAGGATTCTTAAAATAAATCGATTTTTCATCGCCAGTAACAATCCGATGCAAAACCGATTTTCTTTCGTGTGTTTTTTCGGTTTTCCATCTGTCTTTCATTCAATTCATGTGGCATTCATTCTCCACACTTTTGGATCTTTGCCATAGCTTTTAAAAGGACAGAAATTGTTTGTTGTGCAACATTTAACATTTCTGCCATTTGCTTTTGATTCAAAGTGTCATCTCCATCCAATATCGTTTGCAATTCGGCGTCTTTAAACTTTTTTGGTAATCTTTCACGTTCTTCATTTCTCACATCAAAATCATTATTTCTGAACCGTTGAAACCTTCTTTTGCATGTTGCTTCTGATAGAGCATGATCACCATATGCCTCGACAAGCATTCGATGCGACTCTGCAGCACTTTTCTTCAAATGAAAATAAAAAATTAATGCTTTCCGCAAATCATCACTTTCTGGTACAAATTCGACATTTTGAACGCGATGAAATGAAAAATTTTCTGATCATGTCAGCTTTTTTAAAAGCTAATTTTTGCCTTGAAATATGTTTTATAATTTTTTTAATTCAAGTTCTTGCTGAGTGATCTTTGAAAAGGTACTTTAAACTATTGATTTCAGTAGATAAACCTACCCATTCGTATTAGATGAAGCGAGGAGTATTTCAAATTTTTGGGAAACCCTAGTGGATATTTTAATATGACTTATTTGGCCGTTTCCATCATCTAATATTGATCTTCAGTTTTTAAATTTCTCCTCGGTTACAATGCTTTTGCAATTAACGAATGTAATAATGAAATCCATTGAAACATTTCCCTGTGGTCACGACTTACAAGTGTTCAAGACTTAAGGCACTACCTCTAAGTACATTCACGTCGAATAATACGTTTCCATAAGTCATTACGTCCGAAATAACAATGATGAAAAATATTCGCAATATACATTCAATAAGGCATATAACAAAACAATGGAAAGACTTATTCCAATTGTTGCAATTTTCGAAAAACTCGAGGTATTACGAATTGGTTTTAAAATATCCCTTTATTCTCCACTTATGGCAAATAAGGTATAAAAATTGCTTTTATGAAGTAAATCACGTTTGCATTATTAATTTGCGAAAGAAGTGTATTCGAATGGGTTCTGTTTGAGTAGCTTTCAATAGCGAAAACACGTGTGTCATAGCTACACCTGTAAAACGCGTTCTTTGTATGACTAATCCTCTGAACTATTCGATAACGTTAAGTAATTTCTGGCTGTTTCCACTGCCATCTCATTAAATAAATCTTCATTCCTTCCGAACGTAAACATTTGGAATTCCTTTAGATGTGTGTATCGATAAATTTGATTTTGATGATAGTTATTTTTCCTAGTAAGTGCGACTTCTACCTAAAAAATCAACTCGGCAGTACGATATTGCATATATAGATTTCCTTGCCTGGTGTAATTTGAAAAATGTAGAAGGGAAATTCAGTGAACCTGTTTTCCTAGCATACTTACAAGAAAAATCAAATATTTGGAGCTCATCAACTTTGTGGAATAAATTATCAGTGATCAAATCAAGCGCCCTTGTTGAAAATAATGTTGATGTTAGTAAATATTTCAAGGTAAAGGCATATTTAAAACGGAAAAGTGAAGGATATCGCCCCAAAAAATTAGATTACATGAACAAGTGGACAAGTTTATAGTCGAGGCGCCAGATGAGAAATACATGTTAAGATAACTATTTTCGGTTTATTTGGACCCTATCGACGTGATGAATTGTACAATTCATTTGTAGGAGATATCGAAACAACAAGAAATAAATCATTGAACATACAACTCCCAAATACAAAAACCAAAGTAAGTCGTTCCTTCTGTATTATTGGGAAGTATGTGGACTATTGCCTCAAGTACATTGCAGTGCGCCCTTTTGTTATCAAACATCGTCGTCTTTTTGCTGAAATACATGAATACCTAATAAATGCACTGCCAATCCAGTTGGTATAAATACATTTGAGAAAAGTCCTCTATTGTTAACGAATTTATCAAACTGCAAGAACCAAAGCAATATACAGGTCATTGTTTTCGGAGATCTTCCGCGTCATTGCTAGCAGAATCAGGAGCAAATATTATGGTGGATGTACGTCTATGACCGTGGCCGAGGGTTATGTTGATCATTCTTATAAAAATGCCATTGCGGGGGCTATTCACTAACTCAAGTTGCTATGAATAGCCACCGAAAATCGTGGTTATCATCAGGGTCAGTTGCAAAACGTGAAATCGGTATTCACTATTCAAGAAAGTGGTTATGAAAATTTCTGTACATAACAAGTAGTGGCTATCCGTATTATTTTACTGGCAACTGCTTTATAGGTGTTGCTATCGATAACCACTCTTGTTGGCTACTGTTTGTTTATTGTTTTTTTTTCATTCATGTTAACAATTAGAAGTTTTAATCTAATAAGAATGGCATTTTTATTGCAAATGAACTTTTTAATGAATCAGGAATTACAAAGGTATTGATATAGAGCATTGTAGGTTAATGCGCCACTGTTGCAAAAGCTTAACGCTGCCCTTCATATTATTCAACTCTTCTGTGAGTTCTCCAACTTTTACCGATTCACCTGGCGATAGTTCTCCTCTCATTATCACTTTATGTTCGCTCAGGAAATTCATCATAAATTGATATTGCTCATTGCTGGTCTCTTTAACCCTTTTATGTCAAAACCAATAATACTTTAAGTAATTTAATCAAAAATAATAAAGATAAATTAGATAAAAACAAAAAATCAGGAGTGTATAAGTTGAATTGTGGTTCATGCCAGAAAGTATATATTGGACAAACAGGAAGGAACTTCGAGAAGAGGATTAAAGAACATTTGAGTAGTTTCCTGAATAAAAACAGAACTCAACTTATGCGACCCATCTTTTAGACAGAAGGACATATGTTTGATCCAAACTATAAAATTCTGCACATAGAAAACAAAAGCAGAAGGCTTAATATCCTAGAAACAATGGAAATTAACAGATATAACAAGCAAAATATCTTACTCAATGACCAAACGGATGTCAACAGATCACCATTGATGAACATGCCATAAAAATCCCAGAAGCATTTAGAATACCGGTCCCCCTCTTCCATCTTGAGAAATATATAAGGAAGACTCAAAAAATTTTTAGAGTAGTTTAACATCGAACTCGCCTGAAGAAGCCAAGAATTTGGCGAAACAATTGTTGCAAATGTAGTGTTACATATTGTTAAAACACAATAAATATGGAAATTTTATTAAATAAGTTTTTATTTAATCATATTCAAACTAAATGAAAATGGATTTCCATCAAGTAAGGACCTCAACCATTCAAAATAAAATAATAGATGTTAAATTTATATAAGACCTCATCCTTCTTCCAAAGTTATATATATTCACTGAATATAATTAAAAATTTTTTAATACTTTCTTTAACGGTCATTTCTCATGAGTTTGACGGTTATGTACTTGCTTTTATTTGCCCATTCCACAGACAAATCTATATCATTTGTCTATGGTTGAATCGAGAAAACGGACATTTGAACTATTTTGCGGTGTTGCCATGAAATCTTCATAAAAAGTTGTTATGATAACAAAAGTTGTAAATGGTTAGTTAGAAAATACCAAAAAAGGGTAGCAGTGGCTATCGAAAGTTGTTATACGAGTTGCTATGGATAGCCACGGCGATACAAATTGAAATATCTGCCATAAAAAAATGGGGTTCTAATTTGAAAAAATTGATTTTTCACGTTTTTGTCATCCCTAACTTTGAAACCCCCTGTATCATGAATCGCAATTACGATTTTCAAAGTGGATACATCAATCTTACATCTTGAAAAATCCCAAAAATGAAAATTTTCCATCCAAAAACCTCGAAGTTATTCTTGTTTCAGCGGAGCTCTATTTTCGTTTTTTTTTTCGAATTTTCCGCTCAGAGAGAATATTCCAACCAAAACTGAAAAATGTTACATCAAAATAACTTGAAATTTTCTAAGGAAACTATTTTTGCAATAAAAAAATGGTGTTGTAATTTGAAAAACTGAAGTTGACGTCATTTGCGGAAAAACCGGAGGTGCTCATGCTTTGAAAATATTTTAGGTTTCATCAGCATCGTGAAATACTCATAAGTGCTGAATTTCATGAAAATACGTTCAGTAGTTTCCCGTATAAATATGGGTGAGGTTCCTCGTGAAAGACCCTGTATACTATTAGCACGCTTCCAGGTGAAAAGTCACTTTAAACACTATGGACTGTCAATAAAAGTGTCACTTTTAATGGCAATTGTACAAAAATGTTTTATTTTGGACTCACGGACATTAGACAATTTTGTGTTTTCGTAAAAAAAATCCAATTTTCCAGACTTGTTAAGTATATTACTCTTTCATGATGATATTTTCAAATTGGAAACATTTGAGATTTGAATAGACCGTTAGCACGCTATTCATTGATAAACCAGCGCACAAAAAAGATCTCCAATACGTCTAATCTTGGATCAACTATTAAAAGTCGGCAGCTTATCGATTGAACTTCAAATATCAAGTCTTAACTTCCTCAAATTATGTGGGGTCAATTCGCATTATTCAAGAAACAGGTATCGTGGGAAAAGGGATTCGATGACTCATAGACCCAGAGCATGCCCGTAGGCTTATACTTACACAGGTGCTTGAAGACAGAAATTCCCTTATCTTTTCATTTTTCATCATTATTTATTAATTTCATTTCTACAATTCAACAACTGACACGTGGTCATAGATAGCCAGTGGCGGCGGCTGCGGCCATCTTTGTTACTACTATTTTTATCACAATTTTTAATCTGCAACCATCTAATTCTCTGTTATTACCAATCGTTATCTACTGGATCTTGCTAAATAATCTACGAGTAAATTTCCATAATCTTATTTCATTTTTCATTAATTAATCTCATCCCACCATAAAATTCAATATTCCGCGACTATCATCATCTTCATCATCATTATTATTTATATTAAGTATAATAACCATTTACCATTTAGATTAAACAACAACATTACAACATTTCAAATATTGTTAATCTACAAGTAAAAGTCAATTTCCCTAACTTGATCAATTTTCATTATTTATTAATTCAACATTCTGTTACCATAATAATTTTCCACATGTTCTATCACCGCGCTTGCGCTATTATTCTCTGCAGACCATAATAATCTTTATTTTGTTGAAACTACATTTCAACATTCAAGTCAAATATACCCCCTTATCTTATTTATCATTATTAATATCTCTCCCAACACACAAACCTTTTAAGATAAAAACAAGAAAAAATAATAACCCAAACATGTTCTATGTTCTATGTTCGAAATGTTAGGTTAGGTTTTTAGGAGGTTAGGTTCCACCATTATTATAACATGACATTACATTAAATCGTGTCGTCAAGTCAAGTGTTAGCACCTCGTTCTTCTGTCTGTATCAATATCAACAACAACAACAACAACAACCTTGTTAAAATATTAACAAAACGAATTCCGAGTAAGTCAAATTCCCTTATCTTTTCATTTTTCATCATTATTTATTAATTTCATTTCTACAATTCAACAACTGACACGTGGTCATAGATAGCCAGTGGCGGCGGCTGCGGCCATCTTTGTTACTACTATTTTTATCACAATTTTTAATCTGCAACCATCTAATTCTCTGTTATTACCAATCGTTATCTACTAGATCTTGCTAAATAATCTACGAGTAAATTTCCATAATCTTATTTCATTTTCATTAATTAATCTCATCCCACCATAAAATTCAATATTCCGCGACTATCATCATCTTCATCATCATTATTATTTATATTAAGTATAATAACCATTTACCATTTAGATTAAACAACAACATTACAACATTTCAAATATTGTTAATCTACAAGTAAAAGTCAATTTCCCTAACTTGATCAATTTTCATTATTTATTAATTCAACATTCTGTTACCATAATAATTTTCCACATGTTCTATCACCGCGCTTGCGCTATTATTCTGCAAGACCATAATAATCTTTATTTTGTTGAAACTACATTTCAACATTCAAGTCAAATATACCCCCTTATCTTATTTATCATTATTAATATCTCTCCCAACACACAAACCTTTTAAGATAAAAACAAGAAAAAAATAATAACCCAAACATGTTCTATGTTCTATGTTCGAAATGTTAGGTTAGGTTTTTAGGAGGTTAGGTTCCACCATTATTATAACATGACATTACATTAAATCGTGTCGTCAAGTCAAGTGTTAGCACCTCGTTCTTCTGTCTGTATCAATATCAACAACAACAACAACAACAACCTTGTTAAAATATTAACAAAACGAATTCCGAGTAAGTCAAATTCCCTTATCTTTTCATTTTTCATCATTATTTATTAATTTCATTTCTACAATTCAACAACTGACACGTGGTCATAGATAGCCAGTGGCGGCGGCTGCGGCCATCTTTGTTACTACTATTTTTATCACAATTTTTTAATCTGCAACCATCTAATTCTCTGTTATTACCAATCGTTATCTACTGGATCTTGCTAAATAATCTACGAGTAAATTTCCATAATCTTATTTCATTTTTCATTAATTAATCTCATCCCACCATAAAATTCAATATTCCGCGACTATCATCATCTTCATCATCATTATTATTTATATTAAGTATAATAACCATTTACCATTTAGATTAAACAACAACATTACAACATTTCAAATATTGTTAATCTACAAGTAAAAGTCAATTTCCCTAACTTGATCAATTTTCATTATTTATTAATTCAACATTCTGTTACCATAATAATTTTCCACATGTTCTATCACCGCGCTTGCGCTATTATTCTGCAAGACCATAATAATCTTTATTTTGTTGAAACTACATTTCAACATTCAAGTCAAATATACCCCCTTATCTTATTTATCATTATTAATATCTCTCCCAACACACAAACCTTTTAAGATAAAAACAAGAAAAAAATAATAACCCAAACATGTTCTATGTTCTATGTTCGAAATGTTAGGTTAGGTTTTTAGGAGGTTAGGTTCCACCATTATTATAACATGACATTACATTAAATCGTGTCGTCAAGTCAAGTGTTAGCACCTCGTTCTTCTGTCTGTATCAATATCAACAACAACAACAACAACAACCTTGTTAAAATATTAACAAAACGAATTCCGAGTAAGTCAAATTCCCTTATCTTTTCATTTTTCATCATTATTTATTAATTTCATTTCTACAATTCAACAACTGACACGTGGTCATAGATAGCCAGTGGCGGCGACTGCGGCCATCTTTGTTACTACTATTTTTATCACAATTTTTAATCTGCAACCATCTAATTCTCTGTTATTACCAATCGTTATCTACTAGATCTTGCTAAATAATCTACGAGTAAATTTCCATAATCTTATTTCATTTTTCATTAATTAATCTCATCCCACCATAAAATTCAATATTCCGCGACTATCATCATCTTCATCATCATTATTATTTATATTAAGTATAATAACCATTTACCATTTAGATTAAACAACAACATTACAACATTTCAAATATTGTTAATCTACAAGTAAAAGTCAATTTCCCTAACTTGATCAATTTTCATTATTTATTAATTCAACATTCTGTTACCATAATAATTTTCCACATGTTCTATCACCGCGCTTGCGCTATTATTCTGCAAGACCATAATAATCTTTATTTTGTTGAAACTACATTTCAACATTCAAGTCAAATATACCCCCTTATCTTATTTATCATTATTAATATCTCTCCCAACACACAAACCTTTTAAGATAAAAACAAGAAAAAAATAATAACCCAAACATGTTCTATGTTCTATGTTCGAAATGTTAGGTTAGGTTTTTAGGAGGTTAGGTTCCACCATTATTATAACATGACATTACATTAAATCGTGTCGTCAAGTCAAGTGTTAGCACCTCGTTCTTCTGTCTGTATCAATATCAACAACAACAACAACAACAACCTTGTTAAAATATTAACAAAACGAATTCCGAGTAAGTCAAATTCCCTTATCTTTTCATTTTTCATCATTATTTATTAATTTCATTTCTACAATTCAACAACTGACACGTGGTCATAGATAGCCAGTGGCGGCGGCTGCGGCCATCTTTGTTACTACTATTTTTATCACAATTTTTTAATCTGCAACCATCTAATTCTCTGTTATTACCAATCGTTATCTACTGGATCTTGCTAAATAATCTACGAGTAAATTTCCATAATCTTATTTCATTTTTCATTAATTAATCTCATCCCACCATAAAATTCAATATTCCGCGACTATCATCATCTTCATCATCATTATTATTTATATTAAGTATAATAACCATTTACCATTTAGATTAAACAACAACATTACAACATTTCAAATATTGTTAATCTACAAGTAAAAGTCAATTTCCCTAACTTGATCAATTTTCATTATTTATTAATTCAACATTCTGTTACCATAATAATTTTCCACATGTTCTATCACCGCGCTTGCGCTATTATTCTGCAAGACCATAATAATCTTTATTTTGTTGAAACTACATTTCAACATTCAAGTCAAATATACCCCCTTATCTTATTTATCATTATTAATATCTCTCCCAACACACAAACCTTTTAAGATAAAAACAAGAAAAAAAATAACCCAAACATGTTCTATGTTCTATGTTCGAAATGTTAGGTTAGGTTTTTAGGAGGTTAGGTTCCACCATTATTATAACATGACATTACATTAAATCGTGTCGTCAAGTCAAGTGTTAGCACCTCGTTCTTCTGTCTGTATCAATATCAACAACAACAACAACAACAACCTTGTTAAAATATTAACAAAACGAATTCCGAGTAAGTCAAATTCCCTTATCTTTTCATTTTTCATCATTATTTATTAATTTCATTTCTACAATTCAACAACTGACACGTGGTCATAGATAGCCAGTGGCGGCGGCTGCGGCCATCTTTGTTACTACTATTTTTATCACAATTTTTAATCTGCAACCATCTAATTCTCTGTTATTACCAATCGTTATCTACTGGATCTTGCTAAATAATCTACGAGTAAATTTCCATAATCTTATTTCATTTTTCATTAATTAATCTCATCCCACCATAAAATTCAATATTCCGCGACTATCATCATCTTCATCATCATTATTATTTATATTAAGTATAATAACCATTTACCATTTAGATTAAACAACAACATTACAACATTTCAAATATTGTTAATCTACAAGTAAAAGTCAATTTCCCTAACTTGATCAATTTTCATTATTTATTAATTCAACATTCTGTTACCATAATAATTTTCCACATGTTCTATCACCGCGCTTGCGCTATTATTCTGCAAGACCATAATAATCTTTATTTTGTTGAAATCCTAGCCAGCTCAATAAGAGCATATAAAAATATACCAACCCACTCAACCCTACTTATAGCCGGTGCAATACCAATTCACCTATTAGCTGCCGAAAGGGCTGACATCTATAAATTCAACACAAACAAAAAAGCCGCGAGATCCAACACAAAACAAATATGGCTAAGAGAATCCTCCCAACACAAAGGATCCAGATGGACTAGATCCCTTATCAAAAATCCCATCACATGGATGGACAGGAAACACGGGGATCTGAATTTTGAAACAGTCCAATTCCTCAGCGGCCACGGCCCTTTCGGCACATATAGGAAAAAAATCGGGAAGAGTAACAGCGCCCGATGCTGGAACTGCCAGGGACTGGACAAACCCGACCACCTTCTCTGGTGCCAAAAATGGGAACCAATAAGGAAGGAACTAGCTTCAGAAATGAGAGTAGAACCAACATATATAAGCAAAAAAGAAAACCTCATCAAAAGAATGTTGAACGACCAAAAAGGTTGGAACCAAATATCCTCATTCCTGAGAAAAATTCTAATTAACAAATCAGAAGAAGAAAGACAACGAGAGACCAATGGAAAGTACCCACAAAACTGAAACCACTAGAAAACACAATTTTCCAAAATATATACAATAAACTCCATAAACCTACTAGCTTTATTCTTTCACTATATAAATCCGCCTAAACCTACGAATAATCTACTAGATCAAATAAACTTGTAAACTTGTGAAATCGAAAAAAAAAAAAAAGTGTATATAGGTATATATGTATATGTACATGTATATATATATTCAATAATCAATAAAAATCTACTACACCATTTATTCAATATCCTTCGACTATCTTCATTATTATTATTAAATCCTTAAGTATAACAATTAAAACGACTTTACAACATTTAAATATATTTAAAACCACAAATAAATCAATTTCCCTAACCTTATCAACTTTCATCACATATTGATTACATACAATGCAACATTCTTTTACCATACCACATATTCTATTTCTACCACCACGCTCGCGCGATTATTCTGCAAAACCAACTAATTTTAACAACATTTCTACATTGTCTCC